>JAJNNV010000085.1:0-152348 GCA_022544895.1 Biscogniauxia sp. FL1348 | reverse complement strand
GACGACCTACTCGATGGCGAGCCTCCCGTCATCGACCCGTACGAGGTCCTCGGGTTGGAGCGATCGGCCACCCCAGACCAAGTCAAATCGGCGTATCGAAAACTGGCCTTGAAGAACCACCCAGGTAAGCCGCGCAACGAAAACAAAACAAAAAGATACTCGAACCGGAGGGGGGGGCAACGATTCTAACGCACGTCTGTAGACAAGGTGCCCGAATCGCAGAAAGACAAAGCCCACGAGACGTTCCAGTCGATCGCGTTCGCCTACGCGGTGCTGTCGGACGCGGCGCGGCGCAAGCGGTACGACGAGACGGGCTCGACGTCGGAGTCGATGGTGGACTCGGAGGGGTTCAGCTGGTCGGACTACTACCGCGAGCAGTTCCGGGAGGCGGTGTCGGGCGACGCGATCCGGCGGTTCGCGGCGCAGTACAAGGGGTCGGAGGAGGAGCGCGACGACGTGCTGGCCGCGTACGAGGCGCACGAGGGCCGCATGGACGGCGTGTACGAGAGCGTGATGCTCAGCAGCGTGGTCGAGGACGACGCGCGCTTCCGCCGCGCCATCGACGACGCCATCGCCGCCGGCCGCGTGCCCCCCTTCCGCGCCTACACCCACGAGACCAGGCGCTCCAAGCAGGCTCGGCTCAAGGCCGCGCGCGACGAGGGCGCCGAGGCCGAGGAGTACGCTAAGGAGCTGGGCGTGCATGATAAGCTGTTCGGCAAGAAGGACAAGGAGAAGGGGAAGGCTGCTGGCAAAAAGGCCGCCGGCTCCTCCGAGGACGACCTGGCCGCGCTCATCCGGAGCAACCAGCAGGGTCGCGCTAGCTTCCTGGATAACCTGGCCGCCAAGTACGGTGCGACGGCGGCGCCGAAGAAGGGGAGGAAGCGCAAGACGGAGGATGAGGAGCCCTCGGAGGAGGCATTCCAAGCAGCGGCCGCGAGGCTCAAGAGGGGCAGGAAGAAGTAGATAGGGTTTTTTTTTTTGAATTTGGATTATGAAGCCCGTCAGATTGGGCTATTGGTGGATATGAGATCTTACAAGCTCGAGGCGTACGGTGTAAGGAGGAAGGGAGGGATGTAGGGAGTGCTTCTTACCTGCTTGCTCAAAGTCATTTTCTAAGGTGTTTATGTAATCAGAGTAGCGGAGTAGACATGAATCAATGATACATACCTAGGTATGCTACATTTTTGCTTTTGATTTTCTAACTACCTAAGTATCATGGCCTTTCATGCTTGAGGTCCTTTATGTTGTGTAATTACCCCTTTTCCTCTCCTATTTGGTGTTTACCTATGTATTTGATTTCCTAGCCTTAGTAACTACATACTACATACTTACATATGTATGTATGTACCTATGTATGTATGTACAGATTACCTACAGATTCACATCTTACGTAGTTGCGGGGCAGGACCCACCCTTTGGACAGGGTCTAGCCCAGGAAGCTTGTCGCGTCTAAACATGATACCTAAAGTTAGCTAGTACCTAGGTACCTTACCTACTTAGCTCCAAGCATTTCTCCAGGTTCTATTATTTTTAATATTTTGTACCTATTTTTGATCCTCTGAGACACGCAAAATCCCCAACCTTCAACACATACCAACCACTTGCTGCCCCTGGGTAGTATTTGCTTCTTCCGACGCGGCTCCCGTACAAAATGCCATGACGAGTGCGGACGCGCTCGTGTTCTACCCCTCGTACTGTTTCCACCTGTCCCCGACCATCAACAGATGGTGCCCGTTGCGGGCAACTGATATTGTCGGGCTTCAGAGTCGGCCTGAGTTTGAAGGTATTGTTGTTTTCCTCCTCCCCTTTTATTACTGCCTATTACTACTCGCCCATCTGCACCGCCGTCGTTTGGTGTGTTTTCGGGCGTGGGAGCTGACGAAAGGGGGCCGCAGTCCAAGACGTGTTCTTCCACCTAAACCACCCTATCCGATGGGTCCGAGTCACCGGCGTCGTGGTCGCCATCGATGAATACTATGGCCGCCGGGTCTATACAATCGACGACAGCACCGGCGCGTGCATCGAGTGCTGCGTGACGGTTCCCGTCCCCGCCAAGACTAAGCCTCTATGGGCTATTAGCAATGAGGCTTCCTCGGACGCGGCGAAGACCCCTGCTGCGGACGGGTCGGCGGAAGCCCCTGCCCAGGTGCTCCCAGATGTCGACGTTGGCATGGTAGTCGAGTTCCGAGGCAGCGTCAACACCTTCCGCGGACAGAAGCAGATCAAGGTCCTGAAGACGATACCCATCCGGTCCACGAGCCAGGAGGTCCAGTTCTGGAACAAGATCCGCGATTTCCGGAGGGACTTCTTGAGCCGCCCTTGGTTGCTCGAGAGGAAAGAGGTGCGCCGGTGCCAGAAGCTGGCGAACTCCGAGGGCGATGCCCAAGAGAAGAAGCACAGTAAGAAGAAGAGGAAGGATAAGGGCAATAAGGACGCCCTAGGGGAGAGCCAGGTTGCGCGGCGGATCGCAAATAGCCAAGATGGTGTGCCGGTCAAACCAGCGAAAGCAGAGCGTTCGTCCTCGTCCAAAACGATGGCTGTGAGGACGTATGTTGAGGGTCAATATGATGCCTTGGGATTGTAATTACCGTATACCCATCCTATGGGCCATGAATTTTGTCGGCATGGGCTTTCTAGGATAGATTATCCTCATTGCCATTTCAGGTTAGGGTATTGCATCGTCTCTTACAGCAAGCATTTGATAACTCAACTCCCCCCCCTTCCCCCCCCCCCCCCCCTTTCCTCTCTAACCTCCCCGGGGTATCTAGAGATGGAGTACATGATATAGTCCCCATACACCTAAGTGCTCATCGTTTGTGAGCATCAATGCGTTATCATTTTACCTCCTCCCTTTTGGGGTACTGATCGATGCCTCTTGGAATAAAGCTTTTCTAAGGGGTAGTCCCCAGTATCAATACGTACGTCTAGTAAACATGACAGCATGCCTTCATCCCGGTTTCTTTGGGAATTCATCAAATATGAGCAGTCACAGCCTTCGTATCATTCCTTTTTACCACGCTAAATTGTGCCTCTTCCAACGCCACCAAGATCATTGGTGATGGCAAATATGGTCATAGGGTTAGTGCGTCCAACATTGTAAGTCAGCTCGCCCCTTTCAACAAACCGAGGGTCTTCGCTACACCTAGGCAGTTGTGACTTCTTAATCTTCGTCCCCTTACAAATCAGAACACCTACTTTAAGCTTTGTTATACCAGGAGATATACCTGCATCATAAATTAAGAGAGTCTCAGCCTCTGACAAACACCCAAAGGCAGGAACTTGGCGCAGCTCTCCTGTCTGTCTCTCCAAGAATTCATTCTGGCTAAACATGCTACCCATTTGTATAACATCGCGAGCTTGCGTTCACCACCTTCTCGGGTCTATCAACATCATTCCATTCAATATCTACTACACAGTCCTACAGACCTAAGACTCTACTTTCTCCTAGGTAAACGTTCACCACAGCATCGCTCCGATTCCTTGTATTCCTTACTAGGCCTCCCATCTGCCACGCCCTCGGTGTTCGACATCTCATTCCATAGTCTATTCTAGATCATTTCTCGTTTGGTCTAGGCTTGTCAAAAAGGTAGGCTACTTCTATCTTCCTCCTGAGACAGCCCATTCTTCGTACGAACTAGACCTCGTGGGGCTCGCTCGTGGTCAACATGCTTAGCAACATGATTCAACCGTCGTCCGGCCTGCCGGGTCCATTCCTCGAGGCCTCGTCCTCGTCACCTAAAGATGTCTTCCATCGGCTCGTACAAGTTTCCCATGAGCCCCCGCGGATTGATGAGAAATTTGCGAGGCACCTACCAATTATATCATCTTTATCATCTTTTACAGCCTCATGGAACCATCATCTCGTCTCGCTTTCTAGGACAAAGTGGCCACAGGACGAGGCCCCGAATCGAGCGTCGACAGCGCTGACGACCCTACGATATATACCACCACTACCAACCATATTGCTGAGAGACCCATCCTACTCCCTCCCCATCACCCTCCTGTTTCTTCGAGTCATCATGTTGTTGAATCTAATACTAACGTTACTTCAGGTTGGTCCTGTCTGGACGATCCCACTGCAAATCACTAAAACATACCTGCTCGGTTCCGACGTTGTCACGAGCCAAGATTGTCATAGAGAAGGGTACCACCCGGTATCAACAAGGAGAAATCCTCATCGTGAAAGTTATCAGTCTCTTGCTATCGTCACAGTATCATCGTCTTCAGCAGTCGCTCAGATTCTTCCGCCACTGTCTGGAGCCAAGCCCGATACTACAGGTGTTGTTGTTACCAGCCTCGAAACTGCTGGCAAAGTAGGTTCCGTCCCCCTTTTAACTAACTCGATCGCGAGCCCAACCTCGCTTTTACCATTTGGTCCTACGTCACAGCCCTCCACGGTGACTTCGAAAACCACAGCTATGCCATCGTCGAATATATTTGGGGCGCCCATTGCAACCACTGCGCCTCCTGTATCTTTTCCGGTCCGAAAAGACCACCCAGCGCCTCGACTTGGGATTGCCGGCCCGGCTCCAATCGGTACAAACAAGTTCTATGCCAACCTCTTTCTCGGAAGCCAGGCCTCTCCTACGTTTGTGCACCCATATTCGCTAGCCTGGGCCAAGGGGAAGGGGGCTGGGTCTAGCTGGGGGCTGTGGATCTCACATGTTGAAGCAAGTCAGAGAGTATACGGGGAGACACAACCAGATACAGGCGCCGCAAAGTACTTTCTAAATCCCAGTGGGATTCAGTCACTCTGTCTCTCTGCCGGGGAACTCGGAGCCAACACTGCTCTCACGACGGACAATTTGAATTCGCACTCCGTCAATGTCAACTTGCACACCGACTCCAAGGCACAGCCCTTGATCACCTTCCCGTTAGTGCAAGGGATGGGCTTCGTCACGGCTGTGTATAAAGGCGGTACCCCTGTCATCACCACGGGAGTCTACTTCAAGGTAGTCACCAAGTCGAACAAGGGTCCCAAGCAAGGCGTGACTAAATACTCAATCACCCTAGAGGATGGCAAGGTCTGGCACGTCTACGCGTACTCAGCCAAGGGCGACCCATTCGACCTCTCTATCAAGAGCAACGTCGAAGCGAGGGCCGCCAAGCCGTTCAACGGCATCGTGCAGGTTTCTAAAGACCCCGATGGCAGCGCCGAGAGCATTATAGACGGAGCCGCTGGATCCTACCCAGTCGGCGTCACACTGTCGGGATCGGCGTCCGGGTCAAAAGGCACGTACACGTTCAACTTCCAGAAGGCCGGCTTCTCGAACGTGCCGCTACTTATGTACGCGCTGCCCCACCACGTCGACAGCTTCGACTCCGGCACTGCCAAGGCCGCGACGACGGCCAAGCTGCAGACCACCACCAAGGGCGTCGCCACGGGCGTGGTGGCCGACGCGTGGACCATGGTCGAGCCTAACATGCCCGTGAACATGGACTTCGCCCCCTGGGACCCGGTCACCGGCCCCAAGAAGACCTTGAAGGACTCAGCTATTAACACCATCAGCCAAGTAGCAGTCGAAGAGCTCTCGCAGAACGTGGACGCGCAGTCGAACCAGAATTCGATGTACTTTAGCGGGAAGGTAACTACACCGATACTCCCCAATCATCATCCCCCTTCTCTCTCTCTGTCTCTCTCTCTCTTTCTTTCTCTTGAACCCTAGATAAACTAACCTGAGAACCAGGCACTCGCTAAGTTTGCCGGGCTTTGCTATACAGTCAACGACCTGCTGAAGAACCCCAAGGCAGCGCAGAGTGGGCTGGCAAATTTAAAGGCGGCATTCACCCGCTTCATCTCGAACAAGCAGCAGTTCCCGCTGTACTACGAAAGTAGGCATTTCCCCCGGAGACATTCCACACCCTGCTTACCCTACCTAACCTACCTACCTGCACACCCCCACCCACGAGAAGCGAGCGACCATGGATGCTAACTTAACTTTTGCTCGCAAGCGGCCTGGGGTGGGCTCGTGTCGTCGGCGACGTACCAGACGGGCAACGACGGGGCCGACTTCGGCAACACGTTCTACAACGACCACCACTTCCACTACGGGTACTTCATCTACGCGGCCGCGGTGGTGGGCTACCTGGACCCGACGTGGCTGACCCGGGAGAACGTGGACTGGGTCAACTCGCTCGTCCGCGACGTGGCCAGCCCCTCGCCCGACGACAAGTACTTCCCCGTCTTCCGCAACTTCGACTGGTACCACGGCCACAGCTGGGCCCACGGGCTGTACGAGACTGCGGATGGAAAGGTACGTTGTCCCTCCCCTCCCCCCCCCCCCTTTTTTTTTCTGGTCTTTGTGTGGGTTGGGGATGTATAACCTATTGAGATTCCGTTGGTTGGCTGACTGACTGACGCGTGGCGCGGGAAAAAAAAACAGGACCAGGAGTCGAGCTCGGAGGACGCGATGCATGCGTATGCGATCAAGATGTGGGGGAATACCATCAAGGACGCCAACATGGAGGCACGGTAAGTTCCCCTGAACTTGTGTCTTCTTACCCCCCCAAAAGACGACAACTTCTCCCCTTTTCCTGCCATCAAGAAATCCATTCTCCCCAAGGCAACCGCCTTTCTTTCTCCCCCGTCTTTCCCTTTCCCCCCCAACCCGGCCTCTCTCTAACCACTTCTCTTTTTTTTTTCCCGCTCCGCAGAGGCAACCTGATGCTCTCGATCTCGGCGCGGTCCCTGAGCGCATACTACCTGTACGCGTCGTCGAACACGGTGCAGCCGTCGCGTTTTATCGGCAACAAGGTGGCGGGCATACTGTTCGAGAACAAGTGCGACCACACGACGTACTTCGGGGCGCGGCCCGAGTACGTGCAGGGCATCCACATGCTGCCGCTGCTGCCGAGCACGCGGCTGACGCGCCCCGCCAACTTCGTCCGCGAGGAGTGGGCCGCCTACTTCGACAAGGGCCGCGCCGACGCCGTCGACGGCGCCTGGAGGGGCATCCTCTACGCGAATCTCGCCACGGTCGATCCTAAAGCCGCCTGGGACGTGTTCGCGAATAACTTTGATCGCGCGGCTCTGGATGGCGGCGCGTCGTTGACGTGGTATATGGCGTATGCTGCGGGTGAGTTGCGGTTCCTATTTTTTTTTTCCGGGGGGGGGGGGGGGGGGGGGGTTATATCTTGTTTACGCCCCTGAACTACCGCCCTCCCCCTTTTTGGGATTTGGTGTCACTGACGAGACATGGTGTAAAGCATTCATGTGAACAAATGACGGATGAACGAACGAACGAACGCACGAACGGACGGACGAATGAATGAACGAATTATTAATGGGGGGTTTCTTTCCTCTTACGAACTGGACATGACACTGCTTTGGGTTTGCTTTTTTTCTTCGAATGACACAATTAGACATGAGATTTGGTTTGGAGAAAAAATTAGCTTTATGTTCGTCTCGTCTTCCCCTTCTATTCGCTCGGCCGGCCGCTGGTCCACTCTACTACGGATGGGAGTGGCTGCTGTTGTTATTATTGCATCGCGATGGCTGAATATTTTTCTCTCTCCCTTTGGGTGGGTTTGGGGCTTTAAAAATATCTTTCTCTCCAGTGCCGGGATAATGGATAAATGAGATTTGAGATGGGCGCGGTTCAAGAAGAAGGAGGCCAAGAATAGGGGGTGGGGGGAATAATGATATGGAGAGAATTCGAAAAGAAGTCGGCTGTGGTGGAAGTGTTTTCCCAACTCGCCTATGTGCCTATACTTAGGTGCTTCCTATTACACATTGGTATATCGATAAACAAGTAATACGTTAGAGAAGCATCCATATACAAAATGAACACTCCTGAATCTTTATTATACTTTTCTTCTTCTTCTTTGCGCAGCTCACTTGATGATATGTGGAATTGCCATTTCTCTTTTTTTCATTAAGCATATTGTGAAAAAAGAAAAAAAAGAAAGAAAGAAATACCAAGACAGTCGGTGATATGCGAATTAATCAGTTTCCTGCTACTTACCCCTTAGGCTAAGTAAGGGGGGGGGGGGGGGGGGGAGGGAATATCAATGTCACGTATGCTATATAAGAGCTAATAGCCAGAAAGGCATCAGCGTTCGCTTTTGCCTCAGAATACCTATTGTACATACTTTTTTCTAAAAATTGTGTGCTCTTTCTTTTCTGATCACAGACAAGAGAGTGAAGGCTTGTACGAGAAAAATACGTGGTGCCTCATAACAGAAGGAATCTACCTAGGTTAGCCCCTATGTAAAATTACGTACTTAAAACCCTACCCTATCTATCTACATCCTACATAGGCTTCCTATTTACTATTCTACATCCCCTTTGCCTCGTCCACCGCGTCCTCCCTGGGGACTAGGCTGGGCTAGGAGAGCTCTGCTGCGAAGGATCTGGCGAAATAACCAGGAGAAAAAAAAGCAGGTCGGATTCTAATCCAACTTTTACCGGTTTTCTAGTGAGAGAACACCTGTGCGGGTGTTGGAGAGTGGGCAGTAAAGAAGAGGTACGATCACTGGGACTGGACTCGGCTCCGTGACCCCAAATGAGAGTCTCTCGGCCCTTGATGTGATTGATGCTACTGCTTTGTACTAACCTAGTTACGAACTCGCTTTATGTATTTTTAGGTGAGGATCTTTCGCGTGGTGATCGCGAGCTGCTATATAGGGTGTTGGGAGTGATCGAGTTGATAACTGCGTTCACGGTTCAGGGATTGGAGACATCATTATCCTGCAGAATGGGAGGGATAATCGTATTATCGAATTGATATTAATTCACGATACCAAGTTGTATAAGTCTGATGAGTTAGGCAGATACAGCTACGAGCAACATATAATGGGTGTATAAAAAGGCAGGTCAACAAAAGACAGACGCAATCCTGTCGATGGTGACAAGCAACTAGTCCTAGGCTTGGAATATTCATCGCATGTACCATAAACCTTCCGAAATAACGTAGCCAATGCGGTCTCAGATTCGCGACTCAATCCTACATCGAGTATCAGATTAACCTAGGTGATACCAGACACCACCCTTCCTATATGCACACACGTACACATATAGCCCGCTCAAGGCTGACTTCTCCCGGCAGCATTTCCATCCGCCAGGTTATCAGTACTCCGCCCATTCTTCATCTCCTCCCTCCATGTCTGCCTCTCCGTGGCCGCCACTCCGGGGCCCCTGTACACGCTCCCGTAGAGCCCCGTCGCCCAGCCCCTCCCGTCCTCCACGGCCTGGGTGACTGATCGCTCCTTGTGCCGGCGCCGGTACCACTTCCCGTACGCGAGCAGGTAGTACAGGCGGAAGCACAGCAGCGCGAAGCGGTCGGCCTCGAGGTCCGCGGGGTACTCGGCGCCGAGGTCGACGGCGGCAGCGACGCCCGACAGCACGGCGGCCTCGTGCGCGTTAACGAGGGTCCACGAGCCGGCGAAGTGCGTGCGCCGCCCCCGCCGCTGCAGCAGCCACACCCACGGCACCACGAGCGCGTAGTGCGTCCACCCGTGGCACAGCTGGTGCCACGCGTCGCGCCGCACGACCGCGCCGCCGCGGATCTCCCCCTCCGTCCACAGCCCCCCGTCGCGCCCCCGGTTGAGGTAGATCGTCTGGAACACGTGCCGCTCGAACGGCACGCGCGCCGGGAACTGCGCCTGGTAGTTCGTCGTGTCGAAGCTCATCTCGAGCTTCGACCGGTCCGCGTCGTACGTCTTGATGTAGTACATGGGCCGGAAGTCGCGCGCCGCCGCGTCGAGGCGCTGCGTCTGGTCGTCGGCGCCGTTGCTGGTGGTGCTGGTGGTGGCGGCGAGGTCCGGCCGGTAAAAGTTCTCGTAGTGCTTCTTCATGTAGTCCGCGTCCGTGTGCGTGACGGTGAGGTCGTCGCTGAACTTGGCGGCGCCTAGGACCTTCCGTTCCCACCAGGTGGCGGTGCGGCCGAGGACTTTCTTGGCCGTGTCGGCGAGGCAGCAGAGCACGATCTCGTCGTAGGCTTCTTCTGCCGCGGGGGCGTCCGGGTCGGCATCAGTGGGGTTATGCCCGTCGGGCGCCGGGGTACGCGGCTTCAGCTTGACGACGACGCCGCGGTCGTTCCGCTGCACGATCTCAGTGAGTTCCGTGGACAGGCGCACCGTGACTCCCCGCGAGATGAGGTCCTTTCTCCAGGTGTCGTAGAACTCAGATAAGTTTGGAAATACCACCATGGGTGGCTGGTTGCTCACGATGCTGTTCTTGTCCGGCGGGTACCACATGCCGTAGGTCGGCGACGTGCATAGTCGCTCAAACATGATGGTGGGCACCTCAGGGGTCGCGTTCCCAGTACCGAGGAAAAGCGCGGTCATCGGCAGGGCAACGGTGTTGGTGAACTCGTCGGAGAACATGAACAGCTTAAAGACAATCTTGAGTGGAATCAGGGCGAAGAATATTTCGAAGAGCCGTAGGACCTTCAGCATCGTAACCAATCGCTTCACCTCCTTTTGGTGGCGGACTAGAAGCTCCGTGGGGAACACATTCGTCCAAAACGTCTCGTCCTTGCCAAAAGACACTTGGAGGTTGACCGGATCGGCGTGGAAGCCTTGACGCTGGAACATGGTGAGGGTGTGGTGAAATATATAAGAGCCCCCCTGCACTCCCTGGTTGCACCACGAGGCTCCGTGACGTTCCTTATCTATCGGTATGGAAAAGGCTTGTCCGCCGCAGTAGTCTACGGCGTCTATAAGCGTTACATCGAATTTTTCTGGGTGCTGTGACAAATGATAGGCCGTCGACATGCTATGAAGAAGAGTACGTCAGTTGATGTACCAATCCGAATACATTAAGGGAATCGTACCCAGCAGCACCCGCACCCACGATGAGAACTCGTTTACGGCCATCGATTACCGTACCGCCGTTCTGCTCCATGACTCGACTGCTCCCACACTCAATGTCGCGAGTGTATCTTTCATTAGCCATCTAATGACTGGCCCGCGTGCTATGTGAGAGATAGAGATCGATTTTCTGATGGCTATATTTATATACACTACTGTGGATCCCCCCTTTTTATACGTGTAATTCCAAAACACCCTACATACATGTTCATCCTCGGGGACCATTGGGAATTGATGATGAGCATATGTTAGATCAAGACGTCATTGACTCTATTATTTGACATTCCACGCTAATAAGTTAGTGAGCCGCCTCTGTTTTAACTAGTTGGTATTCATAGAGTCTTTTAGTTAGATCGAAGGCGATTCGATCTGCATATTAGCATCGAAATTCTTTGTTGACATCTGGGGAGTTGTACAATGGCCAACCTCGCCTACGTATATAGTCACATGTTACATTTTACATTTTGTGCTGTGTTAGTATAACACAGCAGTTATTAAGCTAAGAGCTCTTTGCTCAAGGAATATGTGGAAATGTTCGGCAAATTTAAACAGAAGCATATTTTAATGCATATCCATTTGTTCTCTCGGCACTGATAGGTATTTAGGTATCGTTTGCAAGTACTATCTTGCTTTCAAATGAAGATGTACCAAATGTACATGAAGTTACGGCTAATATAAGTTCGACAGCTAAGAAAAAATACAAGCCTCTTATCATTTTTTATATTATCAGAGGCCGGTGAGTGAAGGGCTGACTCTTAGGTCTTCCTGTGTCCTCTATAAAGTTGGAAGATAGATCGAAAACATAGCGGATATGGTCATAATATTCATTATTAGGATAGATACCTATAGAATCACTATCCAAACTCTACAGAGAGCATAGTCTTATATCAGAGGCTGAGAAATGTGAGATTGAGTTACAAAAAGGGGAACACAGTTATGAATGATATCTCAATAAAGGTTCATGAGCAAGACATGCTGCCTACACTGCTTGAAGAGAGCCGCTGAATGTTTACTGTAGAATGTCCTGGGGTATGGTTAAGTAAGGACCACAGGTCATGGGCTACAACTTAAATATTCGGAATGACCAAATAGGAAGTGAAACTGGGAGTATTGATAGACTATGACCAAGGAGTTGTTTTGGAGGGGGGGGGGGGGGGGGGGGGTCAAATAGTACTCATAACAGGGTGTATATATTACTATATCTGTACTGATGCCTTGGGTATCCCTTTTCTCTCCCACCTGGTAGCAAGGAAGGTGCCTTTCATACTCATATGTAGAGGAGATCACATGAAGCACATTAAAGATACACAAGACATCACACCACATCAACAAAACGCCGACTGCTCCTTCACTGCCAACCAACCAACCAACCACCACCTATACCTGGAGCCTCCCACAAATAATCATCGCCACTGTCGTCTCAACCATCAACAACACAAAGCCATCGTGAACCAGAGACGCTCATCTACTTATTCAAACAAACCCAACCTAAACTAAAACCCCTTCCAAGACCAACTACCTACCAACAACATCAAAACCTCAAAACCCACACAAAATGGCGCCCCCCACCAAGAAACCAGCCTTCTCCCCCCTCTACCTCGCCGCCATCATCACAACCATCCTCTGCCTAACCAGCCTCGCCATCAGCGGGCCCCTCAACACCCTCCTAGCGACCTGTCCGCGAAGCCTCATCCACTCCCTCACCACCACCACCACCACCACCAAAAACGGCACCCCCTGCGAGTGCGCCGTCGTGCTAGCAGCCACGACCGTCCTCTCGACCGCCTTCTGGGCAGCGGCCACCAGCGCCACGCTCCTACTCCCCGGCACCACGCATCTGAGCCGCGCCTCTGTCGCCGTCGGCGCGCTGGTCCACGCCGTCCTGTGCGTGGTCGTGGTGGCGCGGGGCGGACACCGCGAGGCTGGGGACTGTGCGCGGTTCTATGTGGGTGGCCAGATGACGCTGCTTGTGGGCTTGGTGAGCCTGGTGTGTGCGGTGCTGCATGCGCGGGTTGGGGATTGGATGCGAGGGGGGTAGGGAGGAGGAGGAGGGGAGGGAAGGGGTGTTTGGATGGGAAGGGGAAGGGGAAGGGGATAGGCAAAGGAGATAAGTTAGTGTGATGGGAGGGAAGGGGGGGGAGGCAGAGGTGGATGAAAGACATTGCACAGGAAAAAAAAGGTGGTATGGGAATGCTACTTGGTTTTCAGAAGATGAATACTTCATGGCTTTGCTGGTTTGGTGGGTGTTGCCTCTTGATTTGGTATATCATACTGCAGGAGCCGGGTACTAGTATAAAAGCCTGAGAGGAGCTTTCGCACATACACACAAACACAAACATACTGGCCACATCAAGTTCACAGGTCGTGTTGCTCTATTTTGGTGAAATTATGTGATGGCCAGATGGACTACCAGATACCGTGGACATTTGAATCGCCACCGAACCGCAAACTCCCCGGGGCCCCTTTTTTGTTTTTCCTTTCTTTTTCTTTCTCTTCCCGCTCCATATTTACTATCTCATCTGCCGCACATTCAGATTGATCCTCTTGTTCCGCATCCAGCCCCTCCACTCCTCAAACCTCCCATCCTCATCCTCCCCGGCAGGCCAGTCCGCCAGGAAATCGGGGCACGTGTTCTTGAGGACCTTGGGCACGCCATGCCACGCGTAGCGCGACTCCTGGCTCATATAGATCGCATCGCCCGAGCGCAGTCGCAGGAGTAAATATCTCTTCTTCTCCTTCTCCTCCTCCTTAGTGCCAGCAGCAAAGTCGTTCGGCGCGATCATGAACAGCGCGTCGCACCCGATGCTGAGGCTGACGAGCCCCTTGTCCGTGTGCTCGCTCACGTCGCGGTGCATCATCATGGTGTCGCCGGGGGTGTAGAAGTTGACGATGGCGGCCTGGGCCAGGGTGTCCGGGAACAGGGTCTGCAGGAGCCCGGCGATGTCCGGGGGGAAGCGCGGGGTGGCCTCCTCACCCTCGGGGTACTGCCGGTTCGTCCAGTCGTACTGCCCGCCCAGGGTCACCCATGAGAGGCGCCGGTCGAGCACCTGCTTGATGGACAGGGGCTTGTGGACGCTGGGGTCCTTGGGCGTGAAGTTGGGGGGCGTGCTGGGAGGGTAGGAGAAGAAGGACTTGGCTTCCACGTCGGCACTCTCGCCCCCGTCTTCGCGGTACGGGAGGTTGAAGTGAAGATGCAGGTTTGTCTGGTGCGCGGGATTGCTGAGGTCCCGGTGGATCATGCGCGAGAGCAGCACCTTCTGGATTCTGGGGGGTATTATAGAAGGGAGAATGAGCAGGCCTGTCCATGGGAGGTGAGCTGAGAGCCATACATCAACGCAGCGAGAGTGAGTAGACGAACCTGGAAGTAAGGGGTGGAAATAAATAGGGGCATCTTTCAGGTCCCCCGTTGCGTCTTTTGCCGCGATTCCCTCTTCGCCTTCCAGCTGCCGAAATGCGCTCTGGAGTTTCTCACTGGGGATCTTTCCGGCCAGTTGAAACTGCCCTCCTTCTTCCGATGGTCTCACTTCATCGATTTCGGGGTGGTTGACGAACTCAGTGTGATCAGTCCTATAGTATTTCTTCCAGAGGCCCCTCAGTTCGTCTGAAGGCTGCTCGTGGGCGTCTAAGGTTGTCAGGTCCAATGTCATCCTAGGTTCTGCAGCGATGATGAATGGAATTTCATGTATACGGATATATATAGGTACCTATAGTATAAATAAGAAAAAAAATCAGGAGAAAGGTGTAGAACACTTAATGTATTTCACTCTTTGTTCAGTATAAGATATATTTTGTATAATGAAGGGATTCAAAATCCAATTCTTGCTGAACCCACTAAATAAATAATTCAGTGGAACATTATAGTGGCTGTATGAATATTATGTAGGTAATGTAAGTATCTAGGTACTTCGGTACTGGTGGCTTAGATTGTGGCACAGCCACATTGGGTGGGGTGCAGCCCCTTATATAGTATCTTTCTAGCTTAGCTTTAGATTTGCAACCTACGGAATACAACCACCCTTATTGCACCTCGTTACCAATCGTTACGGACCATCCTGAAATTTACGGCATCAGTACCCCACGTAAGGCAGGTATCGTGATAAGATCGATAACCTTGTGGGCACCTGCATGCATGTGAATACCAAAAAAGCCACACCTACGTACTACCTACCTACCTGCATAGCCACAGCTTCCTCCCGCTGACACCTGCATGAATATCTGCCAGCTGCAATCAGCTGGACCATTGAAAGCTAGAACCGACTTGTAATACTTGCCCACTATCAGAGATGATACTCCGTCCCATCAACCTACATCACACTTATGAGCACATGCCCCTATTATTATATTATAGGTTAACAGCTTCTCCGCCGATTATCATATACTAACAAGGCCCAGTAAGTCAGGCTTGAGTATGCGCTCCTCGGACATATGTTTACAACGAACGCGTTCAAACCTATATAACAGACAATCTGTCTCCATTAACCCCCTTTTAGTTCCATATGATTGATGACTGGTCATCCCAGGATTATATATGCTAATGAGCAGCATCTGGCATATGCTCTCCAGAATTCTATGAGAAATCTGTATACAGAGTCTACAATAACTGTCCTCGCATGGCTTAGCTGAGTGCGATATACCTGAAAGGGGAGAGCAAATAGAAGCATTTATGCCCCTATTTCCTCCCAACCAGTGTAAATTGAGACGGTGTAAATCAACTGTCCTCTATTCCCGTCCTTTACTTTATTATCCTGCAATGAAGCCTAGCTGTCGGCCTAAGATACCTATCTCGTTCATATTACTCATTGCGAGGATGCAAACTTGGACATCACCGCCGACGCAATAATGCAAGACCCGTCTGCTGGCTGAAGCATACACGAGATTCGATAAAGTAGAACCAGGAGATTCTTAGCAGAATAATAAAAGGAAAAAGACTACATAATGCAACCTGTCCTTCTTTGATACGCTTTCAACCACTCCTCTGAAAGGTCAGTGTGACGAGGAGCCGATATTGCATGACAATGCTTCTGGGGTATACGGCCGTCCTCGCCCTCCAGATGGCGTTCCTCGCCTCCGGCAAACCCACGCCCGCATCACTGTTACCCTTAGAAACCCGAGACGGTACTCCAGATATCGACAAGATACAATCATATGCCCAGGAAGCATATGCGAGAGCACAAGCCGAGGTGAAGAGCGCCGGCAACGGAAAGCGTGGGGGATGCTCTATGTCTAACTTCCGGGTTCGTAGGGAATGGTGGGTGTTTCCTTCGCGGCTTCGCTCTCGACCTGCTACACACCTGGGTAATTCATCGACAATCATTAACCAAGGGGCTGGCTATGCAGGAACGCCTTATCCGACGGCGAAAAAAGAGCCTACATAGACGCCGTCAAGTGCCTGCAGTCCAAGCCAGCGCGCACCCCGGCGTCCGCAGCACCAGGGGCCAAGACCCGGTTTGACGACTTTGTCGGCACGCACATCAACCAGACGCAGACGATACACTACACGGGGAACTTCCTCTCGTGGCACCGGTACTTCATATGGCTGTACAAGGAATCCCTAAGGGAAGAGTGTGGATACCAAGGCACTCAACCGGTAAGTTTGAGAAATGCCTATCTACTCATATGATCTTCTTCTTCCCTGCCTGCTCCTCCACCCCCCTAATTTAGTAGCAAAAGCTGACCGGTGGACAAAAACGACGCCGGCAACCTGCAGTAGTGGGACTGGACTCAGACCGCGGTGAGCGGGCTCTCGAACTCGGCCATCTTCGATGGTAGCGACCTATCCATATCCGGCGACGGGGCATTCGTGCCCGGTCAGGCGGACATTGTGCTAGGGGCGAGCACCGGCCTCCCGCCGATCCACCTACCCCCGGGCACGGACGGCGGGTGCGTGACCTCGGGACCCTTCAAGGACATGGTGGTGAACCTGGGACCGGCAGCCCTCGACACACCAGGCAGCGTGGTAGTGACGAACCCAGACGGTCCCCTGGCGCACAACCCGCGCTGCCTGAAGAGGTCGCTGGCCGACTACTCGAACCAGGCGTTCGCCAACGCGTCCTCGGTGCTCTCGAACGTGGCTAGACCGCAGAACGTGTACAATTTCCAGATGCAGGTGCAAGGGGTTCCGGGGACAGGCGATAGTAAGTCACCTTTCCCCCCCCCCCTTTCCGCAGGTTTCCTATCTCTCTCGCGTAGGTAGGGGAGGCACCTACCTAAGGTCAGGTAAGACCGCTGACACCCCCCAAACCACGTCTTCAGTGGGAATCCACGGCGGCGGGCACTACGCGCTGGGCGGGGACCCGGGGCGTGACGTGTACGCGTCGCCGGGCGACCCGGCCTTCTACCTGCACCACGGCATGATCGACCGGGTGTGGTGGATGTGGCAGATGTAGGAGCCGGGCTCGCGGCGGCATAGAGACGTCGCGCTCATGGGCACCAATACGTTCTTGGACAGCCCACCCAGCGCCAACACGATGTTCGATGACTACGTCGATTACGGGTATGCGGCGGGTCCACCGAGGAAGATCGGGGAGCTCATGTCCACCACGGACGGCCCGTTTTGTTATGCTTATTTGTAGGCTTGGATGAGAAGAGCTCCCCCGGGTGATTACTCGCTTGGATTAGGTGGTAAGCAGAATAGGACCTAGCCTTAGGTAGGTATGTAGACATGTACCATGTTGATATGTAAGTAGGTATGTAGGTAGTAGGTGGTAGCCAGGGAATTCAAGAAGTATAAGTTCGTAGCAAAATCTCGTTGCCAGGCGTCCACCAGGTGTCAGGGTAGCGCCATGATGGGTACCTACCTGGTCACATAAGTAAGCAGGTAGGGAAGCAAAGTTGCACTACGCCACAATGTACTAGTATCAATGTAATTAGATCTGTACACTATAAACGCGTTCCAGGTCGTTGGATAGACAGCCACAAGTCAAGTCCATTAGCGTGTCCATGCAGGTGCGCGTTTCCACTGTTTATTGAAAAAAAAAACACGATAACCAACGATAGTGTCGGTACAATACCTTATATAGATAGGTAGTACATATATACAGTACATTACCTTAGTAGCTACCTACACTCCCTATCTACATAGGTACCAATTAGTTAATTGGGTGCCCCTCGTCCTTCTTTTTTTTTAGTGCAAGTCCCTGCTGGAGTTACGGCGATAACGAACAGCAAAAAGTCAACACCAACACCACAACAACCAACTCAACCCCCACTAACAAAAAAATAGTAAAAGTAAACACATACAACACAACATCTACACCTTCTCTCGCCATTACCACCACTAACACCACCACTAACTTCAATCTCAATCCCAATCCCAATCTCAATACACCCCTTGTTGCCGGCAATAATAATACCCTTGGCAGAGGAGGGCCTGGGCTTCATTCTTCTACACTCGTTCCATTGCCCCCATCTCAGCTTTTCTAGAGCCTGCGATCATGGAGAACTACCAGAAGCTTCAGAAAATCGGTGAAGGTACGCATGCAGCATTATGACGCTATTATAGATATATGCCCAATCCGTTGCTAACCCATGCTCCCTCCCTCTCCTTTCCCTCCGCTCTCGCAGGAACCTACGGTGTCGTCTACAAGGCCCGCGACCTGGCCAACTCGGGACGCATCGTCGCCCTCAAGAAGATCCGACTGGAGGCTGAGGAGGAGGGCGTCCCTAGTACCGCCATCCGCGAGATCTCCCTGCTCAAGGAGATGCGCGACCCGAACATCGTCCGACTGCTCAACATCGTCCATGCCGACGGACATAAGCTTTACCTCGTCATGGAGTTTTTGGACCTCGACCTGAAGAAGTACATGGAGGCCCTGCCCGTCAGCGACGGTGGCCGCGGCAAGGCCCTGCCCGAGGGCTCCGGCGCCGAGTTGGGCCGCCTCGGGCTCGGCGACGCCATGGTTAAGAAGTTCATGAGCCAGCTGTGCGATGGCGTCCGATACTGCCACGCCCACCGCGTCCTCCACCGCGACCTCAAGCCCCAGAACCTGCTGATCGACCAGGAGGGCAACCTCAAGCTCGCCGACTTCGGTCTCGCCCGCGCTTTCGGCGTCCCCCTGCGGACCTACACCCACGAGGTCGTCACTCTGTGGTACCGTGCCCCCGAGATCCTGCTGGGAGGTCGCCAGTATTCCACCGGCGTCGACATGTGGTCCGTTGGCTGCATCTTTGCCGAGATGTGTACGCGCAAGCCTCTGTTCCCCGGCGACTCGGAGATCGACCAGATCTTCAAGACTTTCCGGTAAGTGTCCGAGCCCCCCATATCTATATCTATATCAACATCCCCATACCCATATCCATACTATCGAAAGCTCTACTCACAATGCGCTAACCGAAAAAACAGTCTGCTCGGCACTCCTACCGAGGAAATATGGCCCGGCGTGACCTCGTATCCCGACTTCAAGGCCTCCTTCCCTAAGTGGACCCGTGATCCCTCCAAGCCGCTGTGTATCAACCTCGACGAGAACGGACTCGACCTCCTTGACGCCATGCTCGCCTACGACCCCGCCACTCGCATCTCAGCCAAGCAAGCCTGCCACCACCCCTACTTCAAGGACTTCGCCCGACCCCAAAGTAACTATGGTTCCAACGGATACGCATAAGCTATATCCTTAACTTATGCCTATCTAAATAAACACAAAAAAGTGTGGATGGGTGGATGAATAGGTAGATGGATGGCTGGACGTATGGGATTGCCGGTGAATCTATCTTGTTCTCAGGGAAGGGGGGGAAACAGGACAAAGAAACATGCTTATATAACTTAAGCATTCCTTTTTTTTTCTTCTATTTTCGCCTTTCAGGATATTTTGCTGGTCGGTCCGGGGTCTTGGCTTTGATTGCGAAAGCAGAAGCAGAAATCTACGTGGTATCGGTGGACAGGTACCTAGGTCGCATTGAGTCGATCAACCTAAAAAACTCACAAGACGCATAGCATCACGTTGTCTTACCCCTTCCCCCTTCCCCCCTTTACGTTTCCCCCTCGTTTTCGTTTCCTTCAGTGGTGTTTGACGGATCTATACGAAGACAAGTGGAATATCAACCCAAACGAATTATGTATGTGCTTTCTTGTTTTCGTCCTTTGTGTTTTTCTTTTTTCTTTTTTTTTTCACCGGGAGACGGGCGTTAGAGGGAAAGGAAAGAAAGGCAAAGGCAGCAAAGGGATAGGAAAGGGGGGAAGGGAAATTCTCGTTCGTCCATTGATGAAAGGGAATCAGGAGGGTGCGGGGCGAAATACGAGACCGAGACTACACACACTACTTACTAATAATGGCATCTGCACCGAGAGTGAAAGGAGAAATAGGCTTCAATTCCCACATCCTCTTCCCCTCATCGGGTGCTAGTAGATTGGTATGATGGCTGGGATCGAGAGGGTTTCAGACCATCTCTCTCGCTGTCTGCGTGCTTGTCCTTGAGACGGCCTAGGGGAAACCTCTAAGGGGTTTGTTTTTCTCCTTATTTAGTCTCGTGTGCCTACGACGGGCGTATGCCCAGGATGGGACATCTGTCTCTGCGTCTTCGTGGCCATAGGAAGAGTATTGTAATGAACCCAAAAGAGAAAGAAAACCCCGTTATATGAATTTTGATGAGCGTGCTTTCTTCGTGATTGTTGAGGCAGTTGGGGGTAATTGGTGATGGCGCTCTTGCATACCTTACCTACCGACTCGATGTGGTCTTGTAATGCTGCTCTACCACCCTAATATGTCATGTCTGGATATGATGGACTGGGGTAGGCGTTTTACGTGGCTAAAGAAAAGGGGGGATTGTTTCTCTGACTGACGTAGACCGAACAGACCAGACCAGACCAAGGATTTTGTTGGTGCTATACTAATGTGTTCACTGCCCCCAGGACGGAGGGAGGGTTAATAAGTTTTGCTGTTGCTGTTGGAACCGCAGTGGGAAGGGGGATAAGGGGATATCGGTCCAGCAATAGTACTTAACTCTACCTGTTTAAGGATCGTTTTATGGACCGGATATTTCGACATAGAAGTAGAAGACGACAACGACTACTAATAAACACATGAACGCAATACGCACGTCTATTTGGAAGACATGTCCTCTTATATTTGACCTCGGGGCTATTAAGCATATACTTACCTAGCTTTGCCGCAATGCTTGTTCTATCGGCGTCTCCTCCACTGGTAGGTAGCTTGCCTAGGTAGGTACATGGGAATTGCGCTCGTGCGTGATGTAAACGAGATAGCTAACCAAAGGATTGGAAGTTGGGGAATGTGTGTCTTTTTTCACTGGGAGTCCGTTGTTGGATACCTGGGTAGGTATCCACACACCTGGGTAGGTGTCCACACACCTGGGTAGGTGTCCACACACCTACCTACCTCCGGTCAGTCTTCCCTTCTGCGGGATTTAGAGGACGGAGATAGGGTGATGATAAACATACACGCGCGCGTATATGTTACAGGCTAACGCTTTTAGAAATATCAGCCTGGGTGGTTAACCGGTGAAGGAGGTAATATATCCGGGATGTTTTCACCGGATTGGCTAGGGAAGGTCTATTATATATATAAATATATATGCCTAGTCCCCCCTAAATTTTAACATCTTGTATATAAACTCTACGCCGTTTGCGAATGGATATGTCACGGGACCGCTGGTCCTTATACACTGTACTATAGAGCATAGAGCTCGGAGAGGGAATAGAGTTTCAGGGGTTGGTAGGACAATGAAAAGGGGATCAAGGGGGCTTAGGCATGGGAGAGACATAGGAGAATATGGGTAAGTAGGCAGGTATACCGACGTCGACGATAGATAGACAATGTTCTTACACCGATCATATATATACATAACATGCAAGCCCCGAACCTAAACAGAAGATAGGAGAATAAGCTCTCTACCAAGACGAAGGCCTCTATTTTCCAATTACGTAGGGTTAGGGTATAGGCACTTAAGGATTATTTTCCACTTAATCTTCACATTTGATGGCATTACCTGATATATTTCGCCCATGACTTATACCACAGTTTTTTTGTGTCAGGTTTTCAACACCGATATGGACAGCCCCAGGTCCACTCTTGCTCCTCCATCCCCCAAATATACATGACCCGAGATTTCTGCCTTCCCCGAGGCCCAGAGAACATGTATAACTTGTGTTAACCCCCCCCCCCCCCCCCCCCCGGCTTCCCTACCCGAACAATATAGCCTTAAGGCAGGGGGAGAAAAGAACAGAAAGGGGGAAAGCAAAGCACGTGCCCCGTAGCAAGCCTATATCCTCCTACCTCTCTTTGCACTGCTCTATATATATACAGCGTTAGGCAACAAACAACCCGCAAGGCAAGACAACCAATTACTTTGGTATGTTGTTGAACTATAATTATGTACCTAGGGTGGAGCAGAAACCATAAACGTGAAATTATTCTCTCTCTCTCTCCCCACTCACAACCAACAACTTGTACATGCGCTTGAGCTAGGGAAATCGAGGGGTGAAAGGATAAAATGAAATTCACAAGTCCAGATATCGACTATGTCGAGTTTTCCTTGAGAGCAAGGGAGAGGAAGCACCGCTTAGAAGAGAATAAAGAGTTTTCAAGTTAGAATAGGTAGAGGGGGGGGGTTATGCATCTAACCTAACCTAGGCAATGTCCACATCCGCACACACAGATATATAATATATATATAGCCTTCAAAAGTACCAAACAACACTTATCTCTATAATCTTCCATTCTCTCATACAAGGACACACAGTTCTTCTCCTCCTTCCTACCTACCTACCTACCTACCTCCCTACCTCCCTAACCTTCCACCCCTCCTCTACCACCCCCAGCATAAAACACAAATCCCTTCTCCTATCCCCCCCTTCCCCCCGAATTGGATAACCAATATCAACACACAAACCAAGGCACCTACCATACCCACCATACCTATCCAACCTACCTACACATCTCGACCCAAGTTAGTAGTATAGGCGGTCACCACAAACGCAGTAAGTTACGCCCTTTACATAGACCCTTCGTACGTTACCCACCAACCCACACTATAGCAGTGGCAGGCGAGTAATTCTCCCGTGCGTTGAATTTCAAAAGTAGGTAGGTAAGTAGGTAAGTAAGTAATAGATTATCTAGCTAGCTACGTACGAGACAAACAGACAGACTTTATCCAAAAACTTCTATTCTACTATCCCCACCCTTCCCCCCCCCCCGCCGGCTCTCTATCTCTACCTATACAACTTCCCCCTTTCCCCCAGTAACCCCCCAATGACAACCCGCAAGAGCTGATTACCTACCTATAGCACATGCCCGCGAGGTAGATAGGTAAGCAAAGGAGAGAGGGGAGACAACATCCCATCCCCAACCTTGTCTTGTCTTGTCTTTATTTACCTATCTTCTGTCCACCAGTCTTTCTCTCTCTACCCCATACCTAACCTACTTAACCTAACCTACCTATCCTATGCACAACAGCCCTACCGCTTCGCAAGGGAGAAGATATACCTACCTATCCCACTACACTACACTGCACTATTTACTTCACCTACATCTACCTACCTACCCACCTCCCCCTTGCAAGGTGTAAAACATCCAACGAGCAAGACAGGGAGGGAGGGAGGGGACTTGGCATCTTCTTCAAGTTACCTAAAACTCCACATGGTAAGATCCGGCGACCACTACCAACACATACCTACCTACGACTATATACAACTACTAGGTATCAACAAGTCATACCTACTCCCCCCCTTCCCCCTCTTCCCCCCTTTTTTATTTATTTACTTTCTCCGCATGATCTGACGGGCATGTGTTATGTTGGCATTGGCTAATCAAAAAAAAAAGTTCTTTGTGTATCACAGCTAACCGTGGGGGGGAAAGATGGGGCCCCCAGAGTACCTACCTAGGTAATGGCTCGCCTCACTTCGAGTTCGGGGCCCTTTTGAGGAAGGCATATAGATAGACAACATATGTAGTACCTAGGGCAGGTATTTAATCGTGATAGAGGGGGGGACCTCTCACGGACGGTATACCTAGGAGACCAACAAACATGAGACATGAGCAAGCGAAATTGCTCGCTGTCAGAACGCGGTCTCTTGGCTTGGAAAGCTCTCTCTCTCTCTCTTACTCTCACATGTGTCACGCGTTGAAGCCTCACATTTACATAGCATTGAGTTTGCTTATCTAGACATCCTGTTTTCCTGGGTACTAAGGTTAGATATAGGTATGCCCCCGCCTTGTCGTGGCTCGGTACCTATTCGGGATACCTGTTTTGATGTTGCCGTGACGACCCGTCGAAGGATCGAAGCGGGAGAGAAGATATCCGTGACCTCGCTGCTTTCTTCCGATGGAGAAGCTACCTACCTAACCTAGGTAGGTAGGTAGGTAGGTAGGTAGGTAGGTAGGTAGGTAAGTAAGTAGTGGATATGGTGGAGCCCAGAGGCTTGCTCTTCCTACCGAAAGTAAGGTCATCTCAGGTATTTCATGCTTTCCATCATTATCGTTGCTTTCTCTGAGCACACGCATAGCCGAAATTTGAACAAGAGGACCTCTCGGTTCCAAAACAAAACAGCAGATTGGAGGATGGGAACTGCAAGGTGATGATGAGTTGTGTCTATGTGTGTCTGCAAATTTAGGAACGGAACAAGAGACTCCCGTGCGTGCGGGCTGGGCGCCAAACATCATATCATCCCGGAAAGACCCTTGTGCAGGACTTTAAAGGCTGTTAGTGGCTCCCGAGCCGCGGGAACGGGTAGCGTAATAACCCGCAAATATAGAAAACATGGGTAGGTAGGCATTCCGTACCGCGGCGGCGGCAGTGGTCCAATTATAAGGGCGGCCAGATGGATAGCTGGATGGTACGTTCAAGGCCCCCATCCCTTTTCCCTCGTTGGAGGTTTGTTAAGCGCGCATGGACTTGGAGTTTCTTAGGTTAGAAGACCCGCCTCGTAGTTTGACCATAAAGCTTACCTCTCTTCTGTTTTCTCCTGAAACCTGGGGCTTGGGTGTAAGTAGGTAGGTAGGCGCTTATGAGGAAAGATAATGTAATGTAATGCAATGTAAAAGGGGAACATGTTCTGCTTCTGGAATTAGAACTTCTTAACCACCTGCAAGTGCGCGTAATGAAACGGGCGGCTCCCGGCAGCAGGATGATGGGAGTACATGCGCACTTGCGCCGGGCGATGGAGTACCTAGGTAATATTTCCACCACCAGGCTCCTCGTCGTCAGCTAGATACACAGCACACCGCAGCACGTCATGTTTGAGGTTTGAGGTTTGAGGTTCTGGCGTAGCCGCCCAAGCCTCGGAAATGCCGCGCGCGCACACACACAGACACACACATACACGCACACACGCACATATTTCCTTCCAAGGAGAAAACAAAGAATAGCAACAACGGCGGCCTCATACGAAAAGGCAGAAATATAGGAAAATAGATGATAGGTAGGGTAGGTATTAGGCTAGGAGCTCTGCCTAGCTATTGGTTAGTGACAATCGTGGGTGGCAGTGAGGTGCTACCCGAAAATGTAAAACTACGTTACAGAATGATGCTGCTGCTGCTGCTGCTGATGGTGATGGTGGTGATGGTGATGACGATGATGAGAGATTAGACGATTATACTTGTGCTTGTGATGCCGAATAGTCAAATAAGGGAGCGCCGTCATCTGCGAGACATGCATGAGGTAGGTATAGGTAGGTGTCCCCCGAGGCCGGGCGAAGGCGACGGGCCCGGTCAGACTACCTACTACACTAGGTACCTGTACCTAACTGGCCGTGCTTTGTTGGTATAGATAGATTTGATACACTGCACATGCCTACCTACCTAGGTAGTCATCAGCACTATTGGCGTACTGGGTGATCTGGCTGTCCGGTAGGCTGATCGGTAACCCGTGAGCTTCGAGATGTGGGATGGGGTGATCCTGGGGAAGCTTGGGTAGGACACCCTCGAGGCAATCCGACAGGCATATTTCCCGGCCATTAGCATCATGGTGGTGTAGGAGAGACAGAGAGATGAGGATGGAATAAGCAGCACATGATGAGCTGTGTGTGGCTCCTCATCATCCCCATGCCCCTCTGTCCCCTTTCAGCCGAGTTCTCTTATGACGTGCAGCGGTTTGTGTGTACATACATGCCGGGAGTGGTGTAGCGTATAATATAAGTTGCGTATTTTCGGCCAGAGCGCTCCGTGTAGGGGAGCATCCAGGCTGCGACATACAGATGGAGATGCTGCTGCCAAGTTCGTGTTCACCACTGTGAAATTGGTGAAGACCCGACTGGGGGATAGTGGGAGAGGGAAGAGGGAAGAGGGGAGAGGGGACTTTACCTAACTTAGTAAGGGAGTAGGAAGACGAAGAGAAATCAAGATCCATTGCGGGTACCCTAACCTTAGGTGGATAGCTGGAGTTAGGTAACCTCCAAAGTGCCCAAGCCACACTCCCATAGTAGCTGCCCTAAGTAGGTAATTGCGACGGTGGATACCTGTAAGTGGGCTACATCCAATACCTGACATAGGCACCAGTATACTGTAAGTGTGGCTGGTTTATAGTGTACCTAATGCAGAGCCTTTCCCTATCCATCCGCTATCCCCACCGTCTCTATATTGTAGGTTAGGTACTTCTCGGTAGTGCGCCTACTCCGGCCCCTGTACCTGTCGTTTTTACGGGAACACCCACATCACGAACCTACCTACTTACATATTGTGTGGTAGGTTACCTACCTACCTATGTATTGTATGTAGGCAGGCCAGGCCTTGTTGATGAGATGGGATGGGTGGTTGTAAGCCGAGGCATAATCTAGATACGTTGAGGTAGGCAGGCAGCATCATCATCTGATAGGGCTTTGGAGAAACAATTAAAAAAAAGGAATTAAAAAAAACACACCAAACAATTAAAACAAACATCAAGGCGTCTTACACACCATCGTATCGGAGATGCCAAAAAAGAAAGTTGTTTGTTTATTTTGATGCGTTGTCCGTGCCGTCTTATTGAGTCGAGGCTTTCCACGAGGCCTCTCCAATGAGCAAGCCTATTTGCCTACCTACTTACCTAGGTTACCAACCTACCTATCCTATCCTATTCCATATTACCATTTGGTTGTATGTAGGTATGTACATGAGTAATTAACCATATGCGTCTCTGGTTGCATGGAGGGTCCATTAACAGTTATACATACATACATATATATACATATGGGCAGCAGATGGAATCAGCCACGAGGGGCGTAAAGGAAAACTAAGATACCCCAACAATCGAATGAAATCCCGAGTCTGGATGTCTGTCTGTGTTCGCGGAACTCCCTGACCAGTTGTCCTGTGGCTCCCCTCCCCCCCTCCCCCATTCTTTCCCCCTGTGGGCTCTCCTGGCGGACCGCCGCCGACCGTATCGGGTATGGCTTCGCTCCCGCCTGCTTGTAGTGCCGAACGGCCGAGTCCGGCGAGGCAACATTTATGGAGCCTGGGCCGGCGGTGAAGGCAGTGATCTAACCTTAGGTACCTAGATAGGTAGTGTAGGTAGGTAAATGGGATTCGGGCGTTCGGGCGTTACCTCCCATTTTACCTTTGGATGGCATGGGATGAGGATTTACGTGGTTCCTCTCATAACTCACTCACTCGGTGTAGGTACCTAGGTAGGTAGGTATGCTCCCCTCTTCTTCTTCTTTTTCTCTTCACCTCCTTTTCAGTGCATAGGTAGGTACCTCACAAGTGTACAATAAAAATAAAATAAAGTAATGTAATGTAATGCAATGTAAGTAGTAGAAGAGGACTGGTGACCACTGAACCACTGACCACCTCTTATCACCACCAGACCCCCCCCTGAATCATGTCTCTTCAGGGAACTGCTGTGTGCCTACGAACACAGGCTACTAGTACAGGAATAAAATTGGCCTTTGCTTGCCTCCCTTGTCTGTGACGTCGCAGCGGGTTCGTTTTTTCTCGGATGCCTCCAGACACTCGGACGGTGATATTCAGGGGATTAGGGATGATAGAGGCCCATGCGCCCTGGAGTTGTGCGCCACATGAGTGACGATACTTGCCTTAACGCAGCTAATTAAGCTAGATCGCGTGCTAGGGCTGGATAAGACACGGCCGGGGGGCTGGCTGGGGATGAGACCCCGCCCAATGAGAAGGTTGGATGTATGTACCTAGTATTAGGTACTTGCCCAAAGTGAGAGAAAGGGAATGGATTGGAATGCGTCGAGGTAGAAAACTAAGTGGTTGTTCCCATTCCAGTGGATGGTGGATAATGAATGATGACTGATACTCACAATACCCCAGGTGATGAAGATTTGCCACAAGGGCGGGGAGCTGAAGGAGTTACCATGCAAGCTGCTAAGTATATGTGCCTGTGCCACTGATCCATTGATTCGCAATCACTCAACGCAAACCCAGATACTATTACAGAGTCGGGGAATTCTTGAAACGAAGCAGCACCGACAATCGCCCGTTCTTCCTAATCGGGAAGCCATTCAAACATATTGGAGGGATCCCGTCCTCTCGGTTATGTGACACCTTAGTAGGTAGTAACCTGGTAGTTACCTGGTAGTTAGTAGTGTAATAGAATCCGTACATATGTAGGTACACGGTGGTAAAGATCTGATAGGTACAGAAGTAGGTATAGGTTAAGTAGTTGGATGCATCGATGTTGCAGCGGAAAAGAAAAGAAAATTAGGTAAATAAAGCAAGACGAATTGATGTTGAGAGACCAAATACACCTTGAAAGGTTTCTAACCTACTTACTACCTAGTTAAACGCTTGACCGCCAGTGCTCTACCTAAATAAGTAGGTACTACTACCTAACCTACAGGGAAGTACCAGACTTGCATTACCTACATTATGTCCCAATCAATAAAAAAGGAAGAAGAAAAGAGTTGCTGCAGAATTGGTGGTTCTCAAGTCTACCCGAAGACTGAAATCTCATAGGCGTAGGTTAGAGGGTAATTAAGCGTTTCGTTCTTCATTGCCCAACGGGTTTTTAAAAAAGACAATTAGTACCTAGTAGGTTACCTTAACTAGGTAGATATTTGAGCCCCCCTCTTCCTCCCCCTGGCCCCTTGCATCGTGGGGTTCAAGTGACGTCGCGCAAGGGGGGAGGGGAATTGGGCCAATGTTAATTGCGATCCTGCCAAGGGATTTGAATGGAGGGGCTAAGACCTCTTTAACTTTCCCACATGTGCCTTGCCTATAAACCTAGTTCCGAACCTAGTCAAGTCATGTTACCTACCTACTACTTAGTACATCAAATACTTACTCACTACTATGCTGATTATCGACATCTGCCTGGCATGTATTTCATGTATTTGATGTATATCGCTGGTGCGAAAGTTAGGTACCTAGTTTGAATTGGGCTATACCTATATAGACTACTTATTAGGTACTACTAGTATCAAATGTACGTTAAGGTGTCTTAAAGAAAAGTCTCTTCGTCAGGCACGAGCGAGTCGCTCATGTCGTGATATTAGGGAGGGGCCGGGCTTGTGTATCAAGCCACTCTTTGGCCCCTCCCTCCCTCTTCCACAAGCGTACCTATATGTACCTAACCTAGTAAGTTGGCACCTTGTAACCCGGGAATAATGCAGATTGGGGATTGGGGTGACGATCCTATTCGTTTCGCCAGCCCATCTACACTACGACTGTGTGATGTATCTCTCAGGGTCCCTTGATCATAATAGGTAGTAGGTATAGCATCATCAGCATATCGTCTTTTTTTTTCCCTTCACTATCTTGCCATGTAGCATATAGATACTACTTACCTAGTATACGCAGTTCTGTGGACGTATCATCTTGCGTAGACATGGAATGACTAAGCCTGCGTTTCGTTTCAGTAAGTGATCCGATATAACCCATGGCGTGCTCGAACGTGACGTTTCTCGATTTTCAGACGACCGCCTTCTTGGCTGCACGCCCGACTTGCCTGTTCTGTGCGTTTCAACTGTTTTGTTGTTTGATACATGTATAGTGCTTGCTTCTATTGTTAGCACCGGTGCGTACGTATGTGTGTTTATGTATAGCACCTATGTACGTAGTATCTACTACCTATACGATGTTTTTTTTTTAAACACCGTCTCGTTTCGTTTTGTTCTGTTCAATAATAAACAAACTTCATGCAAGATTGATTGAAACGGCCATTATGGTCGTGTAGGTAGGTCGTGTATCTACCTAGTGTGGTTGCAACGTTAAGATGGCGCCAGGTTCATGTGTAGTGTGGTGAGGTCTGTGTAGATCGGTCTATCGGGTTGGTAACTCGTTATATGAAGTGGAGTGTATATTGGCTGCTTGTGCCTCCTCCATACATTTGATATGCGCTACCTACATACATGTAGTGTACTACATACCTGTGTAGGTAGATTACTTAGGTTAGGTACGTACCTGGGTATGTCTGCATGATGGTACTGGTATCTTACTTAACTAATACGTTCGTAGGATCCAATTGATATACACTAACCTAGGTTACTTGTAAGATGCTTAAAGCCATCAAACTCCTTCGATTCTAGTTGACCTCAAGCTACCTCTACCTAGGTCTGGTATTGATTGACACGTCTAGTTGAGTCACAAAGAAAGAGTGAGAGAAAGCTTCATGTTGGACATGAACTAAAGGACACAAGACAACAAAAGACAAAACATGAAAAGAAGAAAAGAAAAAAAAAACATGGGTCAGGAACGTAGCTTGCCTTTTCGGAAAATTAAATACACTACCTACCTACAAATTTTCTTTCTTCTCCTTTTGCAGCTTCGTTCATGCCCGGTGGTGGTGGTAGTTACATATAGTGGCAGTAGTAAACAGATGTTGTCAACGATTGATTGGCGGAGAGAAGAACAAGTGGTTGTGAGCTAAGATTTCAGAATGTCTAGCCGTGGCGGTCAAGCAAGCTAATAAGGCGATTGGGTTGGGTGGCTGGCTTTCTTGGCCTGACCCCGGAACTTATCGACCCCCTTCCTCGCTTGTTTCATGTCTCGACCACCGGCAGCCACTTAGACTCTCTCCTCCATCCTCCTCACAACCTCTATCAATCAAACGGATCATGCGGCGCATAGCTGGCAGCCATGGGTTAGACGGGTAGATTGTCGGCCATTGGTAGCCATTCACATCGCAGCAGATCCAGCCTTTTGGGGGGGCCTATTGTTGGGATGTGCCGCCATTAATTGGGTCTGGCCTGGTTTGAACTACCACACACTTACCACCGCATCGCATCGCATCTGGCATCCGCTGGCCCAATTGTCTTAACTGGGTAGGGCATGAGATTGGCGACTGGGCGCGAAAGAAGCTCATGGGGAAAAACAGAAAGAGGATATATGAGATCGCTTAACACCTCCTTGAATCTCCCGGAATCCCTTTCTACTAACATCAACGTCTTCCCTTTCCACCACTACTGTATCAAACAACACCATAATCATCATCGTCTGAGACCCGAGACTGCCTACAATCCATAGTCCAAAACGCCCTTCCCGCTGCCGAACCGCCCGCGTGGAATGAAGTATTGATAGAAGAAGGAGAAATCCCCCCCTCCTGTGTTCGGCTAATTAACGATTACGACAAAAATCGCCGCCGCCACTCCGCCAGCGAGACTAATACGAGCTTTTTGACCTCACGATACGAAACCCACTACCCTAGATAGACTCTGGACAGTCTACCTTGCATTCACACGTTCAATACTACTGCTGCGACCCCCTCCAAAACTATTCACCAATTAATTACCACACATATCTCTTTTGGTGTCGCCCTGGCTTTGGTTGCCCCTCTTGACTGCATACTATCTCGCTCTATCATTCTTCTTGACGAAGAACCAGTCAGTCCCTACTTTCGAGAAGATCTACGCCGATCGACCTGTCAAAGAGCAAGGTATACCGTATAGCTTATATATCAGGTTGCGTGCTCTCAACAGGTTTTTACCTATCTTGGGACACAAACACACCATCCATCCCGGTCACACGAGTCACACAGTTCCCGGTGACAAGTTGCAACTTAATTGAGTCATCCATACCTTTAAGGAGTGTCACGAGGTTTTAGTGTGTTGTTTCGCCAATTGCCGCATAGTTGGTGTTGTCGTTCGTCGTCGTCTCACGCACACTCTTCCTTATTTGATCACTTGTTTCCCTCTTTTTTGCAATCCCCGTCAAAACCCGGACAGCTGCGCCTTTAGATTTCCGGAGTCTTCGGGTACCACTTACACACACTCACACACATTCACTCAAAACCAAGCCTACCTATCAACACAGCAGCTTAAGGCAGAATCTTTCTGCTCAGCAGCTTATTCAGCCTACGCAATCGAAGAACCGGCTCGAAGTCCCTCTTTTAACTTGTCAAATCAAGTCAATACCTGGCTTCCGCTGGCTCGGGATCCGATCCGTTCTTTGGTCCTCCCGACAATCCGAAACCTCTCGAATAAACTCGTTAAGGCGAGGAAAAGAAAATACGTTTTGTGAAGTTCCAGACAGCTGACTAGCTGACTCCCATTAATATTCTTCTCTCTCTTTTTTTTCAGACGAATATTCTGAATAATCTATTTGACATCCCACACATTCGACCGCGTCAGCTGCTCACGCATTAATATTGACGAAACGTCTTGTCGGTCTTTTTGTCTACTTATCCGTAACGAGGCCAGTCTACGCAACAGCATCCACTAAGACACTTTCGTTTCCTTCTCCGCCTCAGTTGCAGTCGCAGTCGCAGTCGCAGTCGCATTCATCCGAACAACACAATCGCTATTTTAAGAATTCATTCGACTTTCAAGGAATTGAAAGAGAAAGAGGATATAAAAAAAGAGAAAAAGAAAAACAGGCAGTTCGGTCTATCAGCTCGAGTTTGATATTCGAATTTGGACACCGCAGCCGTCACTTTTTCCTCTCCTCCCGACCGACAGCTAAGCTCAGGTTGGGCAACTGGAGACCCTCTGCCGGTCAAAGCCGATAGGAATACCTACCTAGGTACCTAAGCCAAGCTACCTAAGCCGAAGCTGTTCAGGTAGCCCCCTGTGGTTTTAGTGGTTTTTAGCCACCTCCTTGGAAAGACGGTCTTCCCCCCTGTCTCCAGCACACACCCTGGCCCCTAGGCCCCGACCTACCTAGGCACTCCACTGTTTTCTCTTCAACCCAGCCCAGCCCAGGCATTTCGCGTCAGCCGTCGAACTGTGTCGATCGTGCCAAGCGCCACCAGCCCACACCCACACCCCCCCGCCAGCCAGCCCAGTAAGTGCGCTCAGCCTCGACCACCTTCACGTCACTCACTTACGCACCCTCTGCCGCATTGTGGATCGCCGTGGTGTTCACTAGTACTGCCACTAGGTATCTGCTTCTGATATGATCAGAGACTTCGCCTCGTGATACACCCTACTTAACATATTCCTTATTCCATCCTGCCGCCGTCCCTCCTGGCCTGTGTGTGTCTCTCAACTCTACCCCTAGCAACAACACTCACTAGTTGGTCGATATATTACCAACTTGTCCATCCCTCCCGTGCACACTCAACCCTTTCCCCGGATTTGTTTCTTTTGGCATTTCCTTTATATAGAATATCCACATTCTATATACCTACATATAGCCCAGACTTGGACTTGGACTTGGACATCGATCATCGACCATCGACGACCTACCTACCTCGACATTCTTGTCTTACGTAACGGCATCCCACTTACACAAGACATTCACATCCGTCTTCACTTATATACCTCCACACTCACTCACGCTCACATACACACACATACACACACCATGTCGAGGTTAAGCATGAGTGACCTCAACGCCGCTGCCCTCGAGCAGTTTGTTTACATGCCCGTCAACAGCGCCATGATCTCGCATCTCGCACGGGCCGCCTGCGATGTCATCCAGTGTGATCCGAACATGATGCCACCGCCCACGCAAAACAAGACCCAGTACCCCTCTCCACCGCGGACACCCTCGCCAAAGGCCATCCGATGCGACGACAGTGGCCTGCCAACCCTCGAGGAGTTTATTACCCAACTGGTTGTTTCGTCTAATGTCCAGGTCCCCACTTTGATGTCGACGCTGGTCTACCTCACTCGGTTAAAGTCGCGACTTCAGCCCATGGCCAAGGGCCTGCGATGCACCACACATCGCATCTTCCTAGCCGCCCTCATCCTGTCTGCCAAGTACCTCAACGACAGCTCGCCCAAGAACAAGCACTGGGCCAACTACAGCCACCTTAACTGCGAGAGCTATAGCTTTGGTTTCAGCCGGACAGAGGTCAACCTGATGGAGAAGCAGCTACTTTTCCTGCTAGACTGGGAGCTACGGATAACCGAGCAGGACCTGTACCGAGAGTTGGAGCCGTTCTTGGAGCCTATCCGCAGCGACATCGAGGCTAAGCACGCCCGTCGCATGCAGCGCAAGAGACAGAAGGAGGAGGAAGCCGCCCAGGCCCGTGCTTGGGCTGCCGAGCAACGGTTCCCGACTCCACCGGCATCGCGGGACAGCTCCAGGTCACGGCCCCAGGACCGATTCCCATCGCCCCCCACCGAGACGATCCGCTTGGTGCACGACGTGTCAACTCCACCGGGACTGGCTTACAGCTACAGCTCCTCGGTCAGCAGCAGCAGTTCTTCGTACGCATCGTCGCTCTCGTCTCGTCAGCACTCTCGCTCTTCGACGCCTCTCTCCGACCCGGAGCTCGAGCCCTCCTACCTCACCTACGGGGACGGTTCGCTGTACGAGTCTCCTGTCGAGGTCATGCTCGACATGCCACAGCCGCCCGTCACTGCCGCCTCTAAGGGCTATTACCGCAAGGAGGGCAAGCAGCTCCTACCCTATGAGATTAGTGCCGATGAGCTCCGTGAGCTTCAGGACGGTAGCACCAAGGCGAAGCGTGCCCGGATCGCGGGTCGCGGGATGTGGGGTCGCATGTTCGGCAATGTCATACACTCATGATTCATTTACTCATTTCCACATTACGAGCTCTCTTTACTTTTCTTTTTTTTTTTATGTCAGATTTGGGAGGGGAAGCGTATCATCTTCATCGTCATCATCATCAGCATCATCGCTAGCATTATCATCAATCGTCATTTTAGCAAGGAGTTTAGGCGGGGACTTCGTATTCACTTGTTTACGGTCAAAGCAGGGCACCCAGTGAAGGGTATGGTGGCGTAGAAGGGGTGCTTTATATGCAGGGGGACCGGCGATCATTTGTTGTTTCGTTTCGGGAACATGACTAGTGCTTTTTTTTTCGGGACTAGGGGGAGGATGGAAAGGCAATTTATCGGGAGGGGTTTCTGACAAAAAATGAAGATGAGATCAAATTTTATTTGTCTATTCTCAACGACCGAGGAGGGAAAAGCTTCTTTTTTTTCGTTCTACTTCAATACACCTGGAAAATGAAAAGGGCATGGTTCCCTCATTCTTTTCCTTATTCAACATCATGCCTGTTTTGCCTGAGTCCTTGATATCACTTAGAGGCGGCACCGTTTTTTTCTCTTTTGTTACTTGTTCTACAATACTAATGATCGCTGATAATGGTGTCTGACGGAAATGGGCTACGGGATAGGGTTGGGATTGGATCGACATGAATAGGACTTCTCTTGGAGGAGTACGAAACACGAATCCCCCCAAAATGGTGGATTAGTCATGTCAGGGCATCATGGGTTATTATTGTTTTACGCATCAGATTAAGAAAAAAAATATGATAATGACAAGGACGGACAGGCCCTCTCCCATGAAGAAGGGAAAGATAAAAAAAAAGACTTAGGTAGCATTTACACTAGGAAGAATACACTACACTTAAGAAATGAGGATGTTTTTTTTTTCAACTACCAGAGATGACTAGAGCTAAACGAAGAAAGGAAAAAAGTCCTTTGTAAAAGATCGGTGAGAGAAAGAATGTGCAATGCAATGCAGCGCAAACTGTTCGTTCGGTATGTAGCTAAGTTAGATAGGTAATTCTCCACTTGAGGCAATATGTAGGTAGGTTGTAGGTAATAACAGCGATGATAATGATGCGGATGATGATGGTAATAATAACAATAGTAATAATCAAATCGGATTACCTACCTAGTACCTAGTAAGTCTAGGTAAGTAAGTAAGTAAGTAAGTAATGTTCAATACGGGGGGGTTATTAAGTAGGTAGGTAAAAAGGTTTAAAAAGTCAGTAATGGAATGACCGACGAGACGAGTTCAATGGATTGTTCGTGTTTTTACTACCTACTTAGTGATGACAATCTAGGTGGATACGGGGATTGGGATGGGACAGATAGGTAGGTAATAAGCATGGTGTTAATAATCTTGATGTAATACGATGGTTGGGTTCGGTTTGTTGAGGGTTAGGTTGGAGGTTGGGTTTGTACGCTATTTTCGAGAACTCTGTCAACTTAACGTCAATCAATTTTACTACATTGATTGATCCCTGGGTTGGTGTACCTATTGACGATAACAATAGGTCTGGTACCTAATCCCCCTCCCTTCCAACAGAACGTACCTAACTTAGGTATTGTTGCTGTTGTGTTGTTGTTGTCATACCTAGGTACCTAGCTATCTTATAACGTAAAATTGTTGATAACCTCGTAAATACTTTATATATGGTAAAACTCGTATATAATAATCTATCATTCGTTTTTACCTAATCTACCTACGTACCTAAGTACCTACTTATTGTATTTTTTATATTAGCTAGGTAGATCTAGCTGGGTATGTCACACCACCCCCCTTCCCCCCCAGGTATAACAATAAAAAAAAAACCCCCTTAGCGTAGATCTAGAGATCTTTACACTAAAAAAGGAAGATCTCAATCCATCCTCTCTCTCCTCTGGCTGCCTTTTTTTCAGTGTGCTCTGTGCACCATGTGGCCTGTGCAGAGTTGGAACCTTTTCTTCTCGCGAACACATGGTAAAAAGCCTCCCAATACCGAACTGGTCCCTCCTCGACTTTTTTTTTGTGTTGAGCAGAGGAGTATAGGAAAATGAGAGAAAGAAATCCCTAACTAACTAACTAACGAGACCAAGTGGACATCATCTCGCTACAAGTACCTAGCTTTCTCTCTCACCGGTGACCCCAGGGTGCATCACGGGTCACAAGGTTTTTTTCTCTTCCTTTTCTGCTTTCTGTGCTTAGGTAGTGTAGATCCGACGGGCCACATGAGCCCACACGCACTAAGGGGGGGGTCAGGTCAGTTGGTGTCGCTAGGTAGTAAGCTTGTGTTTAACACGTGTATGTAGATATCCCGAGCCAACTTAGGTATCTAACCTCACTTACATGGGTTGGGGGGTTGCTGCTGGCATGTGTTTTCGTGAATTGCGAAAAGGAAAAAAAAACCCCTTCCCCTAACCCAGCAATAAAACAATATACGGCAATGGTAGATAGATGGGATCGCTCTTCACTTTTGATCTCGCCTTATACACGCACTTTTTATCACGATTCGATGCGTCCTGTTTAACTTAATTAGGGAAAAGATCGAGAGCCAGCCATCGCGGAACTTTAACTCTTTCTTTTTCTAATGTTTCTTCGGTAACACCTTTTAAAACCCCCACCTGTCGTACCAACCAAGGTATAGTCCTTAGTAGGTATTAATGTATATTGATACATACATGACCCTATAACAGTCTGTGGTTTATTGATCTGCTGCAACCCGTCTTAACTTCCTACCTACCTAGTTATTTTCCCTTTCTTCTTTTTCTTTTCTATTTAGGTAGACAGTATAAAGAATAGTACTGCACGTATATCTATTAACTGCCTATGATATCATTCTAATAATAGATACCAAGAAAAAGTTCTGCTATTTTTTTGGTCTATCTAGGTAGTTGGGGGACTTGGAGAGAGGTGGGGGGTTATTCCCATTTTCTAATAGCCCGGCTTTCAGCTGCTGACTCATTGTTCATCTTTTCTTGTCCGCCCCTATTACAAATTTAGTTGTAGGTTAATAGGTAGTACCAGACATAGGTAGGACTGGAATGTTGGTAAGTTAACTAACCTACCTAATTTGTGTGAACCCTTAAACCTCTGGAAGGGCGGCTCTCTACTAGTAATCCTCTTCCCTCCTTTTACATCATCATCATCATCATCAACGCACACACCCAACCCATCTATCTACCTAGGTAAATACCTAGTTATAATTACCTATTCTGATTATTATTATTATTAGACCGGTTTAGGTTCTTACCCATCCATATTCCCCGACGCACCCCAGAATTAGCAGGATAGGATCTCCCGTAGGCTGCTGCTCTATTCTTTTTATACCTATGTCTGGTGTTGCTTTGCTCTTCTAATATGCACCGCATAGGCTACTTAGACTAGACTGGACTAGATTATACGGTAGTAAGAATATTGATGGCAGCGGTGGTGGTGGTAGTAGTAAAGGAATGGCCCCAAATGCGAGTCCGGTTTAAGAATGCCGTGGGAGCCGCTCTTCCTACCACAACAACACTAAGCAAACTCGAAATAGACAGACAACCAAAAATCCTTCCCTCCCCCTATTCTCTTTTTTTTGTTACTACAGGTCTTATAGTTTCCTAAAGTTCGGCCTTATGTGTGTATGCTAAGTTCAGGAAAATCCTAACGCTGATATGTAGGTAGGTAGGTCGATAAGAGGAAGGTATTGTAGGTACATTACATCATACAACGCGCTTCATACTGTCGGGCCTTTTCGTGGGATTTCGGGTATGCCCACTCTCTCTACCCATCTTGCATCCCGCACCGGCCGGGAGGGCACAGCTTAGTAAAGGCAAAGTTCTGCATACCTACTTACTTACTTATGGTTAGGTAGGCGTGCCCGTTGGATCAAAAAAGTGTAGTAACCCGCCGCGTAAGAAGAAGCGGAATCCTGACGATATATTCCTACCCGCAACAGCGCAAACCGCGTTTTCTCAGCCTCAGCTGCCCGCCCCCTTATCCCCCGACGGCACACGTGGCGGCGCTCCCTTTTTCGTGCTTGCGGGTTCTCGGCATCGCTCCTGAGGGCAGCGTGTTTGTTGTTCCTTACCCTTAACCATACCTCCGCGGTTCATGTGTACGCGGCTCAACCAGCGAGGAGGTACCTTACCTAGGTAGGTGCCTATGCTTGTAGCATACACCAAGCCGCCAAGTGTGGCTTGAATTATTGGAAAGGGCACGGCTGAGGGAGGAGGACCTTCGCTTCGTCTACCTACCTAGGTAAGATCACGCCTAGGAACGTGCACTACCTACCTATATTGATAGATAGACTAGGTAACAGCGCAGGACAGGACACACCTCGTCGGCTGGCCGAGATGCGATCCTCCTTTTCCATCAAATTCGATTCTGTAACTTTCTACGCCGCAGAATCGCAGCTGGACGGGGAAACTTTTCCTTACCTAGTTAGGGGGACCTACCTAGACGAGCAAAATTTGGGATCTTAAGGGTGTCTCTCTCTCTCTCACTCCCTCCGATCGAAAGAGCGAAAATGGAGCCAGATCGATGTGCCTTTCCGCGTAGCCGAGCAAATCCGCAACCCCCACACCCCAAGTCGTAATCGTGGTCGTGGCTCATGGCCGCCGCGCTTCCTTCCTTCTCGCTCTCGCCTCTCACTCAAGAGGTAGAAGCAAAAAGAAATCCTCTGCGGTCCCCTAGAGGGAGGGGTCTCAAGAAGGAAGAATAGACCCTCGCTTATCGGCCTGGATTTCGCTGGTCTGAAGACCAGATGGGGCGTTGAGCTTTGGTGGTAACATGGGCACTTTCTTTGCCTATCTACCTACATTGTTCATGATAGGATACGTAGGTACCATGACTGCTTATGATATATATATCCCTTCAACTAAGTATATAGAGTGGCTTTTTTTTGTCCCCTATAAGTGAGACGCGTACCTAGGACGAGGGGCGTGTCGCTTACAAGGGGAGAAGATATCAAATAGGTAGAGCGCCTTGACGCGTCTCTTTTCGCTTCTGAGAGAGATACCCCCGCGGAGGATTCACATTGGTTGACGAAGCGCACGGTCGGTTGTTCGGGTCTGGGGGGATCGAGAGATGCGACCCTGAGTAGGTAGTAAAAGTAGGTATCTACGTAGGTAGGTAGTCCTTTTCAGCCCTCAGCCGCCATTCCCACCCAACCCCCGTCCTAGGAAACCAACGGAACGAATACATGGGCACATAGCTGGGTAACCTAGTATAGGATTGATTAGGTTAGGATAGGGTATGGAATCCAGACCCCCTTCCCCCCCGTCTGAGCAATCATGTTGTTTTAAGGGACAATGCAAACTTCTTTCGGATTGGCTGAAATGCGAGAAAAAGGATCGCTTGTTAGTGTACTTGTCCTGGTCCTGCTGGGCCAACTTAGGTTAGGTAGGTAGTTTTGACTCCATTGGATGCTTAAGCGCGATGGGGGGGGTGTAGTACTGTGCGGCTCTCTTAATAATCTATGAAGTCGGTATTTGGTTTATGGGGGAGCTAGGTAGGTAGGGCCTGGGAGTTGGTATAATGTTTGCGGTGGTTTTGCTCAGCTTGGAGTTACATGTGGAAATTGATATGCCCTACCTAGGTAGGTTAGGTTAGTTGACTGGTACCAGCTAGATAATACCTACTACGCATTGCATCTTCTAAGGTAAGCTGGCGGTGGTAAGTGCGCAGCCAGGGCTCTTCAGCAGGAGGACAGACCAAACTAAGCCAGGAAAAGGAAAACACAGCGCAGAACCGGATATGCGATTTTTTATTATTTCCGTACTCATTTGCTGGCGGATCGAGCTGCGCCAGGAACCACGTTTAGGTATACAAATACATACCTACTACATACGCACATACCTAGGTACCTACAATCTTGCTGCGGTGGGGGGCGTGGGCAAATCCAGGTGGCAGTCATAGTCTACCAAGCGGTGGGATTCGATAGTGTCTTCCATCATGACTCAATATTGAACCTAGTTAGGAACGCATTCAGGCCATGACTCCAGCTACCTACCTACCTACGCACAGTGATAACCTTCGCTCCCATGGGCTGGGGTCGGCGGTATTATTCACGATGGAGTCAACTCGTTTTCCTTTAAGGTTAATATTATAAGGGGGTCCGTGGGGGGTGTACATAGCCTCCTGGTGGCTGAAGGCCAGTCAAACTCATTTTCGGGAATAGTTTGAACATGGTTTCTTTCCCAACTTCGCCGCATTCCTAAAAATTGTCTGTTTAGGTTGCTGTGGAAAGCATCGTGACTAATACCCTATTAAGGGGGGAAAGTAGGTACCTAGGTAGTGTAGGTATCAGAGAGCCCTTGATGTATAAGCCTCATAATTTGATATACACCGCGCTATAGGTAGTGTCAAGTTGTCACTGGCAAATGTGGTGATCTGTATAAGCCATTGACGGTGTTTCTTAGGTTTGTTGACTTGCGATCGCCCGCCGGAGTGGCACCGGGGTGGACCGGGGTGGACCGAGGTGCTGACAAGCATTGACATTTTGCAAAGTCCGAATATGTGGCTGATATTCGGTAGCTCTGGATGAAGGTCTGGGGTAGGTAGTAGGTAGGTGTCTATCTAAGGTCAACCATCTCGCCCTCACTTACATGTTTTGCCTCAGAGCCTGACAGCTGACTCAGCCACCTCCCCTCTCACCAACCCCTATTGTTCGCAAGACGAAGCTTCTCACGATGCCGCGATAACCACACCCATAGTAACGGATTGAACTGATTACTCAAAAGATGAACTCTGAGTGGTCGTATTCTGAACACAGCTCAAATCTGCCTGCATAATCAACCCAAGCCGAAAGGTGACGATGATTGGCCTCGGCAGCTTGCACTGCCCACCCCAACAGAATACCGACCGAAGATGCCTCGGCGCAAGGTTATTATTGTTTGTATGTATGGGCAATTTGATTTCCTAGGTTATTAGAAATGCCGTTTCTGAGACATTTCCTCTCAGCTGCTTAACCTTGGCGGGAAGACCCCCTCCCGAAGGAGTTGCAGAAGACGGCGAAGCCGTAGCCCCATGGCCCCCGATGGCACCTCTTCTTATGCAGCTTTCCCTCGTTCCCGCTCTCCCACTTCCCAAGTTTCTAGCCTGCCACTCTATTCTCTCTCTCTCCTGTGTTTCCCAAGCCTCCTTAATCCGGGGAATGTGGCTTGCTTCTTGGTACGCTGCCATGCGCCAACTAGGTATAACCCTAACCGCTGCAATGCATGTGAAGTGTGTGCATTCTTCGGCAGTCCGCGACACGTCTCTTGCAGCGAGTTAGTTGCACTGCATGGTCAGCAGCTACTACTCTAAGTTGCCCGTCTTGGTCACCCTTTCAGAGGTTGAGCTCGCCAGGCTGTTTTTGTCTGTCTGTCAGTCCGTCAACCAGTCAATCGCTCCCAGTCAGACAAGGCCCCTGGCGGATGCTAAATTCGCCTGCAGGAATGGCATACTACACGAATCCTGTTTCGCGGGGAGAGCGATGTTTCAGTGCTGACTCCCGACGGCGAACATGCTCAATTGGAATTACTGAAAGGTCGCGAGAGATCGCTCGGCTTGCTTAGGGCGGCTCATTTCTTAATCAACCACCTCTTGCCTGCAGAGCGATAGTGCCGCACTAGTTACCTACCTCTCTCTATGGGTGTTGTCTGATCGATGGACAGTCAGCCCAAGGTGGTTTGTTTCCAATACCCATCAGCGTTCAAAGTGAACGTTACAGATCTACCCCACGAATAGGCCAGTTATACAGCGAAAGGGCCGATGGGTCGGCCGAAGATTCGACAGATCTCTCTCTAAATATAACAACGCAGATCACAGGGCTACTCATCTCTAGGGGGCATTCTCTATCTACCGTCGATTTACTCACGGAGAAGGTTCCTGCTAAACAGACAGTCTGCTCGTCTTGCCACCGATGTCTGCAAGCGATGCTTTGACTTTGCATAGAATCTCAATCTTGAAATAGAAACGGGATGTCTCGTGCCATCATGCCTAACCTACCTAAGGCTCGTGTCGGGCCTTCGATGTCTTAGTTGTGTATATCCTGAGTTATACATAGTTCGGGGACATCGACGACGGTGCTAGTCGATAGAAACGTTACGGTAGCCGAGCATGAACCCGTGGGCCATCGACACAAGATGCCTTAGTGTTTACATAACATCTGGCGAAAGACAAACTATTCTTAGTGCCTCCAAGAACACGCCGGATAGCGTCGTCAAGATCAAGGCCCTTAGATGGCTTCCGGTCTGCATGGTTCGTCTCTACTAGCATGACAACCCTCGGCTAGGCTGGCTGACTTGACTGACCGACGGTATTGCACCGAAACTTACATGTTCTAAATTCTGACCCTGGCGAGAAATTTGCTATGCTGCTGTCGTACATGGGGAAATGCCTCGTATTCTTGGTAAGGGGGCGGGTTCTTCCCAAGATAGGATAACTTTGACGCGGATAGAGGAATAAGGTGACTGACTATACACATACAACCGGTCACGTTAGACTCAATACCTCTGTATTTCCAAGGGTACGCCCTACTAGGTATGTGTATACGAGTAGACGCACCCTTCTGAGTAGTTCGTGGAACCTACTATAGTCCTAAATAATGCTGAAAGGTCGTCTCTCTCAAGATTCGTGCCTCTAAACAATAAGGAGAGAGAAGTATATAAAAAATAATTATATATATATATAAGGGGGGGAGGCCTAGTACTGTGATAGCAAAATTAGGTATGTATACACTATATCAATAGTTATTTAACATGAATATAATATACACATATATAGATCCCATAATAGCCTCATGAATCACGTAATCGCTAGAAGTACCCCTTTATCGCCTTGAAGCTGTACACCGGGACGTAGAAGACGGCATACTACAGAGCCGGTGTCTTATTATAGTCTATAACTATGGGTATTTTCCGACGCGTGGACTCGTCTCCGCCCCTCTATCTTCCACCTATTACTACTTGGTTAAACTTTGCCCTCTTATAAGCTTCTTCTCTCTGAGTCCATGTCGACGGTACTAAGCATCCCCTTTTCACTGATGGTTGTGAAATCAAACCCCTGACAGTTGATCGGAATACGCACCCCTGCATTCGTTCCCAATCGCAAACAGTTTCTCCCTTCAGTTTCACTAACGTTGTCATCTTTGCGGGTGTTGATGCATAGTATTTGCCCCATCCATCTCATGATACTGGGCCACCGGCCCAGCCTGCCAGCCCATACCATGCAATTCAGATACCGGCTGACCGTGGGCCTCATGCGGTGTCTGTGGGGAGTTGACACCTGGCGTCTGAAGCTCCGAAGTTCGCGCGTAGATGTTCTGGTTATGTAGTTCCGAAGCTATTGCTGGAGGCGGGGGGTATGAGTTGTGGCCCTGAAGCTCAGTATACGGAGAGCTATGCCCAGATACTGGCGACACGTTGTCACTCCGAGGGACGCCGTGGGCTTGGACGGTGCTCATACTAGGACTAGTCCCCGGCGCCTGACCGACTGCGGTGTTGTCTAGCTCAGGCTTGTCAAATCCGCTGCTCCCAGCCGCCATGTTCGCCTGGTTTTGGCTCTTTGCCCTCTGAGAGCGACGCCAGAAGAAGAATGCCGCGAGGGCAATAAGTATGAGACCAACCACGACGCCGACTACCGCCCCTACTATAGTCCTGACGTTTGATGCCTGAGTCGAGCCTGATCCTGATGCCTGAGTCGAGCTTGATCCTGATACCTCGTCGTTAGAGCTGGAGCTAGAACTTCCAGTCTCTGTCGCTATACTACTACCGCTATTTCCTGTGGCACTAGTTTCACCGACTATACCCTTAGTTAGGATTGATGTATCCAAGATTAGCTATGATGTTGATGTTGGGCTTACTAGATTGAGTAACTCCAGAAGGGGTGACCAGTCCTTTGGCAGCGCTACAGTACATCTCATAGACACTTAGAGCCGATGTAACGTCTTCAGATGCGAGATCATCACAGTATACCTTCACGTCCGAAGTGATAATGCTTGTAATAACCTTGCTCATGTCATCCCTCAAACAGGCACACGAAGCTAATGCTTGAGGACCCGCAGGACATAGATCAGCAGTTTGCTGTAACAGTGATTGCAATTAGATTTAGTAAAAGCTAGTTTGGGATCCTCACTTACATATAAGACACCATAGGATACGGCAGTTTGTGCACATCGAGCTAGGGAATTATATTCGGGCATTGCGCTGATGTAGTATGTCACTTAAATGATGTCTTCTATCAGCATCCAGGCAACCTAATTTCGCTTTCGGAAAGACTTACTATCTCCAGGAGGGTCTGTCGTCTCAGGAAACGAACTGGTGCCATTGCCTAGCCCACAGTAGCCTGAAAAGAGCGCTTGGGCTGACGCGATATCCATTGTATGAGAGGAACATGCGTATTTCACAGACGAGTTGATTTTTTGGCTGACAAGTAGGGAGTTCTGATTTTTGGTGCAGACACAAGGCGCAAGCAAAGTTGGTTCTTCCGGACAAAGATCCCATGTCTAGCGAAGAGTTAGGTAAGGATATAAGAAGACATATGTTATCAGGCGTACCATGCCCCTGGAGAGGGTGTTAGCATGCTTAAGACCTTGTCAACTCAATGTTGATATGTTCAAGATACACTTACTGAACAACCGCCGAAAGCCCGCTGCGGGCGCAATACGCAAGTTCTCCCCATCCGGGCAGGTCGGTGATATACTGCGTTACCGGAAAGCTGGGCGACGGGAAGGTCGTGGCCGATGCCTTATTGCAGTAAACACTAAACACGCTGGCTGCGCTTGTCTGATCGTCCGAAGCAGTTGACCCGCAACTGAAGCTGACTGATGATGAGATCGCCGTTGATATCGAGGCGAAGTTGTTGTTCTTAGTGCAAACGCACGACTGTAGGTCGGTTACGGCTTCGGGGCAGTTCTCGTCTGTCTGCGACTGGACGTTAAGAGATACAGCAGTTGCCGCGCAAGGGGGCTATGGAACAACGTTAGTATGGACATATTTACAATGGTACTATCCGCGGCGGGTGAGTGAGGCTCGACAAAATCGACTAATCAACTTGCTATACTCGTTCCTCTATCGTCCTTAAAGATTGTCTGGCTGATGCAACACATCAAGTCAAGAGAAAACCCCGGAATAGAGAGTCAAACTTACCAGGTCCGTGAAAATAGCAAGATCCGTAATGTACACAACTTCTTGGGCCGCGGCGAGCACCGCGCTCCACCAACTCCATGCTAATAAGGATTGCGTGCGAAGCATTTCCGCGACACCGAAAAATATCAGACGGGGAAACTTTGTCGAAAGGAGTGAATGAGGAACGAAAGTAAGGAGAAGAAGAGACACTAAAGACGAGACGAAGATTTCACAAGCCGGCAACCAGTGCAGGCTACCCACGAGAATGGGGTATAAGGGACGCTTCCCCGGTTTAGACATGCCATGACTCCTCCGTGGGCACTATCACAACACACCACAAGCGGGCAAAAAACCGCAATCTCTTCGGACGGACGCTACGCAGTTTGTATGTATTAAAGATTCTTGGCGATCTCGAGGGAACCAATTGCGTCCGACGAGTCTCGCCTACCCTGGTCGGCGAAGTGGCATACCCCCATGTCAGCTGAAGACGTGCTGAAGTTGAGAATGCCCTCGCGACTGGGTCGCGAAGGGGAAGAAAAGGCGCCGTGGCAGCCGCTAGCTAAGAGTCTCATGCAGGGACGAAATTTCCCCCATGTTACTCCCCTCTACGGAGGGATGATGGATGCCATCACGCGGGGGCGCGTCAATGATTCTGAAAGGCGTAGGTATAGTACCTACTGTTTCCCCCTATTTGAGAACGAAATGTAGATATGTGTATAGTTTCTAGGGATGCTATAACGACATCGAATGAAAAACAGATTAAAGAGGTACATCCAGCGTTAGAAGCCTTATACACACTACAGGAGCACGAGAATTAAAGTCTAAGAGTCGTTCGGAAACCGAAATGCAGGTCCCATATGCAACATCACGTCGAGGGGTCTCAGGCGCCACTCCCGCCCGTTGACAGTAGACGCTAAGATGACACTACGTGAGAGCGGTAATATTAATGACCCGAGCGCTATGGCTTGTAAGTATAAGTCGTCTAGCCGTTCTCAGAGGGTTCGGTATGTAAGCCAAGGTATTTCAAATTGAAGCTATACCTATTTTCACTAGGTCAGCAACGTCCCGTTCAGTGTGTGAGTTCCGCCCCATTGCGGAATGGCTTTCCACGCTGTGTAATTACCTAGACGCTACCTATGTACAATAGCTTATTATCGAGAACCAACATAAAGGGTGAAACGATGATGTAGGACTTCAAACCATGTGAAAACTAAGTACATGATAATGGGACCTGGAAGCTGACAATAGGCATTGAAGACATTGTCCATATACATCATAACTTTAACGTTCAAATCCGCAAATCTCGATAATAAGGGTTTGGTGTAACTGGGATTTTCCAACCTATCCGTTCAATTCGCCGGTGCAATGGAGTTAACAAGTCAATCATGTGCTATACAACTGTTCAGTCTACAACCATTTTTGTATAATCGTACCTAACTTAACAATCATTCATTTATAAGAGAGATCGCACGCCTGTTTAACTACTTGCAGAGCTAGGTTAAACAGGGCTTTTGCAAGTAAAAGTCGTCGTAATGTTGCTGCGAAAAGCAATAATTAACTGAGTAATCGCAGCACAGCAGCCAAGGGCGCACGTAACTAAGCCTCCGATAAAGTAAAGAATATAAGAATGTTAAACGAATTGAAAACAGGCCGTTTCATGAATGTATGGTAATATTTTCGCCAACTGGAGCTGGTTTGGGCGAGACTCGTCTGAGCTGGTGATTGGGCCTCCCTTGTCGCAATGGCGTCTCTCTGGATCCAGAAAGACACTGCCGGTAGGATATATGTGAGCGCCCCGAGGAACGACGCCCTGATGAGACTAGAAATAAAGACAAGCTGTGGGATGGCGGCGGCCAGCACGAATGCTAACACCCAATATAGGGGTGAGAGCGCAGCCCACCATATCTTACCCCCCCGGATGATAAAAGGGAAGGGAAGCGCAGAACCTTTACGAATATCTCGTTGTGTAATTGTCAACCTAAGGACCCAGGGAATGATTAGTTCATATGAGTGTATAGGGTGAGGATATCGGATCCCCCAACAATAACAAAAGAAGCGGGAAAAGAGAGAGGGGACATATGATGTATCTCGCAGCCTATGAGACCGATGACTATGTTCATGGCGTTGGCTGCCGTCTGCCAACCATAGTTCGAAATGCCTTGGTTGATAGGTGTGTACGTAAACAGACACAGGGCTTCGGTGACAATGAAGTATGCAACGTCCCCCAAACCGGAGACTCTCACGGCACGTGCTGCGCTGTTGAGCTTAGACTTGTCGTTATGGGAAATATCGTGTGCTAGTTTGTGATTAGGACATGATGGGAAAAGGGGGGAGGAGTTAGTGATGCTGTGATCCTACTAGTCGATTCTTTAGAAAACCAGCTCTTGGTGATACCTCTTGATGGCTTGCTATGTTCTAGCCCCTGGCGCTCTCTTTCCATTGTTAGTTCATTAGCTCGTGTAATGGAGGCCTGATTCAGGTAGTCCTCCAGGGAAACCTTGGTGTTAGAACAAATTACTCGATATTAATGCGTATTTTCTTGTTAGTTATTAGCACGTATGTGCTGAGCAATATGTTTTTTGTTCGGAACACATTGACCAAAAGCGAGCGATGCCGGATTCTAGGTATCTCATCAGTAGCTCCCCTGATTGTCAACTATTTCTGAACAGTACCTCATGTTGTTTACCTGCATGTACCGTTTGGAGGGACCAGGAAACGGAAGCGATGTTACCGCGCCTCCTTAACAACTTTCCTTTAGGGTCTTGCATAATGATATGTGACCACAAGGCGATTTTTTGGTTAATTAGTAGCCTCACTCACTCGAAAGCTATAGCATCGGTCATACCCTGAGATTTGGCGAGGCTTGGAAACTAAAGTTCTAAGATGTTCGGTCGGGATGTACTACTCATCAGACCGTCTCACTGAGTCAAAAAAAAACATACGATATGTTTTTTCTCTCACATTCTGTTACGTATGCCATGCATCGCCATATAAGGGCTAATTGCCAGCAGGCAGTTAGCATTCGCTTTTGCAATACATTCTGTATACTCACCGAGTCGAACATTAAAAATGAAAATATTACTATGACACGAAGATAGGTAATACAGTAACTTTCAAAAATTGTGTTGATAATGTTAGTTTAATAGACAACTGGTTTACTATGAAGTTTACTAGGTTGGTTGAGTATTGGATATAGTTTGAACTGAAAATACATAGGTAGGCAAGCAGCAATGTTTTAACTGTCCCGGGAAGTATAAGTCTGAAAATCTGGATTAAGTAAGTCGAAGATCGAAATTATGAGGGAAGAAAGGAGAGGAGTAGTTGAGATATATAAAAGTTATATGAAAACTATTGGGTATCTACTACCCCAACCTTAGGTAGTTATGTCTACTTCAATGTTACTAAACACATGTTCATGTTCGCAAGTATCAATCCTTCATTGTCTGTATTTGATATTTTGACTTTTTCGTTACAACTAGAGCTTATGATAGATAACTATAACATGTCAGCACTAAATAAAGATATTATATAGTATTCTTGTAAAGAACAGGGGAAGAATTACGATAATCCATGCATAAGAGGTACTTACTGTACCTATATTAAACACTTATTATACCTACTACCTAGGGGGGTTATATATATACCTACCTATCAACTTAGGTAAGCAGTCATCGGGAATTAAATCACGTCCTGGCCACGTGATTGCGCGTTAGGCCGTGCGTGCTCACATAAGTATGTTCATATGTACATACGTCATCCAAGGAATGTGGCGGCGGTGTCTTGTCATTGATGCCAACTTCTAGAATCTACCCCTTTACAACTACCTATCACATGCAACGCTTAGAGGTGTTCAACACTCACCAGACTTCCACGTAGCGCATCAATATACCACTGAAGAGTTGATGGATTCTATGCGACCGGTACCAATACATTTCAGTAGCGGTGTGTATACGTGATATGTTCGGTGGCGTTTTGTAGCCAGCCCAGAACGCGATATTCCTCTGGACAACGACAACAACACCAGCCGGGCTGGTATACGGTTTACAAAATGGACCCCCCTTTACATTTCGAGATTTTGTCTCGATCTAACTCTAGTTCGGGTATGCCGGGAGTGAAAGTGAGTTGCTTCTTCAGAGGCACAACTCACCGCATCTCGGTGACGACTTCAGTAATTTTGAACAAGGGCTAACTCACATCCTGGCCATAGCCTAAAGGATCTGCTTCTCTCGCGGCTGTCATCTCAGCCTTTATCCCAACATGGGTATGTTTCCCTTATTTGAATAATATTTCTGGTAGGGGCCTAGGTTAACATTAAGACAATTCAGGTTACGGGTCTCTTGTTTGTTGCAGTATTTATCCTTATTCGCAACAAGTACAGGAACATCTACGCGCCACGCACATTCATGGGAACCATTCCAGAGAAGTAGGCTGATAACTATTAATATCTTCTGCTGAAATTCCTAACCGTGCGACAGGCACCGAACCCCCTCAGCAAGTCTGTCGTATTTCGACTGGGTCCGCACCATGCGAAAGCTCCCAGACAAGTTTTTCTTATATAACCAGTCTCTGGACACGTTCCTATACATCCGTTTCCTGCGCACTATTATCTTCATCTGCATAGTAGGATGTTGCCTCACGTGGCCTGTTCTGTTTCCGGTGAATGCTACCGGTGGCGGCTCCTCGACCGAGCTTGACAGGATCGGCATTGGCAACGTCAAGAAGAGAAACCATCTATACGCCCACGCAGTCATGGCCTGGGTATTCCTGGGATTCGTCATGTTTACCATCGCTCGGGAAAGACTCTGGCTTATAGGACTGCGCCAAGCTTGGACACTGTCGAAACCCAACTTTAACCGACTTTCCTCGCGCACCGTCTTGTTCCTTTCGGCACCAAAAGATGCGTTGGAAGAAAAAAACATGCGCCGTTTCTTTGGCGATGGAGCTGTGCGCATCTGGCCCGTCACGAAGACCGAAGCACTGGAGGCTTTAGTCTCTGAACGGAATACTATGGTTGAAAAGCTGGAAGTTGCGGAGATGTCCCTTATTCGCAAAGCCAACCTAAAAGAAACCCTTAAGAATGTTCCCTCCCAGAACGGAGACGGACCCAGTTATGACAGCTTGCCGGACACAGTGAAGAAGTCAATTAGACCCAGACACAAAGCTTTAGTCTCCCCTGCCATGGAAGATGTAGACACTATCAACTGGCTTCGGGAGCAGATTCGGAAGAAGGAATCCAAGATCGAGGAAATGAGACGAGTACACGAAGTCGAGGACCCCCACGGATCAGCAGCGGTCTTTGTTGAGTTCCGAACACATGCCGATGCGCAGCGAGCTACTTTGCAGGTCACCACTTCTGACCTGTTGGCCTTATTTCCCAAGTATAGTGATGTGTCCCCCAGCGAAGCTATTTGGGATAACCTCACTATCCCACGCGCGCGGCGGCTTTCTGAAGAAGGTACTGCTGTAGCTGTTGTAATCGCTACCATAGTGTTCTGGTCGATCCCGAGCGGTTTCGTTGGTCTTATATCGAATATCAGCTACCTTGCAGAGAACTTCGAATGGCTCAAGTTCCTGAAAAACCTCCCAGCCCCTGTGGTTGGACTTCTCTCGGGTCTTGTCCCGCCCTTGGTGACAAGTCTGTTAACCAAATTCGTACCAGATCTATTCAGATGTGAGTGTTTTCTGACACCCCCGGCAGTTATACAGCCAAGGTTACATCACTCACACCAATACTCTAGACATATTCAAGGCCTTTGGCAGTCCGACAACGACTGTGACCGAACTCAAAGTTCAGAAGTGGTACTACGTATTTCAAGTGACCCAAGTGTTCCTCGTCACGGCTGTCTTCTCTGGTGCAGCTACCGTACTTTCACAACTTGTTAAGAGCGTTGAGGATCCGATATCTGTCCCAGAACTACTAGCGAAACAGCTACCTAAATCCTCGAATTATTACTTGACCTATTTCATCATCCAGGGAACCACATCGGCTGCCGATAACCTGCTCAACTATACGAGCGTACTTCAGTATCTCTTCTACGACTACTTCTTCGACAAGACGCCGCGGCAGAAGTTCAATCGCTATACCAGTATGAGGGGCATTGCTTGGGGGAAAGTGTTTCCTAAGGTAGGAGGACTTCGCACCAACCACGTAGAAAAAGATAGTTCGCTAACAGCATCTGGATGAAGTTTGCGAATTTCGCAATTATTGGTATGCCTATCGCCGAGTCTTCCCGCTTGTTCACCCGCTGACCGTGTGTAGCTATCGCCTATTCATGTATTGCACCTCTAGTCCTTGGGTTCGCTGCTGCGGGACTGTCCTTTTACTACATCTCTTACCGGTATAACCTCCTTTACGTCATCCAGCCCAAGATTGACACCAAGGGCCAGGCCTACACACTTGCTCTGCAGCATCTCCTCACCGGGGTTTACATAGCAGAGCTGGCTCTGATCGGTATCTTCGGGCTGAGCCGGGCCACCGGCCCCTCCGTCCTGGCGATTCTGTTATTTGTCGTTACCGTGCTTTACAACTCCCTGATGAACAAGTATCTGGACCCGCTCGAGAAATTCCTTCCCACCGACATAAGCTCCTCGATGGAGGAGGACGGCGACGAAACGACGCCCCTGCTCTCCGACGCAGAAGAAGGACAGGCTCATGTGCCCTCACGCATCCAACGGCTGGGACAGCACGCGCATGTGCCGCCGCCCGTGGCCCGACATGTCGTCGACCCGCTGGCACGTTTCTTCGAGCCGCACGTGTTTGCATCGTACGAAGCCATGAAGAAGTGGATTCAAGACTGCGACTTCTACGATGCCGGGGATGGTCCCAAGGCATACTCGGAGGAGGAGCTGAGAAAGGCATACCTGAACCCGGCACTCACGTCACCGACGCCGGTGGTCTGGTTGGCGAGCGACCGGATGGGGGCTAGCAAGAGTGAAGTTAGGGAGAACGAGCACGACGGGCTGAAGGCGAGCGATCAGGGCGCGTGGTTGGATGAGAAGGGGAGGGTTAAGTGGAGTGTGGAGGATATAGAGAAGGTGCCTATCTGGAAGCCTGGTGTAGAGTATTAAGTCTGGGAAGAAAAAGGGGGTTAGGGGGTTGAGAGTAAAGTCAGTACATTATTGACCTACCTTAGGCAGCTGGATGGACTACCTAAGTTACTGTGCTTAAGTTGCTAAAAGGAGGAAGAAGCGATAACTTACATGTAGATAGCTACTTTAACTTTGGTAACTTATACCTACATACTTTTTCTGTTGTATTTAAAATGAAATTAAATACCAGACAGTCCATGTGTGTGTAACAGACTAAAAGTCTTTTAATAGTAATATATAGCAGTTGACGTAAAACAAGTAGTTTAAGTCCCTACTATGTTATATGTTATTATATTGGTGGGTTAGGTATAGTGTGCATTAATAGGTCTGGTAAGTACGAAATTGGATTATAAAATCTGTTGTTAGGTACCTAACTTTGAAGTTCAATTGAAAGTTCCCAGGTTAAAGACAATTCGTGATGAAGTGGCGGTAGTCAGTCCAATTAGCTGGTGCAGCTGGTGGTACAGCATTAGCCAACACCTAGGTACACATGATAGGTAAGTACCTAGGTGCAGTACCTACTGAAGCAAGTCCAAGACCCGACATATGTTGGTTGCTGCAGGTTAGTGAGGTAATGAATGACCTTATTGAACAGCACATCGCGGCAGTAAAAGCGGGACCCGATGCGAAGTGTTGGTCCAAGCTTCTTGTACGGTAGCCAATGTGGTAGCTAGGTACCTAGTTTAGCAAGTTTAGGGTACCGGTTTAGTGCGGCTAGCCTCGTCGCGCCGCCGAAAACAGCACAGCAACACAGCGCCCAGCGCAGCACCTTTCTGAATCAAAGAAAAGCAACTTTGAACTCTCACGACCGCCAACGTTTTCTCTAACCTTTTTTTTTTCCTCTTCCCGTTTTTTTCTTTCTTTCTTCCGTTTGCCGTCCAACCCTCTGTCTCTCTCTCTCTCCTCCTCCACCACCATCACCACCACTATCACCACTACCACCCCCATTCCCGCTATTTGATATTACCTTTTCCCTTGCACCTCTACCTAGGTACTTACTTGCATAGATCTTAGTGTACCTCGGGGCTACGGACTACCTAACTGGTTGCCCACTAATTTTCTGAAGAGATTCCCTCTTCCTTTTTTCTTCTTACATCTTCCCTTTTTTTTTTCTTCTTTTTCTTGTCTCGTCATTTGCACCCACATTCCCAGGCAGGCCCTTACTATCGACTGGCCTCCACCTACACCGCGACAACATTCCTCCCGTCAATCGCCTGGGTTCCATCACCCCATCGCGCCATTGCACCGTTTTCTACGTCCTGTTACCACCTTGCTGTCTGTTTGCGATACCTCCCTGCGCCCCGATACGCCCCATGAATCTCGCAGCGACATCGCGAGCGCGTACTTGACAGGATGGCTGCTGCCGACGTGGACCTGGGCTACCTGGCCACCCATCTGGGTGTGCCCGAGACGAACCTCGAGACCGTCGCCTCTAACCCGACAACCGACCTCGTCAACGCTGTGCTGTCTGCTGTAGCTGCGAAGGCCCATGAGTTCGACCAGTTGTTCTCCCAGAAGGTACAGTTGGAGGTGGAACTGGAGACTTCTGTCCGCGGCGCCGAGGCCCAGCGCGATGCGAGCAACGAGACAGCCAAGAAGGCCTTGAAGGACGTCGAGGAGATCCGTCGGAAGCTCAAGGAAGAAGGTAGGCAACATATCCCTTGAAACACCACCCCCCAAAGGGAGCAAGCACTTCCTGACCGGTGCTTACGCGCAAACAGAGACTACGCGCCAATCCCTAGAGAACGAGCTGCAGACCATCAAGTCTTCCAGCTCGACTTCGCAATCCGAAATCGATACCCTCCGAGCCCGCATCGCATCCCTAGAGACGTCGAATCGCGAGTCGCTCGCCATCATCGATACCAAGAACTCGGCCAACGACACGCTCTCCCAGGAATTGCAGGCACAGCACCAGAAAAATATCAAGCTGACCCAGGAGATCTCTGCTCTGCAGCAGTCGGTTCAAAATGCGAACAACGCGGCCAACACCGCCAAGTTCCGGGAGCAGTCTCTCCAGCAGCAGCTTGAGATGGCTCAGCGTAGTGCTGATTTCTTCGAGAACGAACTGAAGACCAAGACTGCCGAGGCCCTCAAGTTCCGCAAGGAGAAAGGCGCTCGCATTGCTGAGCTTCAACGTCTGAACGATGATGCCGCCTCCAACATCGAGTCGCTTAAGCGTACAGAGCAGCAACTTCGCCAGCGCCTCGAAGAAGCACAAAAGAAGGCGGATGATGCCCTCACCAAGGTACAGCAGCTACAGGAAGCTGCTGGCCGCCGCGAAGAAGACTTCCGACAAGAATGCGACGGGCTTCGACGACTGATTGATCTGAAAGAGCAGCAAACTGTCACCCACAAGAACAGAGTTCAGGAGGTGGAAGCTAGGGAGGAGCAGATCAAGCGGGAATGCGAGGACCAAGTGCGGCGAATCAATGAGGAGCTGGCCAGAGCCAACATGGACAAGGAAGAGCTCACCCAGGCCAACGACTCTCTGCAAGCTGAGATTGGTCGCCTCGAGGCCATAGTTGCTGGGACTTCTCCTGGCCACCCTGGATCTGTTCCTCAGACGCCACGGGCGACCAATGGGTCCATGTACCGAGCTGGCTCCCCCTTCGCGACCCCGGGTTCTACGCGAAAGTCTCTTTCTGCTACCCAGGCATTGGAGGACTTCTATAAAATTAAGGGCCAGCTCAACGCCGAGAAGCTGCGTAGCAACAACCTGGCCAAGGAACTGGATGATGTTATCGAGCAGCTGGAAGCTAAAGGCCCCGAACTTGAGGAGCTGCACGCAGAGAATGAACGTCTTCAACAAGAAATCAAGAATATGTCACATCTTTCTGACGAAAGCTTCCGCGAAAGAGACATCGCTAAGAAGTCAGCTCGCAAGGCTGAAGCTGCCGCCTCGCAAGCCCAAGCGCAGCTCAACATTCTGCGCAACCAGATACGTGATCTTAGTGCCCAGGTCCAGATGCTGACTTTCAATACGTATTGCCACGAGAAGGGTCTGGATAAGATCACTGTGGAGGAGACCCTTCACCTCCAAAAGCTCGAAAGGGGCATGGTAGACGGCCAAGAATTGGATGAGCCATCTGATGTCCACAGCATGATATTGCAGCGCCTGGTTGTTTTCAAGGATATCCAAGAGCTCCAAGAAAAGAATGAACAACTGCTGCAGGTGACCCATGAGCTTGGCCAGAAGATGGAAAGCGAAGAGGCAATTGCTGCGAAGAATCAGGCGGTCGAGGATCACAAGGAACGTCTACGCCTGCAACAGGAGTTGGAGATCTTCCAGGATACCCTAAGAGGATTCCAAATCAAGACGGAAAGCATTACAAAGGAGAGGGACATGTTCCGCCGCATGATTGAGTCGAGGGCATCTGCTGAAGAGTTGGCCTCGGCTCTAGGACGCCCGGCCCAGGACGGTGTTCTCGCTAGCATCGAGCACAATTCCGCCGTTCATGACGACACAGGTGACTACACGACCCTGCTCCGGGATCTTCAGCAAAACTTCGACCAATACCGGAATGAGCAGACGGTTGATCGTAAGACGATGAAGGAGCAGATTGAGCGTCTTTCCGCCGAGCGAAACTCGTTGCAAGCCGAGGTTTCTAAGATAGCCAGCCAGCTATCTCTAGCATCTGAACGATACGAAATGCTGCAGTCCAATTTTGCGGCCCTTCAGAGTGAGAACAGAGAGCTGCAAAAGAGGAACCATACCATTTCCGAGTCTGCCGCGAAGCAGGATATTAGGACGCAGCAAGTCGCCGAGGACCTGATAGAGGCACGGGGTTTGGTCGAGAGCATGCGGAGCGAGAACGCAAATCTGAAAGCCGAGAAGAAGTTATGGAAGGACATTCAGGACCGACTAAGCCAAGATAACGAGAACCTGATACAAGAGAAATCTCGTCTAAACGGACTCTTGGCTACACAACAGTCTCTTCAGAATGAACGGGAGCTCAGCGAGTCGGAAGCGAAACGACGTCTCCAGGCACAAATCGATTCCCTGGAAGTAGAATTAAACGCTTCCAAGCGGAAGCTGGCAGACGAAGTTGAAGAGGCCAAGAAAGCTCAGCTTCGCAAGGAGTTCGATTCTCAGCAGTCTCAGAAGCGAATCGATGAACTCACCGCCAACCTCAGCCAAATCCGGGAGGAGCTTGTGGCTACGAAGACGAGTCGTGATCATCTCCAAAGTAGAGTTGATGAACTCTCCATACAACTCCGTAGCGCTGAGGAGCGCGCTGAGAGACTCCAACCTCGACCTACGCCAAGGCCTGCTGCTCCTAGCGTGAACGGAACCAACCAGGGCATCGCTCAAGCCGACACAGATGAACGCATCCAAGAACTGATACATGAGGTAACGGATCTTAAGCGCGAGCTTGAAATAACGAAGTCCCACCTCGAAAATGCCCAAACCCAGGCCGAAAGATACAAAGAATTGAGCCAGGGTTCCGAAGAGGAATTAGAAAAACTGATATCCATACAAGAGCAGTACACACAACAAATGGATTCCGAGATGGCCGGCAAGGATTCGGCAATCAAGGAGCTAGAACAGAGAGTCGAGGACCTTTCTTCCGAGTTGACCAGATCGAACAACGAACTGTCCAGCATACGGGATGCCCAGGCTGAGGTGGCGCGCCGTTTTGAGGATGAGAAGGCAATTCTAGAGGAGGAAGTCAAGCGTCTCAAGGATGAGGAGGAGCGCTACACAGCATCATCTCAGTTCCATCAGCAGGACCTCAGGGCGCAGGCGGAAATTGCTACTAGCGCCCAGCAGGCCTACGAAAGCGAGGTCATGAAACACGGAGAGACCGCTAAAACGTTGTCAAGCATCCGCAGTGAATACAATGAGCTCAAGTCTTCCGCTGCCACGTGGAAGGCCGAGGCCGAGTCTGCGAAGGCTACACTATTGCAAAACGAAAGCTCATGGGATGACAGAAGGCAACGATTCGAGCGAGAACTTGAAGAGCTTCGCGCTCGTCGGGATGATGCCAATGCCCAAAACAAGTTACTCCACGAGCAGCTCGAGAATGTGACTTCACAAATCTCAGCTTTGCAACAGTCTCGGGCGTTGAATGGCGAATCCCTCGACCTAATTTCAGCTCAACCTAGCGGCACTGATGTCGACAAATTCAGAGAGCTGAGCAATTATCTGCGACGAGAAAAGGATATCTTGGAAGTTCAGTACGATCTGAAAGTTCAGGAATCACGACGACTACAGCAGCAGTTGCAGTATGCCCAATCTCAGCTCGACGAGGCCAGGCTCAAACTTGAGCAGGAACGCCGGTCACATGGTGACAGTGATCGCAGTTCTATGGCTCACAAGGACCTCATGGGTAAGCTCGAGGAGCTCAATCTCTTCCGCGAGAGTAGTGCGGCTTTACGCACTGAAGCCCGTCAAGCACAGGCCCAGTTAGCTGAGAAGACTGCCAAAGTGGCGGAGCTAGAGGCCAAAATTCAACCACTAGAGGCCCAAATCGAGGAGCTCCAGAGTCAGCAGGCCTTCAAGGACGCTGAAATGAAGCAACTTCATGAAGACCGCGACCGCTGGCAAAAGCGAACCGAGGACATCCTGTCAAAGCATGGTCGAACAGATCCAGCAGAAGTCGAGGAGCTGAAACAACAGGTGGCAAGCCTTGAATCGGAATTGAATACTCTGAGAGAAGCCGAGGGCCCTCTAAAGGAACAGCTCCAGCAACTCGAGAGTTCATACAAAGCCGAAAAGGCTCAATGGCTAGAGACACGCGAGAAACTCATCAACTCGGCCAAGGAACGATCCAAGACGCTAACAATCGCCAAGAACGAGATCATTGTTCAGAGGGACCAACTGCAAGCTAGACTCGACGAGGTAACCCGCGAGCTATCGACTACCAAGCAGGAATTGGATGCCTCTAAGCAGGAAAGAGTCACCTTCGAGGAACAGATCACGAACTTTAAACGACAGGTTGATACTCTTCGAGAAGAGGCCCAGGCGCGCAAGAATCCCACCCCGGCGGCTCCTGTTGCCACACCTGCAGAGACAGATAATACGCAAGCACTGTCTGATTTGCAGAATCAGTTGGCGGAGACACGTAAAGAGCTTGAGAATGTCACGTCTCAGAAAGCCAAGGTCGAAGAAGAGCTAGCGAACGTCCGCAGCCAACTTCAATCAGCGATTGCGGAAAGAGATCAAGCTATTGCTAATGCACAGGCACGTGTTACCAATGGCGATTCTACTATGGAGAACGGGGTAGACGCATCTCAGGCCACCTCGGCGTCTGCACCGTTGTCTGATAGTGAACGCCAAGCTCTAGAGGAGAAGATAGCTGCTGCTACCGCCAAGGCAGCTGAATGGGAGGCTAAGGCCAAGGAGCTCGACGAAAAACACGATATGATCGTTAAGACTAGGAGCGATAAGATGAAGGAGGCCTTGAACAAGCGTCTCAATGATTACAAGACTCAAATGGATCAGGAACGAAATCAACTGCAGCAAGACAAGGATAAATTGGAGGCAGATTTCAAACTGCGCATGGAGCAAGAGCGGAAGATATGGGAAGTTGAACATAGCATGAATCCTAACGAGTCCAAACCCCCTAGCACGCCTACGCAACAACAGCCCAAGGCCGAACCCTCAGTAGGAACCCCTACTACCTCCACACCTGATCTCAGCAACTTGAACGATAAAGACATTCGAGATCTTGTTTCGACGAACCCAACTATCAAGAGCATCGTGCAGAACAATATCAAGAATAAGCTAGCTGCTGAAACGAAGAAGATGCGAGAGGAGCAGGAGAATGCGATGAAAGCGGAGTGGGACCAGAAGCTCAACTCGGCACGCGAATCTGCAACTCAACTTGCTACATCAAAGATGAACCTCAAACTTAACATGACTGAGAACAGAGCTCGCACTGCCAATGCCAAATTGGAAGTTGTCGAAACCGCCGCGAAGGAAACTCCACAGCGCCCTGTTGGAGAGGTCTGGCAGATTGCAAAGGACGCGAAGCCCCCGCCACCAGCGCCCAAGCAACCAGCTCCCGCTCCAGCTCCAGCTCCAGCTCCAGCGCCCGTATCAGCAGCCGCTCCCGGAACAACAACTGCAGCTGGTATGTGCAAATTTATAACCCTAGGTAACTAGAATGTATTGACTAACCTCAGAAACAGCAACTCCGGCTCGGCCGACAAGTACCAGCACAGCCCCGCCGGCTCAGGAGACGAAACCGACCCTTCCTACTGCTCTACCTAAACCGGGTATGATCTCAAGCAATGCTCAGCTACCAAACAACCCATTTGCGAATCCTCAGCAGGGACAAAATTATACGCCGCCGAACCCATTTTCGCAATCAGGACAATCGGCAGCCCCTCAACAACCAGTGCCATCAAACTTGCCACAACCCCCACAATCAGGTTCCACGTCTCAAATTCCTATGAAGACTTCTGGTCTTCCCCTCCCAGGGGGTCGCAGAGTAAGTGGCCTTAGTCAGCCTCGGGGAGGTGGTCGCGGCGGTGGACCTAACCGTGGAGGTCGCGGTGGTGGCCAGCAAGGACGGGCTAGCCTTAACGCTTCAGCCGAGACCTTCCAACCTGGAAACAAACGTCCCAGAGGCGACTCGGAAGCGGGCAATGGCCCCAAGCGAGCAAGAGGTGGTGGCGGTCCGCAGTGATTCATAGTGAACAGAAGAAGTGGTTTATCGCAGCTGTGTATCATAAGTGTAATATGCTGTAGGGTGGATGAAAAGTAGGGAGGGGGGCTTCTCTGGCTAATCATGGGAAACGGTCAATGCTTTCTTTTATTAGTTTAAAACAGGGATGGAATAAAAATGTTGACGAAAGATGTGTCCTACAGTCTTACTATTATTATTATTATTATTACTTAGTTGGGGTGAGAGGAAGAGGATGAAGAGATACGCATACATGTTGAAGCCAACTGACCTATTACAAAGGGGCACGACAAAAACAACTAGCAGTTTTTCTGTGCTGTGTCCCTGGTTAATACCCTCACCTCCACTGCCTGGATGCGAAGTCTGGGGATGAATAATACATATTTTCTCTTTTGTGCGTTACACTCTGCTTCTCACCATGGTGATGTGCTATGAGTTTCTAGTGTCCCGGTCTGCCTCTCTGGCATGTCCTGTTCTTGCCCTAGTGGATATGTTGCTGACCGAACCTTTAGGTCTGGTTGTTTCTTTCTATCCTCACCAGGCCGGTACCGCTTTTGCTGATGGACGTCCTCTTGAGCTGTTCGGTATACCATAACAGAACGATCCGACGAAGAATCATGGGTTGAACTAACCTAACCTAGGCACGACGAACGATCAAAGTTTTGACCACAAAACCTGTCAACGCAGAATCCGAGTCAAGAATATAGTATGCCGCTAACGGCCCCCCTGCCGGAGAAAAACGTGGCAAAGTCGTTATCATCCAGGATCAGACGGGGATAGTGGGGGATAGATCGACGCTGGTAAAACTGCATATCGAGAGGGAGCAAGGTTGCTTGCTTGCTCCCTCCATTTTTCTAGGGGGCGCCATCATACATGGAGAGATGGGGAAACTGAATCATCGCCATGCGGCACCGCCGAGCCCATCTTAAGTAGCTAGGTTACTGAGATCTAAGCTACGAAGAAGGTTCACGGCTACATCTAAGCTTTCGCAAAAAACGTGCTGCTAGGGGAAGCTTTTAGCTCTGACAACTGCCGTTAGGTTTTGGTGTCTTTTACCCATCGTGGTATAGGACCTCCTGCATGGTCTTTTTGTGCCTAGAGTTCAGAAACCTTGAGAGGGTTAGAGACATTGATGGAAAGCTAGGTAGGTAGGTAGGTATCTAGGGGCACCAGGGGATTTTGGGCAAGGTAGGTAGGCAGGCAGAAACCCCCTTCAGTTCTGTCGCCTTTTGAGTTTACAGATCGTCTTGGTGAGGTCAACTATCGGTAGAGCTGGGCACCCCCGCGATCTATACCAATGTTCTGTGGTTGCGCGATCGGGCTCCTCGAGTCCAAATCCTGGGCTTGCATCACGGGTTGTTCATAAACAGGACACTGGCTCGCGAACGGAATGGTGGTGAGTTCGGCGAAGCCAAGCTTTTGCGTGCCGCCTTGTGGGGAGTTGAGTGCTATGAAGTCTTGTTGCTACGACGTTGGGACCATTACTTGAGTTTCGTCCACAGATATTCGTTATCACCGTTACTTACTGTTTACCGTTGCACCCCCCTTTCCCCACTGCCGCCGGTCTTTACGAAAGCATCTCCTACCTATACTCCTATTCCTCTACGCCCCCCCACCTCTCCCCGGTCCTAACCCGTGACGACAACAAGGGCTCGTAAGACTTACCTAACCCGAAGATGACGGGCTTCCTCGTGCCCCCCTGGTTCAAGAAGCAGGAGGTCTCGTACGAGACCATGAACATCGCGAGCTTCTTGTCGGGGTTCATGGTCGCCTTCGCGCTGTTCACCGCGGGCAAGGCCGCCAGCCAGACGCGCCAGATCTGGCGCAGCCTGCGGCGGGTCACCGCGTACGTGTGCATGATCTGGGGCCACTGGCTCGCTAACGTGCTCCTGGCCGTCCTCAACTGGTGCTATCTATGGAACTGCTTCGAGGAGAGGTGAGTTTGGAGAAGAATATTTGTTAATTTCTTTACGTACCTAGGTATACCCTACTTGTACAAATACCCCTAATCTGATTACTGTTGAGGAGTGATGATGGTGATGATGGGTTTGCTGACAGTATCCAGTTTTTGGGCGTTGTTTTTCCCCCGTGAGTTCCCAAATCCAAACCAGACCAGGCCAGACGGCTGGGCTGAGGCCCATTCTATATCTACCTATCTACTTGAGAGAAGAGAAAACCACGAGAGCACAAAAAAAAAACTAACCTCTATGAAAAACAACAACGCAAATAGTAATCATCTGGGTATTCCAGACGCAGCTGATCATCCAGATCATCATCAACCGGGTGGGGCTGCTGATGGAGGACGGGTCGCGGGCGCGGCGGCTGAAGTGGTGCGCGTTCGGCGCGCTCGCGGCCGTCAACGCGGCCGTCTTCTGCGCCTGGATCCCGGCCGCGCTGCAGGTCTCGCCCCGCTGGATCGAGGCCAACCGCGTCTGGGACCGCATCGAGAAGTGCCTCTTCCTGCTCATCGACGCCGCCCTCAACCTGTACTTCGTCCACCTCGTCCGCAGCCAGCTCGTCGCCAACGGCCTGACTAAGTACACCCGCCTGTACCGCTTCAACCTCGGGATGATCTCCGTCTCGATTTCTATGGATGTGAGTTTTTTTTCTTTTCTTTTTTTAAGGGGGGGGGGATGAGATCCTCTTAGGTAGACCGGCCCCTTTTTTCTTTGACCCCTTTTTTATGGAGAGAGATGGAGAGAGGAATATGGGATCCCGGACACATCCTCCCCTTAAACCCATTTCGCACATAAGCTACCTAATCGGGCCCGTACTTACCTACTGAATCTCCTTCCCACCCACCCCACAGTGCATCATGATCGGCCTCATGTCCATGCCCAACATACTACTGTTCATACAGTTCCAGTCGATAGCCTACCTGCTCAAGCTCTACATCGAGATGAAGATGGCCGACCTCATCAAGAAGATCGTCACCAGGGGCTCCGGCGGCGGCGGCGGCAACATGGCCCTGCCCTCGTCTGCGGGGGACGGCGGCTGCTGCCGCTGCGGAGGCAGAGTGCCCTGGCGCACGGACGGCTACGATGTCGACTTTAATAGCAAGTTTTCGGACACCGGACGGTTTGTGGAGACGATGACCCGTGGCGCTGTGCATGTAGAGATGGCGCGTGGTACTGGGGATACGGCGGTGGTATGAGCATGATGACGATGGCATGACCGGAGTTAGGTGAGCTGGGAAAAGGGGGGGTACATATGTGGCGATGGTTTTATGACGGGTCGTATGCCATATGATAGGTTGGCGACTTCGAGAGATATATGTATTCTGAGTACATATCTACCTACATGCAAATGCCTATTTCAACAGTGTTGCCGATAAAGTGAGTCGTTTTCGCACTGATGTTTTGCGAGATGCTATATATGAGCTAGCAATTAGCGTTCGCTTTTGCCTTGACATCCCTGGACTAAAACACTTCATCCTATTCCTTCACATTCGTCTCATATCAATATGCTTCACAGCCTTACTCATTGAAATAGATAACTTAATAGACGATTCATAATCTACTCATCTTTTGCTGCATAAGTCTCATGTAGGTCACAGAATATTGAATTGTATTTATGGAAATTGCTATTCTACCACCTCCCCCCTCCCCTTTTTTTTTTCACCAAACGCGTACATCTACTTAGGATATACCAGTAATACAGCACATTCTACACTCTCCCGCATTTGAGTAATATCATCAGCCGTATCGAGCTTGAAGGCTGCGTGGGGGCAAACTAGTCCTACGTAAGCACAACAACCATAAGTAGTGGCTCACGGGCTCATCACTTACAGGTCGAAACACCCTCCGCGTTGTCAAACCCCTTAAACAACAACACGTCCTCGGGAGTCTGATTGCTCACATAATACCATATATGCCCTGGGTTGTGGAACACGTTGTAGGTCTCAGAGACCGAATAGGACCACACATTGTCTGTTGGTACTAGATCCGCGTCCTTGTTGACGGAGGCAGATTCGCAGACCCCGAGAGGCCAGTCGACCACGGGGCCCCGAATGGGTCTCCAAACCCTGATGGGGTATTAACAATGCAGGCTCACAATGGGAATATGAAAAGAATGACGCTTTACTGGATGATTTCTACCCTTCTCTCGTGCCATATCTCGTTCGCCCTTTCATCGCCGAAGGCTTCTCGCAGGCTGTTGTAGGCCTGCAGCGGCGTGTAATCTGTTGAAGATATTAAGAACACATCATGTAATAGAACCATTGTCACTTACCACAATGGACGCCTTGAACAGGTTGATCCGTCTCGACCTCGCCGTTCCCCCGTGGCTTTTCGGGGAAGCTGGGGTGGCGGTGCCTGATCTGTCATAATGCCAAACATTGCTTATGAGATCGAGCGTGTCATCTGAGGACGAAGAAATACCCACAGCTAGATGTAGAGAATTCGCGTACTCGGCCCCAGTGAGCTCTAGCAAGGCTGTCTTTACATTTTCCAGGTACACCTCCCTCACCTTGGCCGGGTCCCGGAACTCTTCGTACTCTAGGCTCAAGGGGACTGACCTTGAAAGCTCGAACCCATTCCGGTCGAGCGTCGGTGTTTCCTCCGCCGCGCGGATGTCCCTGACTTGGATGCCCGAATAGGCGTGACAATCCTGGTTCGTCCGCTGGCCCGCCGGTACATGCGATAATGGGAGGTTGACTACGTAGGGCTTCGTAGTCTCATAAAGGGGGAGGTTCTTAAGATACCAGAAGGTGCTTGTTACTGTCATTGTTACTTGACCTTTTCTTTACGTATGGGTATCTTTGATATCTGATGGATATACCTGTATTGAGCTTGCTGAGCGACTTCGGGGGTATAGTAAGTATCTCAACCGCTTCCCCCCCGCAAGAGATACGTGGGGGTTCCGATATATCCTAATGAAACCGGATTCGTCCAGCCCAACTACTTGGGGTCACATTTTGAGGCAATATTCTCTCTTTATCATGCATCATTATCGTGACGAGTGCGGGGTCAGCTCGAGTCCACCCTGCCTGCATGATAGCCTCGTCATTATACTCTCTGAGAGAGGGGGACGGTTGATCATCCACTTATAGATTAGTCCCCTATCTAATCATGTGGGTAGTAAAGATGCTACGGGGGAAACTCGATCTTCTTAGTCAACACAAGATGGATGGCCCTTTATTTCTCGTAGTCTGTTGCTACCTATGTGACTAAGAGTTCAAGGCTCAAGATGTCCTAGAAAAAGCCACTACATGCTTGAAGGTGTACTCGACAGACGGTTCAGCTTTTGCTTCAAAGGCTAGAATGACCTCCCGATTGGCCGCTAGTAGCGATATTGCTCCCCAGAAGATTGGAATGTCGTCCAGCTGCTCCGCTAGTTGCGATATTGCTTCCCAAGAGGTTGGAATGCCGTCCGGCTGCCCCGCTGGTTGCTATACTGCTTCCCAGAGTTGAATGTTCCTCTCCTACTCCTCTGATGCCAACCCTGCTCCCATCATCGCAGGGTGGCAGGTAGTCCTCTTCCTGCATCCAACCCCTCTCCATTGCATTGGCGTTGGCACAGCTTTTGTACAGAAGATCGGTCAAAGCGCTTTGGTCGCTCGCAGGTACGAAGGCTTTCCAAGGCTGAGCCTTGGATTCGACGAACTCGGGGACGTTGTATGCGGGCATGATTTCGGCCTTATTCTTTTCAGCTAATGCTATTGCCGTTATTCAAGAGTTCATAATTTCTCACACCGACATTGGTCTTACCGATCGTTTCAAGACGGAGTGTCCGGTACTAGACTTTCACCCTTGTGGCTTTGTATAGGACTATGTAGGTATTTACCTTCTTTCGGTTTAATGGAAGCCCGGTTTATCTCCTTTTATGAAATCTCAGCACCATACTTTGGGCTCTCTTGGGCTCTTTGGGCTCTGAGATCCAGATCAGTATTCATTCATACCCAGCCTGCAGCTCCCCCTGGTCACAGGATGAAGTTCTAGGCGTGGGGGGTCATATACTATAGGCTGAAGATACGAGTTGTCACTATTCTGTTATCTTGGCGCTGTTGAGTGGTCGATAAGAGCCTCATGGGAGGTTTTTCTTTTCTTGCACTTTCTTACCCTTTACCTACTTGCGGAGCTACCTACCATAAAATCACAAAGCTCCGGAGTATCCGACCCCAAACACATCCAAGAATTGTCCATCGCCCGATCTCTTAACCTTTGTTTATCTTTGCGTATACACTATAAACGCTATGGGAAACCTCTATCCACATGTGCGGATTGAAAAGACAAAACCCTTAGCATCTGGCCTTTGGGGCTCGGTGTCTAAAATAGAAGACAAGAAGGTTGTTGTGAAAGTAGCAAAGGATACAGGGGATGGGTTATTTGAGATCGAGAAAAAATGTTATGAAAGACTTGGGGGTAGTTATTATGTGGCTAACTACCTCGGGGTCACCCAAGTCTTAATGGGCGACAAACAGAAGCCTGCTCTTCTTCTCGAATATTATCAGCTCGGGACTTTGAAAGATTTTATCAACAGCCCCCTATCGTTTCAAATTCGGAATAGTAGGAAACAGCAACTCCGGTAAGTCCCAACAAAGGAGAGGTTAGACAAGTGTTTGTAAGTAACATATATTAGATGGGCTGCCCAGGTCGTTGACGCCCTGATTTATATCCACTCACGTAATGTAGTTCACGGCGATCTTGGTATCCACAACATTCTTGTTAGTGATGACCTTGACCTGAAGCTCGCGGACTTCGGTGGTTCCAGCATCGACGGAACAGATATGCAAGTTGAATGTGCCCCTCGGTATCATCGGCCTCATTCATGGCGGTTCCCCATTCCGGGCATTAATGATATCACGAAAAACTGGAGAATACCTACAAGGACGGTAGATACGTTTGCGCTTGGCACTGTTCTATTCGAAATCTTCACAGGTGCACAGCTATACAGAAACGAAACCTACTATCAAATACGTCAGCATGCTACAAGAAAAGAGTATCCGGACCTCAACATCATTGATCTTCCTCGTGTAAGAAATGTCATCGCAGGTTGCTGGGGCGAGAAATATGACAATGTCCAAGAAATCCGCGATAACTTACAGCCTATTTGGGAAGAGGATTCATAGTTGCATTGTCAATACCCCGATTTTACGTAGTAAGAGAACTAAAAAGGCCATGCTACCTGAAAACATGCTGCTTTACGCAAAAAATTACCAAAGTCAACGTAGTGATAAGATTACTCACCTTCCTAGAACAAATAAAGTCTTTGCAGAACAATGTTGATAAATTGGCTCCCTAGTCAAGTGTTAACACGGGAAGTATTAGATTATCGTGAGTAACCTGGTTCGAGTATAATGAAATGAATGATTGTACGTGAGAGGGCAATAATAAATGGCCATACGCAAAAGGATACTGTCACAGCTGGTTTGGAATGTATATGCAATTGCCTCAATTATCACCATTTGCAGCGGAGGGGATTCATTGTACACATATGAAAGCGAAGAGTCGCTTCAATATTCCTGACCCTAGATTTCTCTACAGCACCTACTTGGCTCCGTTGGCCCCCACTCGCATTCCGCGGCTACTCCTAAGAATTAACCCCTGAAATAACCAATGAATAAGATATTCGGGCATAATGGAAAAATGTCAACACATCATTCAGTGGTCTACCTAGTTCTTATGGTAGCCTGCATGCCTGGTAGGGCTACTGCCTCGACCTATACATTGCATGGAAGTATAATCATAAGTTCTTCAAGCATTTCAAGATAGACATAGAATGGACTGTAACGTAGGTCGGGTATAGTTATCAGCTTTGGAAGGCAGCTTGCCTCAACCTGCCCTTTGAAAGACATGCTAGATTGACGCAGTGCACGTCACGCCCGGAGTATCCCTGTTAAGCTAGACTATCAGTGGGGAAGATACCCAAACTATTCTGATGTAGGCAGGGTATTATTCTTTGTGTATGGTATTACGCCATGCCTCTATTTCATAAGTCCTAGTTCCTTATAGAGCTGCGTTGATCAACGACCTATTTTTATAATACCAGGTAGGTGGTAGCATGTCTACCCAACAGTAGGGCCTTAGACCAATTAATGACGTGATTTGAACCAACCTAGTTGCGTGAGGAAATTCCAACAAGCTCATATGTCTCGGTGAAAGGTGCGTATAATCGAGGACTACTTCCTGTAGACCAGGGAGACGTAAGCACGGTACAAGAACTCTATAAAGAAGGCCCCTCAAAACACCACAAGCGATATGCGAATAGCTTGGTTTCTGGTGAAGTATTAGGATGAAAGATGCTTGTACCGTTTATGTTTTCTTGTCATTATGTAGCGAAGGACCCCCCTTTCAGGACCCAAAGATTGAGGCTGCACTGCACTGAAAAGTACTCCCAACTCCCCTTGTCTTAACCAGTTATAGACCTGCTGTAGACCAGAACCATGCTTCCTCGATCTCGCTGCACATAAACGTAGCACCATGCAACAGTCTACAGTGCCACTTTCAAGATCGGAGACTCTGGTTGATTCCGAACTGGAGTACTCAACTGCCGTTGAAGGATCCGAACCAGAAGATCTATGGAACCAAGCTTTCCAAAAAGCGCTACGCATACTCCCTGCCAAAGACTCTCGGTGGTTGGCAGACAAGAAAAACCAAAGCCCGTTTACAAGCACAGAGATTATAGACATCATCCGACCATATCAGAAGAAATACAATAAACATCCCGTTCAGAAGTTCCTCGCGCGAATCGACCCTATTGTATCACATGTCCGGTCTTTTGTCAGCGCGATCAACGTCTTTGCCAACGCGAACCCGTCCGGGGTTGGCATTGTATGGGGCAGTATATACCTTGTGCTGATTGTAATACAACGAATCGTTCCACAATACGGGTGCATACACTTACATGCCTCAGGTGGCTAGCAAGACACAGCAGACTTTGGAGAGAATATTGGACTTTCTTTCGGAGTTGAGTCCTCAGTTGGCACTCTTTTCCCGTTGGCATCGACTCTTCCCCCAAAGGTCTTTCGCCGAGGTTGGCGATGCAATCAAAGATGCGTACTCTGAGATCATCCAGTTCTGCGCAACGGCTGTCCGACATCTTCGGCGGGGTCCCATAAGTATTATTTTACCCCAACGCAACATGTCGTGCTGAATGGTACTAATACCTGGTATAGAGAACATAATCTACACGATAGTCAATCCCAATATGGAGCGTGATCTCCATAAGCACGAGTCAATGCTCCGTCGTTACACGGCACGCGTCAAGAATGAAGTTGACACAGCACATATGCAATTTGTCCAAACCCAACTGGCCGCCATTGGCTCACTGGTCGACGCTGCACCAACTCCAAGGTATTTGGAGCTGCCAACCATTCGCATCGTACCTCATTCCCGAAATCGTCGGTTCTTCGGTAGACGGGACATTCTAACCCGAATAAGCGAGAGGCTTTTGCATTCTGTAATGAGGCCCTTCTCATCATGCTTACAGACGCAGCGGAGATTCGCCCTATCCGGATTAGGGGGGTCTGGGAAAACACAGATTGCGTTGGAATATACTTATCAGCACCTGGATGACTATAAGGTAGTTATCTGGATATTGGCAGACAGCGCTGAAAAGATTAATCAGGGGTTCAGAGATGCTGCAGAGATTCTTGGAATGCCCAAAGGAACCCAGAGCAGCAGTGAAGTAAGAGCCTTCGTCCTCCAGCGACTATCTGCAACAAGTATGCCACCATTCCCCTATCCATGATTCCAAGAATTGCTAATATTGGACCTAGATGAGCCTTATTTATTATGTTTCGATAACGCTGATGACATGTCGCTCATCGCAGACTGTTTCCCTCGTGACAACCTAGGGTCAATATTAGTTACGAGCAGGGACTCCGTGAGGACAGCAGATGTAGTAGGGGATGGCTTGATAGTGCCCGAGTTTTCCATACGCGAAGGCTGCGATTTCCTGAGCACATTGCTCCCAAATGTTGACAAGTCTGAACCCAAGAACAGGGTCCTGCTCGAGGAGATCAGCACCTCATTTCATGGATATCCGTTAGCACTTGCACAGGCTGCAGCCTTCATTCGAAACGGCGGCTGCCCGCTATCCGAATTCCTAACAATATTCAAGAATCAGAAACACTCAAACGCCATAGCATCGATACCTGTCGATGACTACCATGCGACGTTGTTCACTGTTTGGGACCTATCTTTTCAGTCTCTGAGTGAACGATCGCGGCAGATCTTAGAGATGTTGGTTTACTTCGACCCCGACAGTGTGCCATATGAGTTGTTAGAGAAGGGCTGTAAGCACAAACTTCCCGATATAAATGCAGCCACAGAACTAAGCTACATGGCCAACCCAATCGACCTATGGGCCGCACTTCAGGGGCTTCGGAGCCAGTCGCTCATTAGGACAAACTCGGAGTTGAGGACTATTTCAATCCACCGATTTTTACAAGACCAAGCATTTCAACACCTCTGCAATGAACCATCCCGGCGATGCGCCGCATTTCAGAGGTCTCTCTTTCTCCTTTCAAACTACCAGCCAGAGTTCCCAAATGTAACGCAGCACTGGTCTCCAAGTCTCTTTCGGGACTCAGAACTGTGCTTGGCACACATTAAGCGGCTGGCTGCACGGTTCTTGGAATCTCCGGAGATATTCAGTGGCTTTGAAAATCAGCTAGGAAAACTCATATTTGAATGCGCATCGTAAGTAAATTCCTGATGAAATCAATATCAATCTAGAGCGTGAACTGAACTAGATCCACTAGTTATCAGTTCGAGCGTTTCTACCACCAAGCGGCTACCGAGACTTTTGCGCTGGCCCGGAGAGTGATTGAATTAGCAGCTGTGCCAAACGAGCTGTTCCTTTCAGACTGCTACCGCATGGAGGGGCGCATGTTCAACGAGTCGGGGCAGCCTACCGAAGCTGCTGAAAGTAACCGACAGGCTCATCATTATGCATTAGCTGCGATATCGAAAGGGTATATTCGCAAGGATGACCAACGCATTCCTCGAATCTTGACGGGGCTAGGCAATTCACTTAGCCAGCTCGGGGAATTTGACGAGGCGCTGGAGGCCCAGCTGGAAGCGAAAAGATTGTGCGGTGACGTGCCACCAGAACAGTCAGACGCCATAACCATCATTCAGCTCAATTTGGGCTTCTTGCTCTACCGCCGTGGCGACCTGGAGAATGCAGAGAAAATCTTGCAAGCAACACTGGAAACGAATCCCGAAACTCCACCGGCTATGTACGCATTAGGGAACACGCTTCTAGCAAAAGGTAGGATCGAAGAAGCTATCGCTATCCATATGAACGGACTCAAGATCTACAGCGAAATGTTTGGCGATCAGCATGCCCTGATCGGCCGATGCGCCTACAAAGTGGGGGAGATATTGCTCCTGCACAAGGCGGATCCTAGGAACGCAAGGTTAGTGGTTTCTCACTTACCATGTTGCTCTCCACCAACGTGGATGAAGATAGTGACTTACTTGTTGGCACAGGACATTTATCCACAAAGCCATGAAGATATATCTAAAGCAGGAATCTCCTTATTATACTGTCAAAGCCTATGCGCGGGCCGCGCGGATGTTCGGCAAGGCATATGAGATGGAGGGGCGGCACGATGAGGCCAAGAGGTTTTATGAGGAAGCATGGTCCTTAAGGGAGCGAATCGACGGCTTCCGTGGCTCTTGGGACGACGAAGATATAGTGTACACATCTGTTATGTTTTACTGGGATCAATGATCTGCTCCAGAGTCTCTGCGTACTATAAAATACTTACGGGTTAGGGTTAGGGTATTGTGGTCACCCTTCTTTTCAAGGCAGTAACACACAGACTAACATTAGAACCAAACGATGATTATACTGAGAATAATGACTAAGAAATCCTCCCTTGAGACCATCAGGACTCACACGACCCCTTTACATCTAATTTGAAGTAGAAATGCTCTCGTGTAGTGTTCGCAACCCCCGAGTTATCTCGCCTTATAAGCGCGAACGTTTTTCAATTCGGCGACAGTTCTTGTTGAGAGAAAATTGAGAGATATCTATATCCGGAGTCTCGCCACGCATCAACCGACTCATAAGTCGACCGCTTCCCATGCCCAAAGTCACACCGTACGAACCATGGCCCCAACAAATAAAAACTCCGCTCGAGCCATTTGTAGACTGGTCGTGATCAGCCGTAGTCTGCGTGAGATCTGACGATGGAACCTCTGATATGACAGGAAGCCCAGACTTCGTCGCCGGCCGGAAAGCTCTCCCTTTGTCCAGGAGCTCAAATTTAGTCGTATGAGGTTTGATACAGCTGCACCTCCAATTTATCCATTTCCGGGCGTAACGGGTCAGTTCGTCGATCAGGTCTTCGTCGGGCGTATCGATTCGACCAGGCAGAGGTAGTTCGGCTTTACAATTCCTTCGCCCACAGGCCCAGATGGTTCCGTCGTTGCGGCCAGCGAATTCTAATTTATTGCCGACGATGTCGGCGAAGGAGACGAACGCGGTGCTGTCTTCGTTTCGGGAGCATGGGTTTCGGAATCGTATCCAATCGCCGGCATCTGTAGCCAGTTGCAGACAAACCGGCGAGGAGGGGAAAAGCATACGGTAAATGGACGGTGTCCAAGGGCCGCAAGCTAAGAGTAGTTGCTTGCACTCTATACGTACCGCGGTCTGGTCTTTCGTGAGGCAAGTCACAGCTGTCACTTCGTTTTTATCCGACAAGCTCACGCCCACCACTTTTAAGCCTGTTCGGATTTCTACACCTAGACTTTTGCATTGGGCGGTGAGCCATTTGCCGAGACCGATTGGGTTGCTATGGACTGTCGTGTCATTACTAGGTCACAATGAAGGGAGGGAGAAGATATTAGGAAATAATTACATGGTAGCCGTATGAGGTCCGAGAATACCGCTATCGACGTCCCAGGAGGTATCCTTTTTCACCCAACCGGGGAGAAAATTGAGACAACGACCTTCGCCGACACGTAAGCCAAAGGATGAGTTGGCTTTATAACCCGTAGCTGCCTTAAAGCCGGGCTTCTCAGCCTCGGCCGACCACAGGTCGAATGAGTACTTTCCAAGAGGTAAGAGGGGGTTGAGTTGAGCCTCTGGGAAGCCGTAATGGAGACATCCTGTGCACGTCGACGACGCGGCTGTGAATACCTTATCGAACACTTCGATGACCCGTATTCGCGGGGCATCGGAGGAGGCTTTGGCCAGGTTGTATGCAGTCGATAGGCCGATAACCCCGCCACCGGCAATGATGACAGAGTCACTACTCCGGAGTCTAGACATCTCCTCGTCGATCTACAGGATACTAAGTATGTCTAGCGGTGTAGATTCAAACAACTCTACAGCTATGCAAGACAGTTCAATTCACAAGGCTTTCGGGCTATAATCACCGCCTTTGGCTGGTCAACCCCACCTTGTTATGAAATATCACCTTAGTTAAACTGATTCAACTGGTTGAGTCGTATACCATATAGGTTATACATCACATACAGCGTATATAAGAGGTAATAGCCAGCCCGACATTGGTGTTTGCTTTTGTCACAACTACCTAACGCAAACAAAATTCAAATGAAATTGAAATATGATATTGACTTTCTGGGGAGTTTATGGGACTATAAAGTATGGACACGATTAAGAGGATGTATACTTCGTATTGTAGCGGCAACTCATGACAGTTGATAAAGGGGCAAAGCCCAAGATATTTTATTGTTAGAGCTAGAAATAACAGTGAATAACAATTAGGAACCTAGACACGAATTACGCAAATTCCCTGTTCTCCAACTCAATCCCCTTCGTTTCTGTCACCGTTTTCGTCAACTCGTTCGCGCCATAGCAGACATAACCCTTGAATTTCCGTGCTGGAACCCTGTTCTGGAACATTTCCTCCAGCTCAACGTAGTTGCGCCCCTTCATCTCCGGTAGGCAGAAGTAGAGGTAGACGCACATCGGAACCGAGGGTGCGAAGAAGACGAAGCAGATCTTGCCACCCAAATTGGCTTGGTCCGGGTTGATCAGGTACGGCATGGCCTGCAACACAGCACATGACACTGCCGTGGCAGTCATGATGTTAATCGAATACGTCTTTTGTCTGTGGGTTGGAGAAGGCGTCTCGCCTCCAACAGCGTAGGCCACGGCTCCGAGAGTGGATTGGTACTAGATAAATTGTACGTGTTAGCAGTCTACCTGGTTCCTATACATACACACATATACGTGTTGGTGTATAAGGCCTTACTAGAAATCCCCAAATTGTCATAAAAGCAACAGTAGCCTTGAGCGACGCAGAATTGTTAATCGTGCTGATACCACCTATGATCAATAGACCCGCCGTCATTATGATCATGCCGCCAACGACCATAGGACGGCGGCCGAGGCGGTCAATGAGCGGCCAAGAGCATATGTTGCCCAAAATCTGGATAGCAAAAGCAGCCTGCGCCACCCCAAGGGCGTTCTGGACACCGGCAAGCTTGAAGTAGTACGTCAGGTAGCCAGAGATGAAGTTAACACCGATGAATTGTTGTGCAATGTAGACCATACATATTATCAAGGTACGACGGCCATTCGATCCTCTAAAGCAGTCTAGCCACGATGATGACTTGCTTTCATGTGTAATCTCCCGTTCTTTCAACACAGCAGCCGTCATAATGGCCATTGCTGCATTGACATCGAACTTGGGGCCGTTAAAATTTCGGAAAGCCTTGGCAGCCTCCTCACGTCGGTCCTTAAGAATAAGCCAGGATGGTGATTCTGGCATGATGAACGAGCCAGCGAGCAGGACAGCAGGAGGGATCAGCTGTGTGATGACGGGGATCCGCCACTGCATGTCATCACTATAGCTAGCAGAGGCTGAATAAACTACGAGAGAGCTCAACCATTGCCCAATGACGATCATCGTATTCTTTAAGTGGGATGATTAGACGTGTTTTTCTTAGGGCAGGTTGTTCACAACGACTTACCACCAAAGCCAAACAAACACCGCGAAGTTTCACGGGAGCTAACTCCGCGACATATACCGGTCCCAAGGAGTGGCCCAGCCCAAAGCCAAAGGACCCAAGTACCTTGCCGCCAAATAAATGGGGGATGGTGGAAGCAAAGTATTGAGTCAAAATGCCAGCAACACATATAAAGCACGCCATGACGATAACTCGCTTACGGCCTAACAAGTCAGAAAGCAACCCTGTAGCAAAGGCTGACACAAAGATTCCAACAGTTGATGCCGCATTGAGGATCTGCTGGTCCCGAGCCGTGATAACTAGCTCGCCCGCTGCCGTTTCGGTACCAAATCGCTGTAAGAAAGCATCGACAGCAAGGAGTTTCCCAATCATGCTATTCTCATACCCAAAGTTGACAGGAAGCATGAAGATTAGAAAACCTTTGAAAGATAACCCAGCTGTTAGTTTCGGGCCTATTCATGCCAATAAATAGTAGATATACTGTAAGTAACAACTTACAGAACGACAAAACCCGCCTGTTGTCGTAAAAGTCCCGCCATGTGATTTTCGAGTCTTCTAGCACAGCCGTGCCAGATTCTTCCTCCTGGACATACTGTGTTCCAGCTTTCGCCATCTTGGGGGTGTCACCAACCATCAAAACGACTTTAGGGGTTGCATATATAAAACAGGGGGTGGGAGAAAGCTCGATATAAAAATGAGCGAACGGAGAAACTAAGCACTGCTATGACAACGCCAGGTCAGTATTGAAGACGGGTCCGTTAGTTCATATACTCCCATTTACATTATTTATAGTCTCATATAGCCCTCAAGACCCGCTACCTAGCCCTTGAAGGCTATAGACAGGCACGCAGCGGTGCTAAGCCCTATGGAGATGGTGTGGTACCTCAGGGGTTCGCAATCGTGGGGTAAATCGCGGGGTTCGCGTGGAGTCCCCAAACATCGCCGGTTTCGATGGCGCCGGTTGGTGGAAACTAGGCTGGCTTGCGCGTAGCTAATGCTTAAAATTTCCTAGTCTAGCCAAGGGGGTGGCATCCCCGGGTAAATATTGTCTTCGCCGGGTGGAATTTCTTTTATATTTAGGTAGGTAGGTACCTAGATCGGGAAATAATAGTCCCTTTACAGGGGAAAGTTATATTATACTACCTACTACATCCCAGTGGCATGTGAGAGATCGTCTCGCTAATTCGCGTCGTGGACGGACGAGTGTACTTAGTAAAATTCTATCTTATGGTATTTGAGGTAATGTGACCAGATTCATCTCATAGAATGATTCGAAATCCACAGCACTCTGTTCAAAGTTACCAGAGCTTCTTGCAGCAATCAGAATGTTTTAGAGCATAGGTAAGAGTTCTGTAATGGTATTAGTTATTATGTTGACGACAAGGATGCTTTCATAATTGTAATCAACTTGAAGTTTGGTTGATAAAAACTCTAGTCACAGCACAGTACTCAACTAAAAATAAGCCTCATGTTCGATTGTTTTCAACAAACTTTTCCAATCATGAAAGATTCCGGTGGGTTTTACCTTGTGTTTGGTATCATGGCCAAGTCATGGGACACTCATTTTACTGCTTGCAAAATTTCCCTTACTGGTAAAATGAAGTCACGAGGACGCATAAATCTAACTGGAGATAACTTAATTTTTGTTTTGTATTAAACATGCCATTCTCTCGCCTTTTTTGCGCTCTGATAATTTTGAACCTTAGCAGAATATCTACGATTTGTTACATGATAATACGAGCAAACGTCCCAGATGTTCAAAGCATAACGCGAACTGTGGTTCATAACCCAATTTTGCGAAAGTGCCAGGCAAGGAAATATTCGATATCGGCATGGAACTCGTCTACACATACTGGAAGGGCTTAGCTACATAGGATGTCAAACTTTCTAAGCACAAAGCTTACTTCAAACAGAGCCGATCCGTCTTCCACAGTGTCTATGCTACCTCCCACTAGCCTGCTAGAGCGCTTAAGGAACATAGCAAAAGATGCAAGACTACTCTTCGAATCTGGGCAATTTGCAGATGCGAGAACCATGTTCGAGCGCGGTGAAAGTCTGATAAACTCAGTAACGCCATATGAACTACCATCAGTTGACAAGCAACATTTTTCTATCGAAGCTCGCACAAATATTGCTATCATTAACATCTACCTCGGAAAGGCCATCGAGGGTATTGACCTGGACAGCATCATGAAATTATCTGACGTCGCTGCTATCACGGACGAATCCGCCAAAGCTAGGCTGGTGATCCATCTTGCTAGATGGTACGCCGCACTAGCTGCACTCCAAGGAAAATACGACAAGGCAGTTCAGGTACTACTGGATGCAGTAGAGCTAATCGAGGTTATGAAGTCATGCCATATAGATGCTCCCGAAATACAAGTACGAAGAGACCTCGCAGTTACATATGGATATCTCGGCAGGAACAATGACGCGAGTCGAGAAATCAGCTATGCATCTGACCTAATAAGGGGGGAGATGTTGCTTTATCATATTGAGGCAGATAAAGCCACAGCGGATATACTCGAGACACTGGAAGATCCATCGCACGCAACTAATGAAAATTACTCTAGAGGTGTGCGGCAACTGTTGTACAGGAGAGAAACTGTCCATTATGCAAGCGCTGTGATCGATCTTATTTGGGGCATGGACTACCAAACTGCGCTACAAAGGATAGAGAAAGCGTGTCATGGCCTGAGATCCATTCTAGGATCAAAGCATATTATGACTCTCGAAGCAGCTAGTCGACGGGGTCTATTACTGGCTTATAATAATCGCTTCCATGAAGCTATAATTGAATGCGGAGAAGCCAGGGACATGATGATAGAGCTCTTCGGTGCTTCCCATTCGAAAACGCTAGAAGCACAGTGCTATATGGTTGAGATACTCAATTTGCAGTCCAAGTTCTCACAAGGCCTCGGAATAGCGGAGTCATTATATCGGAATTTAGAGACATCGCCCACCGGAAGCCAACCTTTACACCTACAACTACGATACCAGCTAGCCAACTCAGACCTGTTAAACGGTGAATACCATCTAGCGATGTCCCACCTACAGGAAGTTGTAGAAGTATCGAGAAAGTGCTACGGCCTAAATCACCCTGATGTACTGTACTACGAATCCCAACTCTCGCAAGTCTATTTGAAAATGGGAAAACTGCCCAAGGCCAAGTCACTAGCCCTAGAAGCACTCGCCAGACAGATGGAGATCTACTCTATCGCGTCACTAAAAGGGAAAGAACACAGAGACAGTTCCCTGGAGATCATTTTCAGGGGCATCAAAGATTTCGCCAAGAACCAGAACCAAATTCAAATCCATCCGCGAATACTCTCCACCCTCGAAATCATAGCATCGATAGAGACGGAAATAGGACCATCAGAGGAGGGGTTGGTTCATGAGATTCTCATGTTAGTCCTTGCTCAAAAGATCCGCACCTTTGGTCATCGGCATGTATCAACCCTTTCTTCAGCCTACGATCTGGGCATGTTATGTCTGTCAGGGACCGGGAAACATATATCGAATAGGTTTGCAAGACTCTGGTTCACTTATGTGTACAGTCAAAGCGCAGCACTTCTTGGTCCGGATCACGCGCAAACCGTATCAGCCAAACGGCAAATCGCCGCCGTCAACTGTTCGTTAAACGAATGGCAAAATTTGGACGCTCAATTTGTGGAACAAGCCCAGAGGTCTTTCGAAAACTCATCATTGGTGAGTCAGGTATTGCTTCTGCCAGAGCATCGGATAGAAGACATCAAGGGTTTGCCGAAGGTCCTGGTGGAAGGGGTTCCTGTCACGAACGCGAAGATGCGAGAAGTGGAATCCACCTTTAGAGCTATTCTGCATTCACATGAGTCGACGTTAGGCCAACACCACCCTGAGACTCTAGAGTCCTTGTTTTCGCTTCTTACTGTTCACCTGGCGGCGCAGGATGTTGCTCACATAGAGGAAATATCGAGGTCACTTCTGGATAGGATACGGCATGGGGACTCAAGATCTCAACGCTTGGTTGAGTCTCTCAAAATGGAAACACGTGTTTCAATGATGCACCGAGAACACTGTTATACCGCAAAGGCCATCGAAATACTTCGCGGTATCCGAACAGATGTGAGCTCGGTACATGATACAGACCTATGCAAAGCTGTCGATGAAATGAAGGACTGTCACTCTAAATTGCTTGCGAAATGGGAGTCCGATTTGAAGCGTGGCTGAATGCTATTGCGGAGGAAGCGTAAATGGGAGCGAATGCGAACCGGATTTGACACGAAGCATACCTTTTCACGAGTTAACCTCGCAGGCTGTACCGATCTTGCCATCTTCCAAATGTCCAGGTATGCATACCAAGGCTTCATGAACGAAGTCCGAAGATAGGTCGATGAGATAAAGGAGCTACCCCTAACTTCCCTTGCGCAGTTTTTGCTCTTCAATATTTAAATAGTAGAACTTTGTTATTTCACATGTATTAGACTTGATCATCTACCCACTGAGTGACCTAGTGCTTCTGTGATTGTATCATACGTCTTTCCTGACGCACCTTTAGACCCGTGATTGGTCAACTGCACAACAACTCGTTTATATGTTATTAACTGCGGCGTTCCGTTGTCCCTCACTTCGAGTATGAGATGAAGGACCTGGCCCATCTCAAGCGCCTTGCCGGTAAGTATATCGACCGCGCTTGTCTCCGGTGGTGGAAGCTTCACCTTGACCACGACACCTGTTCTCTGAGCATCCGTAGTCTCGAAATGTACATCTGCTACTCGATGCCAGTGGACATGCGAGTGTGACTTGGTGGGCTCCTTATACTGGAACCAGCGGAAAGACAACTCATCCCCGTCGGGATCATAGCTCTTGGACGCGTCCAGCACGACCTCGGACCCAGCTTCTGCCTCGATGATAAGTGGTTCGGGCCCAGGACTACTCTCGTTCACTACAACTACCGGCGCATGGTTAGCCCTCGACCGATCGTCGGTCAAGGTCCACTGCATGCGCCCGGCAAAGTCATTCTGGAAGGCGTCTCTCCAGCGCCAGATCGTAGCCTGGTTCGTCACATACTTCCTTCCGCTCTTTCCCACGACCTCGTCCCTCGTGTCCGAGTAGTGCTTTGCGGCGCCGCCAATGTCGGCCAGCGCGTACCGTCCCCCCCAGCTGCCCCAGTGGGGATTTTCGGGCGAGCCCAGCCCGTTCTGGACAAGATAGAGGAACGTCGGCGTGTCGCCTTCCATGATAAAGGAGTAGTCTGGATACACCTTGCCGAGGGGGCCGATTTGGATATTTTCCTTAAGCCACTGCTTCGTAACCTTAGTGACATCCGGGCCGCCTTCGTCGAGCGGAAAGAGGATGTCGCCCGAGATGCCGACCCAGGCGGCCAGTCCGTACTCCTTCCAGGCGTGGATAGAACATATATAAAAAATATCCGGATAGTTAACGCGGATCCATAGACCTGTGTCGTCTTGGTCGCTGATAGTATAGACTCGAAGTTTCGCGCGGAGCTGTGCGCACTCGGACTCGGGTCTCGTTCGGTGTATATGTTGCAGGGCCTGTGCGATCACGTTGGCGCCTCCCCACGATAGCACCCATAACGGCTGTGCTGATGCATCAAGGCGGTCGATAAGTAACGCCGCACCCTCGCTCAGCGGAGCCGTTGGCAGTAAGGCCTCCTTGCCGTAGCAGGCAGGTCCGGTCTTAACAAGCGAAAGAAGATAGTCGGCGCTTGGATATTGGTTATCAGGATGAACATGTGCATTCAGGTTAGAAACGACTTTTGCGTAAGCTTTGATAATCCTTTCCATGTCCTCTGGGTGCACCTTGTCTCTCATCCAAACAGAAGTGCAGGCGACGAGGCCTTGGATATCGAATTCATTGGCATAGAGCAGCAGCCTAACAAGGGATTCCGCGTCATCGGGCTCGTTAGAAATATCAGATACTACGAACACTCGATGTTTAACGGTGCATAGTCTCAGTTGTAATTGATCTGCCATTTTTGAGGGGCTGGGTTGTTTAACACGGTCCCGTCAATTGCGCGTGCTTATAACAGTGTATAGGTGAGCACGACTAATAGGTGACCATTTTTTAGATAAATGTGTACTGCATGGAATAAAACACCTCACCTAGTTGAATCTAGGTAGTACTAAGGTCCATACGAAAGTATCGCACGTGTACGGCAACGAAAGTAACCACATCATCCAGAGCCTGGCGGTAGTAGGCAGTTCTAAATGTCCACCGGCTCCGTGTAAACCACAGTCCATATTTAGCATCTAGACCCCCTTATTGAACACCGAACGCAACAACACTCGCTCGAGCTCTCCGAACAAAGACATCCCGCCGCCCATTGACTCTATGTTAGAAACTGGACTAGTTTAGACAGCCCCGAGTTTCTCACGATAGATGTGATCATCCCTGGAAGCATGGCGCATGGCTGCGGCGGTGGTAGGCGTCTCAACCGACGAGGTGCCTAATGTTTCCTTTCAGAGAAGCATGTTTTTGGAGTCAGGTACCTATCCAAGGCCAGCAAGAATAGTCCGTAGAAGTCTCTAAAGGAAACCCCGAGCCCTCGCATTGATGTCCATATAGGTAGTATTTATCCTCTCGAGCTCCACATCCTACGCAATTCACAGTGCAGTAGTGTCATTCCCCCGCATTTCCACTACCGGCATATAGTTATGAACGAAGGACATGGGACTTGAACAGAAAAGAACGGTAGTCGAGTATTAAATAACGGACGTTTCTCCATAAATCATTATCCCTAGGGTAGACTGGGCAGATCTTAGGACTTGATTCAGCATATCCAACGATACAGCAACAGTTACGGCGACAAGTAGACGGCTGAGCAGTGACTTTAAAAGATCATCTCCAGCATGGACTCTGACTCAAACTATGATCGGTCTAACATAATTGCTTGACTGCTTATAGAAATTCACGATGGTGTAACAATAATCGCAGTACAAGAGAGAATGTCAAAGCGTACAGAACCGAGCCAAATCCCTACTGTACCTAGCTAACACACACGCCCCCCTCCCCCCCCTTTTTTTAATCAGTTTTCATACTGAGGTCTTTCTTCAAAGCGACTCCCTCCCGCGCCTTGAGGCCTGGGTGATAGCCATCGTGACTCGAATTAGAGCCGCCGTGGGTGCTAAACTCATTCGGTCTCCGCCTATCCCTAGCTTCTCTACCAGAACCAAGGAGGCCAGGGACCTCTTGGCGTTGACGATGGATTTTTCCAGATACGCCAGCGGCTTGCCCGCGCAGTTTCGCTGCCCGATAGAAAAGGCGGCAAAATCATCCAGCATCGGCTTCCTGGACCCCTCGGCCGTCTCTTGGCTAGCTCTCGGTCTTGAATGAGAATGGCTTCTTTCCAAAAGGCGCTATCGCGCGCCTGGCTCGTGTCGCTCGGGGGCGCGGAGGCTACGAATGAGGACAGATCGGGCTTCGCGTGCACATCTAAGACTAGACGGTGCAACTATATAACTGCATCATTCCATAAGAGTAAGCACACCTATTTAGATTAATTATCAATATATATACATAGGTATATGCCGAGTTATGTGGGAGTGTCGACAGTCTAAGAAGGTAAATATTGCCTTTCAACAAGTTCACATGTTATATAACTCTCTTTTCAAAGTGCTTTTCATCTTTCGACCACTCCACTTGTGCGCTATCAGTCTCGGGGCGGTATTCATCTTTAGAATAAATTTACGCCCCGTTTAGAGCAGTATTCTCAGATTACTAGACTTGTTGAAGGAGCTTTACATAGGTCTGGTAAGCATAGTGTCCGAAGATACAGGGCTCTCACCCTCTAAGGCGTCCGGTCCCAGGGAACTCGGAAGGAGCCCATGATTAGAGGCAAGCTAGGTACTCACCCCTCAAGTATTTCATCCACGAGGCCTTATTTCACGATATTCGACTCAAGTTCCGGATGAAACATACATACAGAGCCTCAGTGGTTCAAACAAGAAATACTTACCAATGAGAAACCCAGGGCGCCGCTCAAGCCGTACTCCCCAATCCCACTTTAGACGAGAGCAAATTTGCCTTACTCAAAAGTGGTTTATTTATATCATGTTGATTATGAGCCCTAATGAGCTAAGACACTTGAAATCTCTATACTCATTTTAGCATATCAGAACTACATCTCTCGGGAACCAAAGTTACACAGCAGGTTGCTTTATGCGGATACAGAATGTGCCCTATCATACACATCAAGTCTCGTGGAGACATATGACCTGGTGAAAGTTCTATCCTCTAGGTAATCAACTCGAAGCGTTGCACAACATGCGCCGCCGGGGTTCAGAATTCGGGAATTGCTCATGTGATTAAGAATGCATCTCGGTTAAGAATCCATGCCTAATAGGTGGAATATAGATCTGTAAAATCCTATATGGCAAAAATGGCACGGATACAAGTGATAGTAGAGCTCATACCTAATATCAATGCAATTTACGACGGAATAAATCAAAATTTGTGGGAGACATAGTACAGCCAAAGTGAAAAGGGGGGGAGAAGCAAGTATAAAATGCCACTAGGAAGCCAACATTCAAGAAGCCAGTGATCTGATAGACTCTCCAGTAAATCAAGCACACTATATATTCTCCTACATCAAGACGTCTTTACCAGTTTTGCACGCTGCCTTGGGACAGAAAAATGAACGGCGATGGATTTGCATTCGTAGTTGGTGGAGGTATGGCCCATATCCCCTATCACGACAGTCTACATATTTCATATACCCACGCGTCACAGGACACGAATTCTGACTTCGTCAAAGGTAGCGGAATAGGCAAAGCATGTGCCTTAGGCTTTTCCAAGGAGGGTGCTCGGGGAGTCATGGTAGCCGACATCGACCTGGAGGCAGCGCAGGCTGTCGCAATCGCCTGCAAGGCTGCTGCTACGAATTCCAGCGCGGGTTTCCGGGCCGAGGCCATCCATATGGATGTGACGAAAGAGGAGTCTGTTAAACGGGCTACGGCCCTGACGGTGGAAATATTTGGGCACATCGACTACTGCGCCACCAATGCCGGTGTCAGTAGCATTCTCTGAGGGTGTTGAGTTAACCAATCTACAACATACTACCTCTCAGCTAGGTAATAATGGGAGTACTCATCTATCTTCTAGATTGGCATCGAGCATTTAACCAAGATAGACTCCGCGGACGCAGCAGAATTTGATCACTTTTTGAGCGTCAATGTCACTGGGACTTTTCTAGTTACCCGCGAGGTCTCAGCCGTCATGAAAACACAAGAGCCAAGATTGGTAAATGCTGCGTTTCCGGAGCAAGGGGGGGGCCGTGGCGCCATTGTCAATTTGGGTTCGCTGTCATCCTTTATAGCACAGCCAGGGATGACACAGTACACAGCTTCGAAGCATGCAGTTCTAGGAATAAGCAAGAATGCCGGTGAGTAGTCCACTACTTCCGACTCATGAACCGGCGAGCTATCTGTAGCAGGTGCTCAATATAGTCATGGTCGGCATGAAAAGGGGGTTGAAATGCTAACAAGGCTCTGAGCGTGCAGCACTGGATAACGTCTCATACGGAATCCGCGTTAATTGTGTATGCCCGTCATGGGTTGATACGCCTATGGTTCGGCGAGCTGTCGAGAAAATACCAGGATATATGGAGATGATTACGGACATTGTGCCATTTGGGCGTACGGCTCGCCCAGAGGAAGTGGCAGACACAGTCATATTCTTGTGCAGTCCAAGGTCGAGTTATATTACAGGGAGCAGCTTGATCATTGATGGCGGCACAAGCCTGCGCATTATGATATAGATCTGAATAGTAGGGGGTGACCTGATTTCCATGCAGTACTCGTTGCTCCTCATCACTGTGCCATTCTATGTAATAACTGCCAACTCGTACATTCGGAACCACCTCTTCCAAGGGCGTAGAACTCTGTAGTAACTGACGGCGCTGGCGTCACGGTTAACTAGTCCGTCTTTCTGCAGATTATTACCTGAATACTGAGAAGATAGATATGGTTAGGTAGGTTCGCGACCAGTAATCAATTTCCGTGCCGGTCCAAGGCACTCTAGAATCTCAATGCTGCTTGTCAACTCAGTCTATTGTCCCACATCTTGAACAACGTAAGTAGTTGTAAACGATACACTTTGAGTTGCTGATTTCTCATATGGAAATCCAAACGACCTGTAACGGTGCTCATATCTCAAATATGCAAACGTTAAGCCTGTTACTGGAGGTGATGCTACTGCTGCCGACCCCCGCAACAAACACCAAAGCCAACATCAACACCGATATGTCATCAAAAGATCCTCACATATCCCTCCGCGGGGAAGGCTATGTAGCTCAGGTAATTCCAACATCGGAACATCATAGGCCACCACACCGATGGTAAGGCAGGCCTCCTAAAGCATACACTTCGGCGAGAGCCTCACCAATGCTCCCGCATCCTTCGGGGTAGCATGGGTACGGTAACTGAGAGTAAATACTGCGTAACTAAACGGCATCTTGGGTACCTTTGCTCGCTGGAGTCGCATCCAGGTAAACATATGTAGGTTTGGTGGCGTTGCGCTGCAACGCTCCATTGCTTTTTCTGCAAACCACCACACCACACCCCACCGCACATGCTTGCCTCGCTTACGTTCGACATCAATACCCACAGTCACGATGAGACCAAACTGTCAACCCCGCCCCAAGGCTGGAGTTGATAAGCATAAGTAAATCCCTCAAAATGTCAGCATTCCTGTCGCGGACATTGGGGCAAATGCGCCGTGGGTACATGATGCTGCCCAGAGACGACAACGCGTCTGACGACAATTTGCCGTCCTCCCCGGATGTAAATACCGGCAACCACACGAGCGATGGGCCGGGTCATATGTTCGGCCGCCATCGAAGCACCTATCCCGGTGTGCTTATCTTTAACGTTGCCGCCTTTATCCTGCCGGCTCTTTACAGCACCCTCAGTAAGCTATGGGTAGCCAACATCGACTCGTCGCTTGTTGTCACAACAGACGTGTACACGTATATCGGCGTCGTGGTCGAGGTTCTCAACGAGGGCCTCCCTCGCGCTGCCTGGGTCATCATAGGGGACAAGGCATCGCGCTCCCCGGCGCAGCGCCTCGGCCTCACTCACACGCTCATTCTCTTCCAATCTGTCCTTGGGCTGATCATGAGCGTCGCTTTCGTCGCCGGGGCAGCCACGTTTGCCCAGGCCTTTGTGCCAGTCGAAGTCCGCGCCGCCAGCTTGACATATGTCCGGATCAGCGCGTTCTCGGCGCTGAGCTCCGCCGTTGAGTCTGCCGTGGCCTCTGCGACACGGGCGCTCGACAAGCCGGATGTCCCGCTGGTCATCAGCACGGCCAAGTTCGCCGCGAACATAGTCCTGGACATGCTCATCATCTCGAAGTTCCACGTCGGACGCCATCAACCGGGCATCAACATGCAGGCTGGTATCCAACTCACGTGCAATATGACAGCTGCGTTCATAGGGCTCGGCTACTTTGCTTGGATGACCAAGTTACACCACAGACGCCATCACGGGAGGGGGCGTAGAATGGGCGACGATGGAAGGGCTCAAGCCCGGCCTAGCTTGGGTGCTTTGCTCGTGTTGCTGCGGCCCGGGGTCCTCACCCTGGCCGAGTCGGCAATCCGCAACGCTCTGTACCTCTGGCTAGTCAGCACAATCGTCGCATTGGGTTCGACGTACGCGACCGCCTGGGGCATATTTAATACCATCCGCTGGGGACTGGTCATGGTTCCTGTTCAATCACTGGAGGCGACGAGCCTTGCGTTCGTGGGCCACCTCTGGGGGTCGTGGCGCTGCGGTATCGGGAAAACGACGCGTAGCCCGGGCCGCGTCACTGTTGGAGCCGTTTTCCAGATCGCCAAGCCAGCTCTGATCTCCCTCGTTATCGCACTGGCCGTCGAGATCCCGCTCGCTGTTTTCCTCTCGATCTGGGGTACCAGGCCCTTCGCCTACTTCCTAAGCGAGTCTGACGATGTCGCGGATGTGACGGCTTATATGTGGCGAACTATCGATTGGTGTTACATATTCTATGCTGTGTCTACCCAGCTGGCTACGATACTACTCGCCACGCGGCCAAAATGGTATCTCTATCAGAGCCTGGCTAGCAATCTCCTCTACGTCCTTCCATGGGCCGTTGTTTGCCAGGTGAAACCCCTAGATCAGAACAATGCCTGGACGTATCATAGCCTTGTTTTTGGTGGGAGTTTAGTATTTAGCTTTATCACCATACTTATTGTTGATGTGTTATGGGCTTGGTCGTTAATAACAGGAAGGGCGAGGCTGGAGGCCTTTCGAGAGAATCGGTAGCAAACGAATCGATTAAAATGAAACTGATGAATGCAAAAACTCTGTACTCAGTCACATATCATACATTTACTTATCATCGAAACTCTAGTGAAGACTTTGGTCCGAAACCTAACGCTTTGTCCATGTTGATTTGTGTTAAAGCCTTGGAGGCCAGCCCCTGAACTATTCGGATTTATGCGATCAGGCTTTGATGGAAGGCAAAATTTCAAGTGCACAATTAACCATCAATATGTTACTTGGTATGAAGTTCTAGTCATTCCAGTTTATGAGGATAACTAGCTTACCAATAGTAGTGATTACTAAGTTTGGGAAAAAGGAACGAGTTGTACTGAAGCACTGGTACGGGGTTATCGAGCTTCTCTATCCATGTTCTACTCGTAACAGATATGTCTCCATAACGGTGAAGGTGTATTGAAAATTTATTGCGTATCTGGCCGTATTGAATACTAGCATCAAATAATTATGTTGAATGTATAGTCTATTATCTACATTAGACCTTAGTATGTCTATTATTAATAACGTATTAAGGATATTTTCTCTATGCATAGAATATGAAACATCATGAAGCGTATTCATGTCTATAGTGCTACATTTCAAACGTGAGTCTGAGGACATACAATCCATATCTGCCCTACCAACCATCTGTACTCCTGTGGGGTTCTCTCATAACATCTGTGTCAATACTCCTGCTCTCAATATTTACACTGGTCTCGCAGATGATTGCATTTGCCGGTGCTTTGCTGATCCCCGCGCTCTTGTGTAAGCTCTCTTCATCTTGGAGACGGTTCCACTTGCCATGCTCGTTCAATTTACTCTTCTGGTTCATATGGCTATCCTGGGGCGGTAGAACCCCAAGTTGCGTGCCTTTCGAGTTTCCATATCGTAGATCGGAGGGGCCTGATGTAGATCGGAATGTCGAATAAACGTTTTTGAATAGTCTTCGGAGTGGAGGAAGCGAGCATGCAACGATTCCCAGCCCAACCTCAAGCTCCGAGGTGAGCACAATAACCCCAGTGTGATCTGTGGTAATGCAAATTAGTTAAGGGGGTTTCCATAGGCCAGATGATGTCTCAACTTACACAGGTAGTTCTCTGGGTACAATGTCTTATCCCAGTACTTGTAGAAGAGCATTCGTGCGAATGCAGCAATACTAGCCATGATACCCAAACCAAGAATGCATATCAAAGCGATCTTCGAACGTCGGGGCATTTGCAGATTCGAGATGACGAAAAAAGGTAGCAATGCGCTCACCCAACTACAAGTTGATAAGTTAGAACCTGGTCCGACATTATTTTGAAATTTAATGTCACTTCGACTTAAGTTTAAGACTTCAAGTCGAAATGAAGATAGAGCGAGGCCCGAGTATTGAAGAGGAAATATAAAGGACTCACTCGCTCAGCATTTGGAAGACAGATCCGATTAAGCTAACAATTTCAAGACTACCGAGGCCTTTTGACCCAAATGAACATACGCCTCTATCATAGAGATGTTAGTATATCGCTCGGACAGTTGGATTAGACGAAGAATAGGAGCCACTAACAAATCGGGATTCCAATATACAAAAATCGGACGGCAGTTGGTCAGGACGAATACCCCAGCTATCCCGGCGGCGGTGATCATCATGGCAGCGTTACCGATAGCGATCCATCGGTACAAACTTGGCTTGGGACAGATACGTAGGACAGTAAGTGTAATGGACACTTTGGTAAGGGATGATGCGGCAAAGTATAAAATCTCGTAGTCTAGTATACGTCAGTATCCCAATTCCGAATCTAGAAAATGCGCTTCCAGTCTGGATTAGTTGTAGTTGGTACAATGTAACCCTTCGATGTCCAACTGGGAAAAGAACTAAAAACTAAAAGGGGAGACACTTCACATACTATTTTGAAGTTAGTTAATGTCACAGATAGGCGAGGAGTTTCTAAGGATATTTTAGGATACTTGTTGGAGATTTAGTACTTACCACATAAAATATTCGATGGCACGAATCTCGAGTAGCTGCTGTTTTGAAGAATCTAGAGAAGAATCCAAAGAACCAAGCCCAAAATACGTAGACATTACGCCTAGTACATTAGAGGGAACGAAGGTGAGCTGGAGAATGGATCAGCAAATCTGAGAACGAAGCCTTTACGCATAGTATTGTCCAGTTGCTAGGGACGAGAGAATATCGACCTACATATCCACCAAGCGCCAAAACATCATCCCAACCCCATTGTTGCTGTGGACCGAAACGCACATAGGTACGTAGACCGATAATTAATGTCGCGGCGGCCGAGAAGAAGTAGATGAGCCCGTTTATCGGAGGTCCAAGGTCAGCCGGCTGGACATGAGGCGTCGCATAGGCTGCCGCTTGCAGCCGCTGTCCCTCTGCGAGGTTCGCTGCCATTTCCGCTGGTGTCTAATCGGCTTTCGGGTGTTCGACAAATTCGAGAGACCATCGGGCTGAGAAAAAAAATGGCGAAGCCGAGTATATCAGGCTGAGGTGCCTAGTGTTATAACAGAGACTACCTAGGTAGGTAGGTAAGGCAAGCAGCAGCTGAAAGTGTTGGTGAAGACAGAAAACGGCCGCCCCATCCTCTAGACTCGGAACGATGGTTATTTCAATACTTGCACCCAGGCGTGGAAAAAAATCCTTACTCCCTTGTCCCTATTATGCACAGCACTGTCCCTAGTCTGTGCAGAAAACATGCAAATTGCCTGGGCGTTCTCGTATAGGTTACGACTTGAAGGATATGTAGGTGAGTCGAAGGCCATGCCGCATCCAGTTCCCCGAAACAGGGATACTTTCTGTCGTGCCTCAGTTTACTACACATCTACGAATCTTCCAGCCGGGTTCTATATGAGGAAAAGGCCTCTGGGATATGGAAATATGGTATCCTTTAAGGAATACTCTAGTGTAGATCTCTTAACCCCCTGAAGCATGTCGTTTGGAGGCTGGACTGAATTCATTAGACCAATAAACAACCGACAAGGTCGTAAGCCCTGGAGCTAGGATAGATTTGGATAAGATTCAACAGTCCCCCCTGATCGGTGTATGGTCCCAAGATATTTGACTCTGCGTTAAGGAAGATAGCTACCTAACTAGGAGGCATGCTTCCGGGGACGCTACTACTATTAAGGGGCTTTTATATAATAGAACAGGGGTCTGGAGACATTCATATAGTGTACTTGAATTACACCGGTTCAGCCAATGAGTATCAACCTTACCCAATTCGTTTAGTTTATCACTAGATAGACTGTTTTCTATCATGGTGTACAGCACATGCTCTATCGGATAGTTGTGCGTGTCCGTCTCCGTGGGGTTGATATTGTACATACCTGTTACTGTACCTACATCAATAGACATTAAGAAACTCGAGCACTCGGCTTATATTTTTTCTATGTCATCGTACTGATTCTAGCACCAACCCTTCTTCGTGTTTGTCACAGCGGTCATAGAACTCTCTCCTCTATATCGCCTTGGATTGCTTCAACTTACAGACTTCCCAGCTTCGACGTTAGCTTAGCAAAAGGAAAATGTTCAAAAAGATGTTTGGCCGTGAGGGGCCACCCGTTGTGCCGACCGATATAGTTGCGCCAATTCGCTTCTGGGACGACACCATGGTCCTCAAGTCACTTATCATACACTCTTTGGCTAGATACGACACAGCACTTGATCCGAATAAGTTACACGATGGCCTAGAGCGGCTTGCTTCTATGAAGGGATGGCGTAAGATAGGAGCACGGCTGCGAAAGAATGTACGAAAAAAGGACCATATCCTACCCCCCTTTTCTCACAACAAACATGCTAAAGACTGGTTTTAGGACAAAGGCGAGATCGAGTATCACGTCCCCGCGGCATTCACTGCGGATCGACCCGCCGTATCGTTCACGCACGTGGACTATGTCATGCCCATCGGCGAGCACCCGCTCGCCTCCAAGCTCCCTCAAGCCAGCAGCACACGGCCTGCCGTGGTGGGAGACCCGGGCGAGTTCGCGGACCTGGTCCAGTCCGAGCAGACGCCGACGAGCATAGAGGATTACCTTACCCAAGATCGGGGCCAGCTGGGTCTGCACGTGGTTTCCTTTACCGATGCCACGCTGGTGGTTCTGTACTACAACCACACTTCTTTCGATCTCCTGGGCTGGGGTGCCTTGATGACGGCCTGGACCCACGTACTGCACGGCCGCGAGAGCCTAGTCGCCAAGCCAGTGGGCGGTGATCCCGGCTCAGACGACTTTGATTCATTACGCACCTTGGGCACGAACCCGACTGCGCCGCACGTATTAGCCGATCGCCGCATGCCGTTATCTAGTCTGGTTGGGTATGGCGTTCGCAACGTGGTCGACATGACTATTCGGGCGAAGGAGAATCGCATCGTGTGCGTGCCCGGAGCCTTTGTCCAGAAGCTAAGGACCGAGGCACTGGCCGAACTGCAGGCCGCTGCTGGTCCCGGTGAAAAGCCTTTCGTCTCTGAAGCCGACGTGCTAGCAGCCTGGTGGGCACGCATAGCGGTCACGTCGCTCATGTCTCCCGATTCCAAGCGTACTATCAGCATTCAGTACGCTGCCAGCGCGAGAAAATCTATCGGCCTCTCGGCCGACCCTGCGAAGGACCCGTATTTCAGCAACATGTTTACTATACTATACACTCTCCTTCCAGCCCACGACATGATCAACAAGCCCATTAGCTACGTCGCAAGCGAGATTCGCCGGTCCATCGTCGAACAGGGCACAAGAGAGCAAGTGGAAGCATATTTCGCTCTCCAGCGGCAATCTCCCGGAAGGATGTTTCCGTCCTTTGGCGATGCCGGCATGCACATGATGACGCTTTCGAACTGGGGCAAGGCTAACTTGTACGGGCACGACTTTGGGCCGGCGGCCCTGTCCAAGGAGGAGGGGGCTAAGGGTCAGTTTCCGAGCTACATCCAGACGACCCAACTCCCCTTTAGCTTCCCCGAGGGCTTTTGCACAATCGGAAAGGATGCCAAGGGCAACTGGTGGCTCTACGGATTCAGAGTTGCCGGGCTTTGGGCTAAGATCGAAAAGGTTCTTGCTGAAATAGAGGTGTAGCATTGGACAGAGACAGCACCGCATTTTCCCACGAAAACCAGGAATTGCGTGTAATACGATGCGGCCCATTTCTGATCGATAATTAATGTGTAATAGTGTACTGAGATCCTACCTAATTCATAATTCCCAGGCACGCATAATCTATGAACAACTCGTTTTTCTGATCCCCTATTATCTGCGTCTTGAATATATACCCATGCATGCACTTACATTGTGCCACGATACTAACATTTTAGGATGATCGTGGTTCGATGTTTATGTATCCTGCTTCGAAGCCATACCAAAAAGGTATAAACCAAGCACCCCTACTACTCCCAAAGTTACCTGGATTTCCAGATACTATCCCTATCCTAGTATGAACAAGCACCTTGGCCTGCCAAGAAGAGAGCATCTCCTATCTCGCCACTGCTTGACCGGGTAATGGGGTAGAGAGTGAACTGCACTAATATATAGTCACTAACCCTACATGAACTCGGTTACGCATTAGTGTATACCACTAAGGTCAGGTTAGTAGCATCTCGACACCAGGACTAATTAGCCACCACTATCTCCAGTTACCAATTTGTATCCAGAATTATTCCCAGGTTGAGTGATTAACTACTTACATACCTAACTAGTACCTAGGTAGATGGACATTTCTTCAATCAACACAGAGCTATAATGATGATACCCCAATCTGCCCACCTGGAGATCAAACAACATTGCTGATCTTTGCCAGGAAAATTACGAGAAGCCGGGGGGTTCAAAGCCACAAAAAAACATCAAAGTGGGAACTTTTATGACTTATGTTCTCAGCCCCTATAGGGCTGAACTGAGTCAGGAAGATGGTGATTGCTTTTTCCACAATGGGGCTCTCGAGCCAAATTCTAGGGGCACGCGTCCCGAACGGAGGCTAGATAATAATAATACTGCAACGCGCCAGGGGTTGATACGTACTGTGATGTGTTCTAGATTTCTCCATGCGATCCCCTAGACCACCAGGGCCAGCCCCTAGGTAATGCCACACGTTCGTGTTCGACATTAGATTTCGAAGCCGGTAGGCTGATTACATAGGTATAGGTAGGTACTAATTCGGTAATAACAAGGAAGCAAAGAAAGCGAAGGATAGGGTATATTGTGGTAGTTGTAAGAATGATGCAGAACTGTCATACAACCAGTACTTGCAAGCTAAATTTATAGTGGACCATGTTATACCAGACCAGTACTTCCTAAGCGAATGGTCTCAGGGGGATGCCGCAACAGCTCTGTTGGTTAGGTAGGTAGGTAAGTAGTTGTCACACGGAGATAGGTAGTGAGGGGTCTGCATATGCGTATGCACGAGAGAACCAACCTGCATAATGACTATCACTTTTACTGAATACCTTACCGCCGATGGCGAGAAATATGAGGGACAAGACTCGTGTATATGTAAATAGGGGCATAATTCTCGAAGGGGTCTCAGGGAGAGACTTAGGTACCTAGTCCTTATGACTCCTTGAGACCACAGGAGTATTATTAGCCGAAATTGAATTCTGTTCCAAGCACTACAAGCCCTTGTCACAGTAGTCTTTCATAGTACGCGTGTCTAGGTCCTTAGATAGATAACCCACGTGGCTTTGATATCCGGAAGTGCACAATAGAAAATAGAGAAGATAGTTCCTAATACCTACAGCATTCGGTTACCTTCAAGGTGATTATGTGCCTAAAACAGACCGACCAGACACACCGCATGATATTTCACTCTGTAACAGATGACCAAATAGGTAAATGCTCATTTTTTTTTATTTCTAGCCTTTAACCACTCATGGTTAAGACCTGCAATGAGCACCCCTGAGAAACTGATCGGTAAAGACAGAAGATACAAGACTCGTGTGCATATTACCCCTTTCTAGACTTTTCCCTTGCCAGGTTATGGGTTGATACCGCGCCGCACATGGTGTCTGGGACTAGTCTGAAAGTTGCTAGGTTAATTTAGTGTACTGTGAGAACCGTTGCCCCTAATGCAAGGGCCACTTTGATGTACAACTGGGTAGATAGGCAATAATGAGTGTGGTTACAAGGGGGAGAGTAGAAGAAAACAAAATGTACTCAGGTACAGAAGGGAATTCCATCGGCGACTTATTCTCGGAGTTACTAACTATTCCACTTATCAATATATCCGCGTATAATGAGACTTGGGGTAACTCGCCGATCCCCGTCTTGCCCTATGCCAAATAAATCTGATGGCTTGGAGAGACTTTGGCAATGCAGTATTGGTTTCTACATATGCTGCCTAGGTAGGCTTAGAACCTGGCCCACCTGAGCCCGACAGCGATGGCAATGACTGGCAGTACGCTGACAAGCTCGCCCAGCCCAGCGAACTCTGGGGGGATCCTGACACTGGCGCCGCTTCTGGCGGTGACGAGAGCGCCGGAAGCAAGCAGGACGGCGAGGATGTTATAGACAAAGGACCAGCCAAAATTGAAGGCTATGCGCAAGATGGCAGCGCGCGAAATGTCGATCATGGTCACAATACTCCTTAGGGAGGGACGCATGAGCACCACATCAGCCGCGCTTTTCGCAATGTCTGTCCCTGAGTTCATGTGCACGCCAATGGTAGCCTGAGCCAGAGCGACCGCGTCGTTGGTCCCGTCCCCGACAAAGACGACGACTCGTTGTTTCTTGTCTCCGGGGGGAACAGATAAGAGTTCTTGGATGTATAGCTGCTTGTCCCCGGGACTGCAGCGAGATCTCACGTTTTCAGGATCGAGGTCCAGCTTTTTAGCAACCTCTTGCACTGCACCCTCGTCATCGCCACTTAGCAGGGAGACATGGACGCCCTTCTTTTTCAGCTCAGAAACGGCCTCAGTAGCATCGGAACGGACCGTGTCAGAGAGTCCAAAAATGGCAACGAGCTTAGAGTCAATAGTCACGCAGAAGATGGTGTATCCGTTACTAGCTAGTACTGCTGCAACCCGCGGGTCGTGTCCGACGTCCAGCCATCGATCATTGCCGCCACTAATGGTCAAACCATCCAGCGTTGCCGTGAGTCCTTTACCAGGGACTATCTTGACATCCTCAACCGAGATAGGAACAGTGCCTTGCCCCTGTAGATGAGTAGCCACAGCAGCAGACACGGGGTGTTTGCTGTTGGCGACCAAACCAAGGACCTTGGATCGTATTATAGAGGCACTATCGCTTGCTTCATCGTAGACTTCGTGAACCACCTTGAGATTGCCTTCGGTTAGTGTCCCAGTCTTGTCGAAGACCACGTGAGTGGTCCGGAATGCCATTTCAATAGCCTCAGCAGACTTGAAGATGATGCCGCGGTCTGCCGCTACGCCGCCGGCAATAACGATGACCATGGGAACGGCCAGCCCAATGGCGCATGGACAGGAGACGATCAACACAGTAATCGCAAACGTAATGGCTTGGATGAAGGCTTCGGACCCGGACTGTTTTCGGACTCCGACGCCAACACCCACCCAGGTGACAAGGGTCAGGATGGTGAGAGACACCACCACAGGGACGAAGTACGAAGCGACGCGATCTGCGACGTTTTGTATCTTGGGCTTGCTGAGTTTGGCGTCATCCACCATGCCTGCAATCGTGCTGATGGTGTTCTCGCATGGGAGGCGTGTCAGTCTTACCACAAGCTTCCCGGAGCCGTTAATGGAGCCGGCAATGACTTGATCATTGACGTTTTTCTCGATCGGCCGCGATTCTCCTGTAAGCATGGACTCGTCCACCTCGGAGCCACCTCCGATGACTGTGCCATCCGTGGGGATCTTAGTCTCGGGCAAGACTGTGAAAACATCGCCATACTGCAGAAGCCTTGCATCGATTTCACGAATGATTGTGCCGTCTTCCTCAGCTAACAGTGCCGTAGGTGACTGTAAGGACTGCATCGAGATCGTTTCGACGGCTTTCTGACGCGCTAGAGCCGCAACCCATCGGCCGACCATGATGAGAGAAACCAGCAGAGTACTAGTCTCGAAGAACTCCCCGGTGGATAGCGGCCGGCCACTGACCAGATAGCCGAACGAGACGACCGAGAAGATGTATGCCGCAGACGTGCTAAGGACAATGAGCAGGTCCATCTCAATCACTCGAGAGAAGACGAGAGCCTTCAGAGCCTTGGGGTAAAACGGGCCGGCCACGACGACCTGGATAATGGTAGCAAGCGCCAGAGAGGCGGCACCATACTCGATGTCGTGCTTTGGAATGGGTGCCCACGCAAGAACAAGGACCGGTATGGTCAGGATGCAGGACAGGAGAGTCATGAAGCCGACGGAGCGAACATGCTTGCTGCCTACCGCCAGGCCTGCGTCACCACTGGGAGGCGCCAGCTTGCATTCCTGCTGGAGGGTTTTCTCGATGAGATCTCTGGCACCAATAGCCTGCGGGTCAAAGTTGATACGGACAGTGTCCTTTCCTACGAGCTGGAAGCCATCCACGCCGAGGGGCAGTGGTTGGTCGAGGAACTCCTGGATGTCCCCCGAAGGCAAGACCTCGATGTTAGACCCCTTAGTGACGATTCTCTCGAACTTGAATTCCGTGGTTCGCTCCAGGTGTTTCACTATACTCTCTACCGACATGTTGGCGAGGTCCAGGTTGAACTCGGTTCGGGACATGACAAGGCTCGTCTTGAGGTTACTGACCGCAGGGACGCCTCCCAAGATCCTTCGTAACTTGGTCTCGCACCCGGTGCAAGTCATCCCGCTGATGCTTAAAACTACGTGTTCCTTGCCCGACAGTCCTCTTTCGAGGTCTGAAATGTCCTTCGAGCCTTCATAACTAAGAGGGACAGACTTTCCGCTACAGTTGTCATTCTTCGCAGCTGTGACATCCGCGGAGGTGCGTTTGCCACTTCCGCAGCATCCTCGTCGGCAACCTGGCTTTTGGGCTTGAGGAGAACACGTTTGCGCCTTGACTGGAGTTTCGGGACGCGCACAGCATGAGGTCTTCGAAGGCCCTGATGAGCAGCAGCTAGAGACCTTATTCTTGCTGCGGCGTCTCTCGACGGAGGTTGGCTCTTTCATCGCACAGCAGGATTCTTGTCCCAGTGCGATGAGAGCTCGACAGATGCAGCCCAAGGCAGCGAGCTTTTCCGTATATCGCTGGCGACACTTGACACGCTTGTTCAGAAGAGACGAAGCACGGTCGCCGTCCTCATCAATGCTGGGATGCTCTCGAGAGACGATGCGCTCGATGCATGTCACTAGAGTATGTTAGAGACTGAGTGGATGGCCTGTGTTCACAGCTGAAACTTACCATCACAGCATGGCTTCTCCTTACCCTCGCAGCAAGGCGGGGCGGGATCTTCTTCTTGAGGTGAGCAGCATTTGTCCGCACACTTGTCCTTGGGGGCGACAGGTTCGACAGGTTCGACCTTCTTGCTAGAACAGCACCCTTTCTGGCATGGTTTGGAGGAGACCACGGGCTTTTCCTCTTCCTTGCGAGGCTTGTCGGAACAGCACTTAGCCTGGCATGACTGCGCGACGGCGGCAGGAGGCTTGTCTTCGCACGAAGTTCCGCTGCCTCCGCAGCATCCTTTGTCGGATTGCTCATTTTCTGCTTCGCTGTCACAGCAAGCATCAGTGCCACCTTTCCTGCCTTCATCCACGGGAGTCACGACAGGTTCGCTGGGCGATGAACCACAACAACCACCAGCACACCGTTTTTTCTCGGTGGCCTCTTCTTTCGGTCCACAGCATGAGGACCCCATTATTGACGGGAGCAATTGAATGTCGTAGCACAGTTGTTATCTACTAGTTATTGTTTGTTACTGTTATGTAGTCGAGATTTCATGTAAAGGGAGAGGGGAGGAGAGGGAAGGAGAGGGAAAGATGTGACTGAGACTTAGAGACAGTCGTCACGCCATAAATATGCCGGATAAAGCGCTTTCCCCATACAGCGTGTGACCTTGCTCAAGAGAATACCTACCTACTGTATGCGATCTACCTACATATCTAGGTATAGTTTACCAGGATGGCACAGACCATAGTAAAGCTTGGTTCGCCCGCATACGGAACATGCAACGCTACTGTATACCTACCTACCTACTTACTTACTTAGGTACTTACTTAACCTAGCTATATCAATAGCAATGTACCTATCCTCTTAGACAGTTCAATGAGGATGATAGGCTGTTGAAGATAAATCGAAAGATATAAATATTAATGAAAATACCTATGTGAGGTATATCTCACTTTATAATTCTAAAGTTGAGTTCAACTGTTCTTGTTATTTGTGCTAAACCCAGCATAGTCGTCAAGTTGTTATCAACATTGAAATGAGCATCAAGGAGCATGTGGCTGAGACTGAGCACGAACTAGGTTATGTAGGTGAATTCTCCCTGCAGTTTCACGTTCCCTAACCGTTGGAGGCTCTGAATCATCTATCCATTGAAAGAGCCAAACACGTTTCCATAACCTCTATTCAGAGCTATCCAACCTGAGCGCTTCTGGCAATCTCCTGGCCACACCTCTCCCAAACATCCATGCTTGTGAGTATCGTCGTGATAAACATGGCCACGCCCACCGTGCCCGTGTCTACCTGGATCCAGCCGACAACACTTCCAGGCAAGGTAACATCGAGCGCGTTAGCGATTACGCCCCGACCTAGCTTATGAATCTTCTGTCTGATCTCGCGCCTCCAGGCGACACGGCCCTGTTTCCTCCCCTTGACAATACCGCGCAGACGCTCCTGCTCCCTTTTGAGATCCCAATCTTCCTGGCTTTCATTCTCGCCCCGCACAAGTGTTTTCTCAGGCTCAGACTGGGCAGCATCGCCCTCTTGTTTTCCGTGCAAGTTGCCTTCTACCACGGTCGGCACGGGGGTATATGCCAGGACCTTGAGCATCTTCACGGTGCCAGATACCACGCCGCACACGAGAGAGAACAGCCAGAACCGCTGGCCCTCGACCGTGATGCGATGCTCCCACTCCGGGGTCCAGATCGCAAGGCCGTCTATTTTCAATGCGTCGACCATCGTAGATGCTTCCAGGAGGAGGTACATGCCGTTGAACGTGCGACCGAAAATGTCCAGCCATACATCGCTGTGCACCCATGCGGGCTTAGCCGGCCCCTTCGGGCCTTGGGCAGCGGACACGGTGGCGTAAAGCTTCTGTGCTCCGTTGAAAGACTCTAGAAAGCGGAAGACCCGGAAGAACCTGCGCGCCAGAGCCAATCGCTGGCGAAGCGCGAGGAGGATGACTCGTGTTGCGGCGGGCGATGGCGGCCCGTATGCTGTCAGGCCTACTCCATAGATCAGGAGATCGAATGGGAGGGCGAAAGACGAAAGGATCTGGACAACGGCTTGGAAGAGACGGAATGTCCGCTCGAGCCCGACTATAGACGGTATATTAGAGATGCAGACACGGCTCGAATGATTTTTTAGAAGTCGTGTCGTAGGAAAGACCCCAGGCGTTTAGTCAAGAGCATGGATAAATGCGAGCCATATAAACTACCATGTAGGTATGTGTTGGAGAGGGTTACTCCTAAAGGAGGGACTTGGGCATGGACCATACCTGCGTCGGTAGTGAAGCGAATGAATTGCTCAAAAGTATAAGACATGGCTGGTTGTAGCGCGACAACCGCGAAGGGCATGCGACACGATGTCCCCTCGGCAATTGGCTTTCAAGTGATGAATGAAAAAGCCACCCAATCCAGAACTATGCAAAGATACAAGAAGGAAAATATAATAATAATAAGTAAAAATCAGGAAATCTATGTCTATAGGTAGGTATCTAGTAAAGTTTTATGCGCAGTCATGTCCGAACGGACCCGGAGCAGACAAAGAAGGGGGTAAGGGAAAGAAGAAGACATTGAAGCCGGGACAAGCTCACGCGTTTCGGTCTCGGAATGGCGGCGATAACTCAACCAGTGGGTCTTTTCCCTCCTTCTCCGAGGTTCGGATGCGATTCGTCGTTATAAGAAGCTAACCTAGCTAATAATAAGCTGATCAACCGGCTGAGACCAACAGGGGGGGGTGATATATTAGCCGTTCATTTCTACATACAAAGCGGAGCATAAGCCATATGCCGTCTACTTACCTACTTGCCTACATGTATATTCGCAGACCGTCTGCCTACTAGTGCGGTAAAGGTAGCATTAGAAGGGGACGAAAATATATTTGGGTGAGGTAACTTAGTTACATTTTCTCTCGGGCTCAAGCCATATAACGTAAAACGATACCATATTTAGTATTCTACCAAACTAAGCTGGAACAAGAACACATCTCATCATCAAGTTAAGATTCAATATCTGCTAGTAGCATCGCGAGACAACATCGCCAAGTGTATATCCCATTTACCATTTCTCTTTCAATTTAAAAGGTATTCAGGGTTCAAATAGCTAGAGATGCTCCGACCTACTAGTTGGTTCTCCTTAGAATATAAGTGCCCCCTTTCAACCTTCCCTCAATAAACCAAAAAGGGGGCATTGAAAAGGAAAATTAATGACGAAGACGCCTTCTAGGGAATACCTCTGCGTGTTTGAATACAGTCAATTCCTACCTGGTACGAAGTATTCGGGATTTACTGCAGTGCCTGGCGCCATCATCTATTACGACAATAATCTACTTACAAGAAAATGAGAGAGTAAAGCTACCGAAGTATCGCACTGATAATTGTTATGTCCAGTTCATCACGGTGGTATTTATGTGTGCCGTCGTATTTTGGTTTTGCGTATACATATATCACCAATTGCATTGTGTCATGTTAAGAGTTTCACAAAACCCTGATCGCCGTGCCTCTGCAGGCTAAGTCACCTCGTCTGGGTCCTTTTTCAGACGTTTAATGATCTGATCTCCCACGAGCCCGGAATTCCGGGCCGCATTGAACAGAGTTCTGCCGTCGCCATCCTGAGCGGCGTTCGTCCCCAAGGGCCTTCCAAGTGCGCTCTACTGCGCGTTCCTTTGAAGCAATAATTTGACCATCTTCACGTTTCTCTTCTCGGATGCCGTGTGTAGCGTTGTTTTCTTCAGGTAGTCGTAGTCATCAATGACCTCCGGGCATCGAGGACATGCCTGATGTTAGCCCGATGTTAAGTCGTGTATATCAAACTAGAAGATGGGATTGCCCACATCTAGACCCTGTCCCTTGCACCATCGGGATGTGTTGGCTAGATCTAGGTTGCTCACAGTATCAATCAGTGGGGATGAACATATTTCCGTCGTTATCAATTCCCGTAAGGCTTGTGCCTCGTCTTATATTTGTTTCCGGTTCAAAATCTTGATGAGAAGTTCTGCTAACTCTTCCACCAAGGCTTGGGTCATTGAGACCATCTGGTTGCGACCCTCAAAAGCTCGATCAACAAGTAAATGGGAACCAGGTTAAGAAGTATTGCATCAGCCGTCACCGTTTAGCTCCTGTCGATGACTGGATACATTATCTCCTTTCTACCCTACACTGCGTTCAACCCACCAACTTCCCTCGTGGATACCCCCGCACATCAGATCTATACATTCACCTGAAATAAGTCACTCACACAATATACTCAATCATTAGGCTGACTAAGACCTGGTGGTATTCCTCCGCAGATCCTTCGCGGAAGGCCACAGGAGCATAGTAATGTGTCCTACGAGAAGCAACCCCAGAACCATAGTCGGTATAAAAGTATGGTGTGACAGACAAGTAATAGTATGACAGCTTGTTCGCCCACTGTATTTGATTGTATACCAACAGCTCCCAACCACCACGATGACGCCCCAAGCCTCACATTACATAGGAAGCCATTATTTCCAAACCTCATAATACCTAGGCTTGCACACTGAATAATGAGTGACGAGGCTTATAAAGGACCCGAGTTAGGAGAATGTATATCATTATGAATTCATTTAAAATGCATCATTCCGTTATATGTAGGTAGTAAACAGAAAGGGGGCTTTGCGCCTATAACCAATCATTCACGAAATAGGGGAACCAAGAACGGTCCTCATCCCAGGATATTTGTGAAATAGTCACTCTATCACGCACCGTACGTAACACATACCGAGATGGACCTATCGGCTGTTTGAAATATTATAGACATATAGTACACACAATGGTCTAGGTCAGATTCGTGTAGCTGGAATCATAATATGCCAAGAGTTGATATCCATAGTACACCAAGTATTCAGCTCCCCAAGGCTAGATAAGTGCATACAGTTTAGAAAGTTACATCTTGTACTGGGGCTAGGGAGAGCCAACCCATAACTCCAGATATATGAGGCTGTGAGGGATAAGAGGATATCTCAGATATACGACTCCTAACCATCATACCGTATTACCTAGGCTATGCGTGCCATCTAGTATGAGCAACACATTACTCTATGATTTTATGTAAAAACAGTATTACATATAGAAACTTGCCAACCTATCCCCCCTTTTCTCTACTGTGAAGTCAATACAGCAGGTAGAAGCAATTAGTCATGTCGGGCCTTCCCGGAGGCCGAGCTGCCTCTTCATCGGAGACTTATATGGGTGGAAAATGGCTACCCAGGTGACGAGCGGGAGGGCCGTGCTCTAGTGTATACCGAGTTCGACACACCCTCCCTGTTCAAGCAGCGTACCTACGTAGGTACTATCGTGTGCTACCTAACTCAAGGTAGGCCTCGGGCCCTTGGCATCTGTTCATATTGCGTATCCTGTATATGTGACTAGCAGATAATGCTTCGGCAGTTCAGGCAATAGCCACGCAGCGACGGAGTGAATGATGGATATCAATTTGTAATCCGGCGACATGAATATCGGGTCCCCCCAGAACAGGTGTTGTGATGTAGAATAGGTATATAACTTCTAAGCCTCGCTGAGAGTGAGAATAAGACTTGGTACCAAACCTGAACTACATAACAATACCTAACCTACTAGCTTTTCTACTGTATAGCTACCGCAATTCCTACCAACAAAAATGTCTTCTGGAAACAAGATCCTCCTCCTCGGAGCCACCGGCTACATCGGCGGCACAGTGCTCGACCACCTGCTGCGGAACGAAGAGCCCAGCATCAAAGGGCTAACCTTCGACCTTCCGGTCCGCACCCAACACGCAGTCGACAAGCTGCAGGAGGCCTACGGCAGCCGCGTGAAGCCTATCCTATGGGAAGGCTTCTCGGACACGGCCGCTGTTTCCGATCTCGCCGCAAACTACGACATCGTCATCAACACGGGCACGGCTCTCATCCCGAGCGGAGGCCGCGCTCTCGTGGACGGGCTGGCGCGGCGCGTGAAGCCCGGCTACGCGGTCCCGTGGATGCTGCACGTCTCGGGCTGCTCCAACCTGGCCGATCTGCCACTGACGCGGGGCTCGCACCCCGAGCGAAAGTGGGACGACGCCGACGACAAGGCAGTGCTCGACTATCTCCGGAGCGAGGAGGAGCACGCGCGGTACCCGCAGCGGACCACGGAAGTCGGCGTGCTGACGACCGCGGCGAAGGCGGGCGTGCAGGCGGTCAGCGTGAACTCGCCGTGCATCATCGGCGCCGGCACGGGGCTTTTCAAGCGCGAGAGCTTCCTCATCTACGTCATCATGCGCTACGTGCTCCAGCACGGGTACGGGTTCAAGCTCAACGAGACGTCCAACTTCGACTGGGTGCACGTGGAAGACATTGCGGAGATCTACGTGCTGCTGCTGCGCACCATCCTCGAGCGCGATGACCGCGGCGTCGGCTACATCCCCTCGGGTGAGCATGGCATGATGTCCAGCGGCGTGCAGAATGTTCTCCTTTCCGACATTATGAAGCTGTGCCTCGATACGCTCTTCGACGCGGGCCTTTTGCCGCGAGCCGACACGCCAAAGGAGAAAGAGATCCGTACGGTCCCACTCAAGGAGCTTGCGGAGGAGACTTTATGGGGCGCCATGGACATGGCTGAGCGGAGCTGGGCTGGGCATAAAACCATGAAGGCAACAAAGGCTAGGAAGCTGCTGGGGTGGAAGCCGACGAGGCTGGAGGAGGCATGGAGACATGAATTCGTATATGTCCTCGACAGGTTAAAGGAAGGGAAGGAGGGCTACATTGCGGAAATCCCAATAGCTAAGTCGTACGAGTCTCAAAACTGAGGTCTCCTCTCAAAATACGCAAAATAAAGCTTCCGTGCATTGTGCGGTTCAAGTCTACCGGGATTGAAGTTGATGGTTTAGGAGGAGGAAGAAGGGGATTTACGGGCAAACTCATATTGAATCTGTGTATATATATGCTCGAATAGACACTCAATATGCAGATTATGTCAAGGCTAAAAGCGAACGCTAATTGCCTTTGGGCAATTAGCTCATATATAGATAGTATCCCGCAACAGATTATGCGTCTGATCTCCTTCCGGACCATCGACACGCTTAGCTGCCAACAATGTCCCAGTCCATAGCCCACGGCACACCATCCGCCTTCGTTGCAGACAAAACAGCTAAGGCGGGCGTTACGACCACGTTTTTTATACAGTGTAAGCCCATTTCATCTGCATCTAAACTTGATAGTGTAGGCAGTTTTCCAGACTCGATGAGGTGCTGTGTACTCCCCGAGAATGGGTTCTATCCTGTTCACCTTGGCTTCTGAAAGCTGCGCGCAAGTCCATGCCTAAGCGCGGCGTCGTCAAGTACCTGCCGTGGCTGTTCTGGCGGTCAGAGAACGGATAAAGAAGAGAAAGAGGGAAACCGTCGCTGTACCGAGACTTCATGTCCGGTCCCGGGACCGGGACCAGGGGTGAGAGCGGGCGGCCCGAGCCTGGGTACGGGAATGTGCGGCTCAACGGAAGATCGGGGGAGGTGATGGTGGGGGCTGGATCAAGGTGGTGTAAATAGATCGCAGGCTTCGATTGAATCTACATGGGCATAGCCTTCGTGGTGTTAGCGGTACCCATTTACCTAGTCAACAATCCGAGTCTGAATCAAAATGTGTGTAAATAAAACTGAATTCCGTCTATCTATGCTCGCTACTCGAAATATGCAGCTGTGTCTGCATCTTATAATCTACCAAGTCTTATACCCCTACTCCCATAACATGCATCTGTTGTATATTGCAAAATGGCAGGTGTATCCTCCACGAACTTGACCTAGAAATGACGGTTAGGCAGCGGCTCCGTGTCTGCTTGCCCTAATAAAAAATGTCTATATGAAATTCAAATCGATTCCATCAACCATGGACCTCGATTTCGAGACGGCATTAAAATTTTAAGTATTTTTTTCTTTGTACAATCCACATCTCATTCATCACTCCGACTAAATGAGCCTACTTCATCTCTTCATTATGGTCATCTCATATCTCTTCTCCACTCAGCATACATACACCGCGACGTTATCGTCGGTTGAAGTTGAGGAATCGGCCCTAGAGATAAGGTATCAGTAACTGCTTGGGATGATATGGAATTCTGATCTACTGTCAAAATGCTAGAAGGAAAACTTACAGCTGCAAATATGATGATCAAATTGCTTCCTATGAAAGCCATGAAGATACCAAGGTCTCTCCAGCGGTTGCTGTAGATAAACCCGAAAGGCTCGTAGAACTCATTACCAACAGCGTAGGCACAGTACTGGCAGTTGCTGGTATCGTTGTTGACGAGGTAACCAGCTCCACCGGCATCAAAGAAGGGCTTCATGTACGAACCACACGTCTCGCCAGGGGGTGCAGTGAACGAGTTCAGTTCTCCAGATTTACAGCGAACGACCAGACCCTCCAATGCCGTAGTGACTGTGCCACCGATGAGACGTGTAAATGGGTCCAGCTGGTATAGCCAAGCCCGCCAGAAGCCGGGCATCTGAGGGGCCGGGATGGTGACGCCACAGAACAACGCGAAAGTAATGACAATAAAGGGGTCGAACTGGCTCGATACAAATGCTGATGGCGAGATAGAGGCGAGAACCTGGCCAAGGGTAATAGCGAATAGTTCTGTGAGCAAGACCATGAAAAACTGATAACCAGCTCGCGTGGATTCCCACTGGAAGCCGGGAATGTAGTACAGAGGCAGGAAAAAGCAGACCGCAGATAGTATCGAGTAAGGTAGTTCAGCGACAACCATGCCCAGGGTGAATGTAAAACTGCTGTACATCTTACTCATCTGCTCGCGGAAGAAGATGGCACGCTTGATAACAAACATAACTTCGACCTGTGGCATGAGAAGAGCGGGGAGAACAGTGATCTGGAACATGACGAAGACCTTGTACTGTAAAGAAGCCCGAGAATCATCGAGTTGAAGATATGTCAAGCCAGTGAGAAGTCCGATCGCAATGTGGTTGAAAATACGAGTGAACAGATAATTAGGTGATCTCCAGTAGGCAATGTTGGTGCGGCGAATCACTACCTTGATCTGGTGCAGCAACGGAGAAGCATATTCGCGCTCCATTGAGGGGTCGACTTGTGAAGCCGCCTGCTTACGCGCTTCCTTAAACTGGGAGATTGTGTCCTTGACATTAGCAAGTTCGGGACTGTCGCTCCAGATGTCACCCCAGTCTTTATTGCCAACACGTGGACTACTTCCAGCGCCAACAGCCTCGAGCATGTACTCGGCGATGTTGTCAGATGGTCCAGCAACAGCACCATGGCGGGCAAGGTAGTCCCGAAGGACATGCGCATCCTTGCCGATGTCGCCGAAGTAGACGCAACGTCCACCCCTCTGCAATAAAAGTAGTCTGTCGAAATTCTCAAAAAGGGCGGCATTTGGCTGATGGATCGTGCACAGGATAGCTTGTCCAGCGGCAGCGAGTTTCTTCAGGAAGCGAACAATGTTGAACGCACTTTGGCTGTCAAGACCGGAAGTTGGTTCATCCAAGAATAGCAGAAGCTGAGGCTTGGCTGCTAGTTCCACACCAATCGTCACACGCTTACGCTGTTCAACCGTAAGGCCAGCTTCCGGGGTACCGATGATGCAATCCGCGATGTTCTCCATTTCCAACAAGGCGATGATTTCCTCTACATAAGAATACTTCTCAGATTGGGGAGTCGTAATAGGCTGTCGTAAATCGGCAGAGAATCGAAGGGCTTCGCGAACGGTCTGTGTAGGGTCGTGCATGTCAAGTTGTTCAGCGTATGAAGTTGATCGTTGAAATTCCTTGCCGGGCTTTACCCCATCGACGAGGATATCACCGTGAATGACACCAATGTTCTTCCTCGCAGCCAACACATCCAACAACGTGGTCTTCCCAGCACCTGATGCACCCATGAGGGCAGTCAACTGACCTGGCTTGCAGTAACCATATACGTTGTTGAGGAGCCGTCGAGTGCCACCAGCAACAGGCACGTCGTAATTCAGGTCTTCCCAAGTAAGTATGCTTTTAGATTCGATTTTGAGAGTTGAGCCCTCTTCCTCGGTCTTTGATGTCTGTCGCTGAAGTCGCTTATTGTTCAGAGCCTCATTGAGCGCCTTTCTCTCGGCATTGGGCTTAGCGAACACTTTGGCAGTGTTACCACCCATCCCGTGTTTCACAAATTCACCCAACACGACGTTCATGATTAGGAAGAAGATAATGATGGCCATGATGATACCAAAGTTTCGCCACAGGTCCGAAGGACGGTACGAGAATCCCTGAGTGATATACTCACCACCACTAACAATCAAGCTACCAGGGGTCGAGCCCGGTAGCGTGCAAACTTGATGGTTAACGTCGGTATAGTTTGGGCCTGACGGGATGAGAGACTCGGCCGAACACGTCAACTGGCTGTGTCCAAATTCATTGGCCATCATGCTGGAGAATGCCAGACCAAGAGCATTGATCCAGAAAATCCAGCGGAGCCAAACCTGCTGGGACTGATACTGGATCAGGTAACCCGAAGTCAGGATGAACAGAGTGACGGTAACGACGGCAAATTTGATGGCGTAATCGAAGTCGGGACTCAAGCAACCAATGATACGGAAGTAGAGCGTCATGGCAATATTGCCTACTAGAATCAGCAGGTAAAATGTGAAGAAGGCCCCTGGTGTTCGTGTAAGACCAGTCATGAAGTAAACGATGATAGAGAATATCAAGATCTGAACAGCCGAGAATGCAGTGTCCACAAAAATCTGCCCTATCCACAGAGCCGAAGGTCGGTGGAATGCATATGCCTTGTGTTTGTTGACTATAGGTCTTCCAGTCATTGTTGAACCGAGTTCCGAAAATGCCTGAAAAGCGTTGAACAAGAGAGCAATGAAGAGAAGACCACCTTTACTGAAAGCACTAGCCGAGGTCTGCTGCAGATTCAAGTATAGGGTACCCAGAACGATAGCGACCACAATGCTTCGAAGCCATGAGAGAGAGAGTCCAAGCTTGTCTTGCATCTTCAACGCGAACTGGCGCTTCATCAACGCCCAGACCTGGTAGTGAAATCCAACACTGTAGACGGAATGCTTTGCGCCACTTCTCTTGCTCTCGTGAACTGCTACTTTGAAATCGTCGTGTTTAGCAGTTTCCTTATCCAGTCGAGCCTTGTACTCTGCCATTTCCGTCTTCATACGTTCGGCAAAGATAGACTTTTCGAAGGCAGCGGCCAGAGTCTCCGGGCTGTGCGGAGCATTTTGAGGTGAGTATCCTTCAGAATATGCGCGTTCGAATTCATCGGTGCAGCCAGTGACATAATCCGGGGTAGTCTGTCGCGGACGCGGCAAGAAGCCAAGCCCTTCAAAATAAGCTCGGGCTTCGGTCGCAGGGCCAAAATACACTTGTTTCCCAGAGTCGATAACCAAAACTTTGTCAAATAGCTTGTAGATGTTCTCGGAAGCTTGGTAAAGGGACACGAAGGTCGAGGTCTTGTAAAGGTCGGTCTGAATTCTCAGAGACTTCGCGAAATCGAGAGCCGTACTAGCATCGAGACCTCGGGTACTGTTGTCCCATGACAGGACGCAGGCGTTTGTGATCATCATCTCCGCAATGGAGACACGCTTCCTCTCGCCGCCAGACACACCGCGTATCAATGCATCGCCCACGACTGTCTTCCTAGTATGCTCAATATTGAACATCTTTAGCAGAAGAGTAATAACATCGTTCTTGAATTTCGCCTTATTGGTACCCGCCGGTAGCTTCTTGGGAAGCTTGGTGTCGATAGCGAACCCAAGTGTCTGCTCAACAGTAAGAGTCGCATGATGAATGTCGTCCTCCTGGTTGTAGACGGCTTCGCCTCGGTAACCATCGAATTCCTTGGCGGTGAAGGGGCCATACAAAACATTGCCCGTCACACTAGTGTAGCCCCATCGTTGGTTGGCAATTGATTTCAAGAAAGTCGTACAGCCCGAACCCGGCCTTCCTAGCACAAGAACCATTTCACCGGGGTTGACAACTCCCTTGAAGTTATCCAGTAAGGTGGCCTCGACACCCTTTTTGTCCATACCAAGGGCCGCCTTCAGGGGTGTCCAGTAGTCGACGAAATCCACAAAAGCGTCAGGGAAAGTTTTCACAAAATTGGTCAAACCACCCATTCCTTTGACAGTTAATCCATCCCAATACACACCAATATGTTTTGGCCTAATTCCAGCTTCTTGTTCGGCGTCACGGCCACCTCGGAGGGCAGTCTCCAGATCGAAAAGCTCTTCCGAATCCACAGATTCGGGGGTGTCCGTGCTCACATTGACACCTTTCTCCGGGTCGTCGGACTTGTGACTACGGACGCGGCTGGCCCGTGATAAGCCTGACAGTTCCCTCTGGAGCTCGGCGAAATCAGCCTCAGCCTGCTCGACTGACACACCGGTATTGATACGGGAGAAGCCATTGGGGTTGCTCTGCCGGACATTTTCGCGCTGTTCCTCGGATGGGTCCGTGCTGTTGGTCTTCGTCGAAGACGACGAAGTGCTGTGAGAAGATTGCATGTTCTCGTGACGGGTATCTGGCTCTTTGTGATCCTCCACAGTCGATCCAGGAACCTCTTGGCCTTCCAGATCCTTCTCCGCCATCTTTCTAGCCAGGGCACACGAAAGAAGCTCGTGGCCTGTGTCTAGATATAGTCTGCGACTGCTAAGTAGAGTACGCGTTCGCGTGCAGAGTGAATCAAGACTCTCTTAGGCCGTAGTATCGAAATGGTAGGTAAGAATCGGATTCGTCGCCAAAAATGTATTGTCTAGGCTATATTTGCTAGACCTAGTGGTATGAGGGTTGATCACAGTCGGTGAAAGTAGAAAAGCGTGGGTATGCGAGTTTAAGAGGTCATCAACTCTTCCGGGCAGGAAACTATTCACCGGCGAAGGCGAACAAGACGGTGAGAGAAAAAAGGGGGAGAGGGTTGCTTGGGCTTGAGCCTAGAAGAGGGACCACCAAGCAAACAAGCAAAGCGATTCAGACTGAAAAAGAAGAAAAAGAAAAAAAAAAGAGGTGACGGAAGGAAGATAAAGGAAAAGAAGGGAAGTGTGAGGTGCAGGTGCCCTCTAATAGAGAAATGCGAGATCGGGAATGTGCAATGGTAGTAACGCTTGCCTTATGGAGTAATAAGTGACCCCGAGCCCTTCCTTTGTCACTTTCCTGTCTTCACGCGTGTGTCTATACTTGCCTCAAGGTTTACCTAAAGTTAATTCCTTTGCTTCTGGTTTTTATTTTTTATTTCCTTCCTCCGGCAGGGGACCCATTGCCTTGTCTCGAATATAAACCCCACCAGACAAGCCGCTAATGCATCTTACCATCCCGGGCAACCCTACCTGGAACCCACATGCCTACGGCAACAGAGACGAATGAGGTGGGAAACTTTCCCGGATCCTGGTTCCTGTCCTACATACTGAATCTGATTCATTATGATGCCGTGAAATCAATAAATACTAACCTAATGTGTACATACCGTCTCCGCCGCCGTCGCCGCCAGCTTTCCAGGTTTAGTTGATACTTACTAGCAGCAGTGTTGACATTGCGAGTCGCTATGGGAAAGAGTCATACGGTGTGGCATGTTTCAACTACAACCAGTGCTAGGTATCATGATTTACGATTTCAGTCTGTATCATCTCCTACATGTTCTTACACATCCGTACTTAAGTTACCTAACCTACGTAGTATACTACCTACTTGTAATAGAATCATCTCCGCTTATTCAGCGGGGGTTTTTATTTTTTTGCAAGTGCAGGTATCCACTCTTCTTAACTATATTGTCTCTTCCTACGCCTCGTCAGGTCTGTGTGTAATCTATACTGTAGTGTAGATATTGCTTGTCCGCGGGGCTCGTTACCACGTTCGTATCTCTACCCTAGGTACTTCATCTTATCTATACATTACCTACAACTAAGTACCTACCTACCTACCTACCTATACCTATACCTATACCGCCTACATGTGCTTACACACCGACAAAAGACGAAAACAATACCTAGCCACCAGCCCACATGTCACTGCAAGATGGAGAACAACAAGGTAGGGAAATATACCTAAACATACCCAAAGGCAGCGAACTCTTTCTTATGATGCTGCCGCATATACCTACTCGATATGCAAATACCTACACATGTACACCAAGTACCTGACCTAGATACCTATGTATGTAGGTAGTAAAGCAGCGATGGGTACAACACCTACCTACGGATTTCCTATCTACATGCATACGAAGTTTTCAGGGCTAAGTTAGATACCTTGGAAGGACTTTGCAGTGTGCACGGTACCGATGATAAGGTGAGATGTGGGTTTCCAACGGGGTCATTAACTTAGGTAGGCAAGGTTTATGCGTGAGCCTTTCAACATTTTTGAAAAGATCAATTGATGAACATGCAGGGTCGTTGGTATCGTCCTGGCCGGTCCGGGCACTAAAGGAACCCCAAAGGAGATATTGATAGGCTGATCGAAAAGTCTATACCTTCTTCTAGGCCTTCCAATTGGAACTCTTTAAGAAGCATCGAATGGCAGGAGCCAAATGCAGGCGTGGGGCGGATATCACATCCGAATATCTCCCCATTGGGTGTATGGGTTAGTCGAACTCAGGTACCTTTTTAGTAAAATAGGCACCTAAAGCAGCCTCACCAATACTTTCTCTACCAGTATTGAGTTGGCGGATAGATTCGAGTCCGAGGCGACAGGGGGGCTGACAAATCCGAATACCTACTTTCTTAGGTCATAGTAGTTAGTAGCAATTACTACCTACTTACATTACCTAGTGTCTGGTACACATGCAACCAGTTGATTACCTATGGTGCTCTCATTGATACAACTTGAAGTTCTACCTACACACTGCGGACTACGGAACAATCAAATCGACTACTTGGAGTGACTTCATTGATTAGATTGTAGGAAGCGTTTCGACTTGCCGTTCTCCAACCACAAGAACTTACCGAAACCTCAACTTGGGGACTGACATACAGGGATCTCTGTAACACACATACACACATACACACCATCACAACCGCCACCACGCGAGGTCCATGTGTATGTAGGTAGGTAGAGCCTGTACCTAGGAGGTAGTGTATTTTTGGGATGTGGGTGCGAACTTTTCCACCATAAGTAAATGGAAGGCTTTCGTAGACGATCAACCTCTAGGTACCTAAGTTAACTAGTACTACATAGGTATCAGATGTCAATACGCATCAATATGCGGTGCGGTGAGGTCGAGAGCCGCAACCCACATCTCTAAACTAAAGCGAGTTAATTACTCAAGATAGATAACATAGCGAATAGTAGAAGTCGAAATAGATATACACAAGTCATCGCGTGTAAGGGAGAGAATATGTATGGCACATTTATTGGTGCGACATATGCACTATGATGATATGCCTAACTTTAGTGAAATCGCCCACATGAGATGAGGCATCGCCTACATACATGCATACTTATCATGCAGCCACTGCACCATTGGTTCATGGACTACCATATTCTTTTCTTTTCCTTCTTTTTCCTTCAGCTGTGTCAGTCAGATAACATAGTAGCCGAAAAGGATCCGAGCACAGGAACCAGAGTACCTAGATAAAACACCATCAAACTATTTAGGGTACCTACCTACATGATACTTCTTACCTACTATTTCTCTGTCTCCCCCATCAAGAACCATCCCATATCCATCAGGTCATGTCATGATCTACGCCACACTAGGATGAACGAACCGGCGACCCCTAGTGACGTAGAATTGGACGAACTTTGGGGGGGGAGGGACGCGCTTTGGGGAAAGGCGGGGGCCGGCAATCTAGTAGAGAGTTTTACCTACACTACCTAAGGTTAGGCAGTTACACTACCTACCTAGTGCAAATTGCATTACCTGACCGTGCAGGCAGAATGTCGGATAATTACATAAGAAATAAAGAGGTCTTAAAACAATTCCTATCGAAAAAGAGAAAGTCACCTCTCACCTGTTGCCTTGGTACTACCTTAGGTACCTCTGCGCTTCCAGCAAATACATAAGAGAAGTACCTACCTAACCTAGGCAACATTTCATTCATTTATTCTTCCTTCCCTCAACTTACCTACCTAGGTAAGTACCTAACCTTAGGTAGTGTCTGGTATTACAGATTAGTGTGAACGGTCTGGAGATAATAAACATAATCTCCGTTTAAAGGCACAATCAATCCCTGTGGGGGGGTTTGAGCTGAGTCTTATTGCTGAACCTTGGGACTGTACCCATGTTGAATGTTTCAAATTCCGAATCTCGGGATACAAAATTTTCCCGACAGCCCGTTTAACTACATAAGTACCTACAGCGAGTGGGGCCCAATTCGGACAAGGCCCAATACCTACCACTCTTCTTTATACTAGGTAAAATGCATCACTAACCTATAGTACCTACCTAAGTAGTAGGTGGGTAGGCAGGAAGGTTTTACTACTGCGGATTTCAGGAAATAGGTACATTTGTTAAATCCGATTCCCCATAGCCCATCATTTCTTCAATAGGCCAAAAACATCATTTTTTTCTCCCTCCAGGTTTTTCTTCTAAACAACCAACATCACGGGCGGAAGATTCCCTTCAAGGCCAAGAGTACACTAATTTTGGTATTTTCCCGGGGTTAAACACGTCTCGGCGAGTTTAGCCAAGTAGGTACTTTTGTTCTACCTTCCCATTGAATGGAATTTAAATGTCAGATAAAAAGACGCGGAGTTGTTTTCGTCCCATTTGGCAGCAAAACTACTACCTATCAGGATTCAGGAGAAACAGCTATCTAATAAACCCCGAGACCTCGGCGTCGTGATTCTTGAGAAGAATACTACCATGTTTCGTACTCGCAGCGAGAATCTTGGAGGCCTACCAATCAGTCAAAGTCAAGCGAGGTCGCTTAGGTAGGGGGTTGATGCCAGTCCTTGAGATGACAGGAATTCGAGATAGAGCATAACATTGAAGTACGAAAGTCTCCAAGCCGGGTTTACAAACGGGGGTATGAACATTGATATGGGATACCTATTTCCGTATAAGCCATACCGTTCTAACTTTGAGTCTCACCCCGATTATAACACCGCTCTATCACGCTTATGTCAGTACAAAGACCGTATTATACTACCTAGACAGTGCATCTAGCTCATATAGTCAAGTTGGGAATACTAGGTAGTCAACTCCTTAGACTATTGACGTACCAAATCCATTAATTCCATCTGCCTATCCCCGGAACTCCGAGATCATCAGCAAGATAATAGGTATTCTTACTACCAATGCCTTGTTTCACTCTTGGCCGTTTATTTACTGGAGACATCAGAGACATATACGTGTTTCCACATATCCACCCACACGTCCTTGTTCCTCCTGCTTGTACAGGTTCCTCTATGGCTGCTTTACCAACCAAGGATATCAGTACGGCAAACCCATGGTCAGTGACACTAGACCATCATACGCGGGCGAGGGCTCATCGAAGAAAAATACCTGTCTCAGCAGTGTAACGACTATCCATAGGTAGGTAGGTATTCCTACTGGATTTCAAGAGCGTGGCGCTCACGTATGCAGGAATTACGTACAACTACGCACGTAAATGCTAGAGATCCCAGCTCAGCACCTGCATCTAGATGAGAATTACGTGATATATGATCACAGCACCTGTCAACCTCATTCCCCCATTTAGGTAGGTGTCCGTGTGATCTACACACACACGCACTTCCTGGGGGTTCATTCGCCTATCTAGACCACCAACTATACGACTACAATTCGAATCTATTGTCAGAACCAAATCTACTAGCATCAGCACAGCTCTCTCTCTCTGTCTCTTTCCGCCACAGCCAACCTGGAGACATCTCGGCCATACTAAGCTTTAGCTAACTAGCTAGCTAATACGATAAAACCGAAGAACCAAAGATTGGTAATACTATATAGGTATCTATGCCTCACGCTTATAAATGTGTTCTCGAAAGTTGCACCGAGTCTCCTTGGCGGCACGAGTGCGCCTAACTCGCAAGCGAATAACAATTGCAAGACGAAACGGGCTTCGATAGGTTAGGTCAGGTTAAAGGGGGCCCTCGCTGACCAATTCGCCTGGACGAACGGCAGCTCCCCCAACCCACTCCGAAACCCAAAGGGACGGCGTCGCCGCCGCGTGCCTCGCACGTGCAGGAAGATAAGTCCTTGTCAGATTTCATATCCTACATAATTCCGGTAGGCTTCGATATCTCCATGTGGGAAGGGAAAGGAGGATATGGTATGGTAGTCGTACCGCCCTTTTTGGAACAATTCCGCAGATTGGCGGTGATGCTTAAACCCCTTGAAAGCACGATATATCTGTAGATCAGCTACCTAGGGTATAGACATGCTATAAACAGCATGATAAAGCTTCCAAATCATAGTAAGTAAGTTGATGTCAACTTAATTTTAGCTTACAGACCAAACAAAATCGTGTGTAGAGGTAGACGATACCTAGCTCCACTACATACCAAGCTGCGGAATTGCCTAATAAGGCGGCAGTTCGAGACTGCTGAGAGGAAAGATGAAGAGAGACAGAGAGAGAGAGAGGTTACACATAATGAGTGAGGGTCTAATCCATAGCTAATACGCGACTTGCCCATCAAACAATTCCCCATAGTCCTCTTATTATCCAAAGGGATCTAACCTCATGAGCCCTCCGCATTATTTATACATATACTCTCTCCGAACGAACCCTAAGCGATGCGCCTGTGGCAACCACACCTCAAAAATGAGTAAGTCTTCTATATCTAAACAGGGCCTATCATACAACAGTAAGCTAGATACATTCCCTCGTCACGACGGATTGGTAAGACATGCGTGCCTCCTTGGCTTTACACACACACACACACAACACGCGTAAGTGGAACACCTACCTAAGGTTAGGTAGTTCACATTCCCGGTCCACGGACGCGAGGTTATGTATTCCATCGTCCATTCCTATCAATTTCGTCTTTCCGTGCCTGATGCTTGTGGCCTGTAAGTTACCGAGTAATTCGTCGGTATATCTCCCAGACTAACTGGCTCTCCGGCTACATGATCAGATGAAAAAAGGGGATATGCAGCCTGCAACCCCCTGCCCCCTGAGGTACTGGCGGTCAACATATGCCGAGTGCATTGCAAGCATATAGACAGCTCATAAGGCTACAACAAGGCACATACTCTATGGTAACCCGGGGAAGGGGTCTTGGACTAGACATATAGCGGTGAAAAGGAGTTGTAGGAGAGTAAGGTCACGCCCCATACCCCCTTTTCCAGGACTCTTATGATGCCGCCGCTAGCATTGCAGTTCTACGTGACTGCGTGAAGGGGCAAGAGGTAAATCTATAGGGGGTACGCGAATAAACATATATGTGATAACCCCCGAACCCGATTCATAGCGAGCGCCGTCTTAGATCTCCGGCTACACCACCGATTGAAAGCTTTACACACGGTGCTCTCAAAGGGCAACCGGGAAACGAGGAGGTGTGTAACGGAAACTTGAATGGAAGAGAATATGCACCGCCCGGCTATGTGTCCTCGGGTACGGTGCTTTTACGGAGTGCTGATATTGTTCCAATGCCCCCCGCCAATACCCGTCCTCCCGTCTCGGAGCCCGGCAGCCACATCATGAATAGAAAATTTAGATTCGTATCTACATGGAGTAGAAACTTCTCTCGCCAATACGCAGAAAGAGAAAGTAATAGGAGCGCAAAAACGGTAGTTGACTTGTCTCGTGGACGTGTGCCCTTTCAAAATATCACGAAAACACTGGCATCTATAAATCCAGGTCATAACGCCGTTATTTTTACGGCGATGTAGATCCAGAGACACACCTAATCTGCCTGACACTCTTTGACCTATCACGTAGGTAGTCTCAACCTTTCTGTTCCCCGGAGAAGCCAGTTACTTATTCTCTTGTGACCTCGTGGTCTTTTCCACGGCCCAGTTTCTTCTCCCCTGGCATCGAGCCAGACCTAGCATAGTGACAGCCATAGCTCAAATCGCTGACGATTTTTCTTTTATTTTCTTGGGAGCCGGTATGAAAAGTCTCTTCGTATGAGCGCGGGAAATATGCCCAGGAATAGAGACTGCAGTGCCCATATACACCATCAACGTGAGCCAGGTATCCCGAAACTGGAACCTCGGTATACAACAAAAAACCAAACGTCGTCATAGTCTTTTCCTCCAACCCCCCCCCCCCCCCAATATCTCGAACTACAAAACATTTCCCCCTTCCAAGTCGCTCCCAGAAGCCACTAGCTTAGACATCCATTCCCCAGCCACGCATCTCAGAAGCCCCAGCGCATTGGTAAACCGCCGTATAGGGGGGAGGTGTCCATCGCACGCTTCAGTGGCCAACATCAGACATCCTATCACGTAATACCAAGAAAACATGAGAAGGGGGTATTGCCTGCCACGCTCTAACTACCTACCTACGTACCCAAAGAACCCGTTCCCTTTCCTCCTCCCTTCTCCAGCTACGCCCCCCTTAAGCTCTTTACATCTCTCTTCAAACCTTACAAGTTCATCTTCCCCGTTTCCCTTATTCCAGGCGATCCCTAGCCAGATAGCGACGGTGCTCTGCTCTCCTTCCGGGGGATCAACATGATATATATTTCTTCTTTTTTTATTTATTTACAAAATTAGAAAAAAAAAAGTAGCAAAAAAGCATATATATAAGTACGTACAGCGTTTGTAGGCCGCATGTCCTACTTGTCTTCCCGATAGTAGACGACAAGATTGGAAAAGGGGTGGACGGGATGAGTGCTAGCTTCAGGGGTAGCCAACCCACGAGAGAACGCCCCCTTACCTACGTAAAACCAGGGTATATGGTTCGCAGTGTTAGCACATGGAGGACTGCTCAATTTCTTTTCTTTGTATAGGTAGGTAGGTATATACACATATCTTTTTGGACTATATATAAATATATATGGACTTTTCCCATGACTATTTGCTACCAGATGGGCCAACAAGTATTTCATCTTATTGGCAACCGTTTCTCCGGCTCAAAGTGTCTGAAAAGACCACGTAGATTACCCGCCATAGAAACATTATGATTCATTCGCGCATAGTATACACCGATAATAGCATGTCACGCGGATAAATTGTGTATTACGGCGCATGGCTACTTAACGGTCTATAAGGGGTAGGGGGCCTGGACGCCACGAGCTTCGGATGTGTGTATTGGAGCGTGAAAACAAATCTTTGCCGCCGTCATTGCCCGTCGCCTGCCTGCCGCCCGGTTTTATTTCCATATTCAACAACAGTCCCTCCTTTACCCGACATTCATCATGTTTCCTCCTATCACATAAACCCACCATCCTTGTTTTTTTCCCACCTGATGCCAACCGGGCTAGAAAAAAAACAACGCCAATTCCGCGAAGGGGACATGTCAAAAAGCCAAATACAGACGTTTAATAACGATCAACGCCGACCATGTGAGACGAAAAGCGGTGGAATTTAAAAGGTTGTCCCCTTCTTTATATCTGCCTGATCCACTGTGCTACCTCGACTCGCCCCCTGTACTAACTCACTTGTATGAGTAAATATGCCCGGAATTTTTTTTTCAAGGTATAGGCGGCCTAATGAGAGGCCGTCCCGATGGTTCAAGATTTGGAATCGGAGGGCTGATGGTGGATTGGCGCGTGATGATTATTCTCTGGCCAAAGGATTAGAGGTCGACAAGGTGCTCTACCACTGTCGTCTCGTACCTAGAGCTCCGATTCGGCACCATTGGTCTCCATAGGGGCAGGGCTTCCTCCTTGACCGTGACGTCTTCGCTGCTGTCGCAGTCTTCGAACGGGTCGCCCTTGTAGGTTCATGCTCTCGTCATCATCGTCGCTGTCTGGATTGTCCTCGGCAAAGCGACGCGCTTCGTCTAGTTCGGAAAGGTCATCGGGCTTGTCTCGGAGCCACTGCATTCGCGGGCCAGAGCGGGCGAGCTCGGAAACGCGGAATCCATAGATTCGCGGTTCGTAAATCTTAGTGGTGCCCAGTCCCGGGGCAATGTTACAGGTGTACATGCCATTGAGCATCTCCTTATCGTCTTCGGAAATCCTGGCGCCTGCAAGAACATCGGCGCCTCGCTTCGTGAGATCATATTCGGGGAAGGTGAGTAGGAAGAGGGCGCCGAAGGTCCTACCGAAGAAGGCGCCGTCGACAGTCTGGAAACGACTGTTGGGAGGTACGTAGACATCAAGACACGAGGGGCAGAAGAGCTTGACCGTTTCTTCGCCCGGTATATCGGACAGGCCGACGGGGAGGGTCCGGGCCTGCTCGCAGTGGTTGCGCGGGCATACACCAAAGTGGCCTAGTTCATACTTCTCCGACATCTGTTGAATGCCGGCTCGCGAGCAGATAAAGCGCTGGTGTATTAGGCCGTACAGCATCTCGGCGGATGACTCGATTACGGATAGGTCGCTAGCCATGCGGGAATGGTTCCGCCGTTCGCCGTGCCTCATCCTGTCGGCACCCTCGATGGATTCGTCCTCCTCGTCCTCGTCATCTTCATCTTCGTCCTCGTCCTCTTCAGGCTCAACATCGAGTATCATCTGGTAGGGCGTGGTCAGCCAGTGCACGTAGGTGGTAATGCAAGCAGAAAAAAAAGAGGAGAGGGAAGGGAAAGAAAGGGAAAGCTACCTCCAAGGCTTCCTTATACATGGCAACCTGGGTCTGCAGACCAGTGAGGTTGAAGTCATCCTCAATAAATTCCTCCGATACCTCGGCGAAGTATTCGTGGCCGAGGAGGGAGCAGAAGGAAGAGATCCAGGACTCGGGAGTCCCTGAGGATGACGACATCATGTCATAGGGTGGATGCGCAAGGGAGGGAGAGGGCAGGGCAGGGCAGGCCGGGGAAGAGGAGAGATGTCTGTCTGGGTAGGTAGGTAGGTGTGGAAGCGTTGAGCGTCGAAGGTGGTGGTGGTGATGGTGGTGGTGATAGTTGTGTGTATGTGTGGCTTGGCTGGGGTGACGGTGACCCTATGGCGCGTGCATGACGCGCAGCAGAAACGGAGATCTCCTGAGTATAAGTGGGTTTAGATTAGATGGTGCGCGACCATGCTCGGGAGAAAAGTAGGCAGAAAGAATAGAGAGAGAGAGGTAGGCGAATGGTCAGTCGCAGCGAAGAAGGCTGCTGTTGTTGATGTTCATGGTTGAAAGAACTGCAGCCGCCGGAATTGGGGATTGGTTTATCAAAAATGGGTTTAATTCAGCCCCGGCCCAACCAGAGACCGTCCCCAGATTGTGTGCTTCCTGCCAGCGTGGCCCGTGCACCAGAGCCTGAGATAAGTATTGATGTACCTACACAGGTAATTTTAAGTAGTTAAGTACTTACTTACCTCTATTATCTCCGACCCGGACCCCGGATCAATCTACCTAACCCAACCTACAAAAGTGGATACCACATCGAGTCCCATCTGAGCTTCTAAGTAACATGTACCAGACATACCTATTTCAAATACCTAGGTACTTAGTATTCATTCCATTCCATCCCATCAACTTACACAAGTCATGCACATGACCACTTACACCATAACTTGCACTACAGATGTGATCCCTAACAGTCTCTTATTGAAGATTACCTCACTTGCCTCCCAAGTTCACATTACAACCATGGCATAATTCTAATCAGTACCTAGGTAACCTACCCAGGTACGGGCTGTATCAACTCGCTCTTTGCTCCTTGCCCCTCGACCCTGATCACAGGGGAATAACATGAATCGGCTATTGAGAAACACTGCTCGAGGCTGGCGGCATGGTGTCAGCTCTCTCAAAGCCAACCCACAAGCACAACCGGCAACTCGAGGTTATCAAACCGTTGCCAACGTAAAGGCAATTTCAGGAGAGCCCGACTTGGAAACCCTCCGCAGAGACTTTTGGCTTCCCGAGCTTCCACTTCTTCTTACTTCTTTTCACCATTTCCCGGCGTCGAGGACATGGTTCAACCATGAGCCGGGCAGCTCCCACGTCTCGTTTAGCGAGCGTATGGAAGAGCACCGTGATATTATCCTGCCATACGAGTTTCTGCTGCCGTTACCTCACCCGGAAACCAGCACCAACTCAGATCTGCGAACGAAGAGCCTACGAGACTTCCGAAAATGGCTTATAAGTTCGGCTTCCGGTGGGAGCCACAGCAATGCCCAGCTTCTCCAGATTGTCGAAAACCTCATGCAACTCGGCATCAGTGGTGACCGTTCAGGTTTCTATCAGTTTTCCGCGCCTCTTGGCTTGCTCCTGCGCAGCTGCCAGTTCAATCGCACAAGAAGTCATCATTCCGAGCGAGTGAAAAGGCTCTACATTGCACAGTGCAATATCGATCAACTCCCCGAGACCCTATCCAAGGACATACCTGTGCCTAGAATTGTCAAGGAGACCGGCAGGGGCGACATCTATGATTCGAGCATATGGCTAGGCCTAGAGCCGACTTATACGCCTCTGCATCGCGATCCGAACCCTAACTTGTTCTGCCAGCTTGTCGGGTCCAAGACCATACGCATGCTGCCGCCGAAGCCTGGGGCGGCATTGTTTGCTCGCGTACGTCAGCAACTTGGTTCTATAGGCAACTCTCGTTTTCGGGGTACGGAGATGATGGAGGGGCCTGAACGCGAATTACTCCATCATGCTGTATGGATAGACGAGAGGTGTCCCGGGGACATGGTGCAAGCATCACTTGGTCCGGGAGATGCATTGTTCATCCCCAAGGGCTGGTGGCATAGCGTCGTCAGCACTGGCGACGAAGGAAACCTCAACGCTTCGGTGAATTGGTGGTTTAGATGACGAATATGGAATTTCGATTCTTTATAATGTCCATGCACTAGCTTCCGAATGCTCATCGAGTCCTCTAGAGCAAGGAGCACAAGGTGTCCCTTTAGCAACCGGATGATCGCCGAACGACCGCTCATACACTAGGTAGCAATACTAAACGAGCAGCCATGATCAAGTATGGACAACTTCGGAGACTCTGGTCGGTATCGGCACTTAAAGAGACATCCATTAGGCAGCCCATCAAAGCCGCGGGGTTCTAGGAGAGCTACTATTCACTGCGAGACTATACACAGCATAGCTAGTGCAGAATGATCTACAGTGTCAATTTTTCATAACATGAAAAAGCATACTGATATCTTGTGTTTACCTACTTATTTGGAGCACGAACCTAATAACTAGGTGTGGTAAAAAGAAAGACATACCAATCAACAGTATTTGGTTGTCAGTTTCTTTCTCCGTGTTCAGCTATTACTCAGAATTCTCGCACTGGCGACTTGTTGTCTAAAATCTGTCTCGAAAATCTTACCTCAGACACCTGGCCCGCAACTTCCATCCTCATAGTCCGCATCTCCGCCTCGAGGTCACGGGTGCGCTGTATATCCAGATCAGTTGTTTTCGTACTCGTGTTGGTGTTCACGTTCGTGATTCTCTCCATGTCGGCAGACGATGGCCACCACCGAATGAACGTGGACACAGCGATTATGGCGCCATCCGTCCTTGACGAACGAGTAGTCACCGAAACCGCACGACTCCCGGTTGCCGCACCATGACGGAGCCGATGATCCACTAAGTAATCAGCTAAAAGGATAGTACCCACGCGACTATGCCGAAGAACACGGACCTCGGCCCCGGTCACAGGGGCGGATAAAGAATGTGGATGTTAGACCTAAGGTGGAGGACTAGAAGATGATGTGCTAGTTACTGCGGTTGGGTGTAGGGCCAGGCGAGGAGAGCGCCTTGCGGGATGATGAAAATCAGAGCCTATACGAGGGCGAAGGTTATAAGTTACCAGGGGAATAGTGCTATGGTGGCTTCAGCTTTGTTGACTTCTAAGATCTTTTCTTTTTTTTCTTCCTTTTAATTTGCTCTTTTGCATGCGGGGAGGAGAATCATTGATACCATTTGCTAAAAAGCAGCTATGTTCGATACCTAAGTACCCATAGAGGACGATAGCCATGTCATCTGACTCACACATTGTGTAGCAACGTAAAGCATGCCACGAAACGAAACCGCAAGTATCTGAAGATACTCGAGGCCCTATAATATCTGCTACGCCCATATATTAGTGGCCTTAGTCTCTCAGTGCGTATCCTAAATTTCCAATTATTACCAACTTAGTCCACCTCGACTGACTAGCACCTCGCTCGTGAGACATGCTGGACGCTCCAACAGCAAAAATGTGTGTACGTGTGTCTTGTTGGGGCTATGGGCCTACGTGGCCCGCTGCCGAAGGATTTGCCATCCTGGCCTCTCTGTTCGTGACAACAACCTCTGCAGAGCGCGCTTATTACTGTATACCTTCATAATAGACTAACGCCTATGTAATCGCCAAATAAAAGTTTAGGCCGACGTAACCTAGGGGGGTTCATGAGAGGTATCCTGTTTAGACAGACAATAGCCTTCCTTCTCATGTAGCCCCTATTCGCAACTTGGCAAGGAGGGAGGTTGGGGGGGGGGGGGGGGGTTCGATAATGATAATCTAGCATCGACTGACCTGTCACTTGTCTTATAGCTTGTAAGTTCCTGTAATACAGCACAATTCCAAAGCACGAGTATTGCCGCATAGTTAAGTAGTCCGTTGTTGTCACGGGGAAGAAGCAAATTACTCGGAGGAGGTGGCACTACGGGATGAAGACTCGCTGAAAACTACCTAACGTATGAAAGAGTCTAAGTTAGGTACAGCCTCCCGAGGATTCGAGAGGGAGATCTTTAGCGATGTTTTTTTCTTGCTAGTCAATCGTACCTCCTATACTGCCATCCATCTATCTCACCGTGGTGCACCTACCCACCTGACAGGTAAAATATGGCAATACCTTGCTAGGTCATTCAGGGGGGTTGGGGAATGCGTGATAGATTGAAAATGGGAGAGGCAAGCAGAATACTTTCAGACTGAAGATACCGACTAGGGAGCAGCACCTTTTCCCGTGATTTTTGAGGGCATACACGATCCTTAACGTTTGAGCAGTCCGTAGCGAGGCACCGCAAGTCAATGCCCACACACAAAACCCCTGAGCCATGTCATATCCACGATGAAGGACCTTACCATGACCTCGGGCGAGCTTATTTACGCCATATACTGCATCCGAGGGCTTACGTTGGGTTCCCAAATTGTGCAAAAAGACGTGTCAGAAATTTTTATTCACGACTTTCGTCGCGTTCTACGTAAAAAGGGGTTTTAACATAACAAGCACCCGCGAGTGACTTACCTACCTACTTACCGGCATAATGGAGATGAGAGATGATAGGTCGTATAATGCTCAGGAAGGCTTTACTATGTACCTCGCCCACCTGAAGATTCGCTCATTTCCAACATCCTTCGGATGTCGCGTTTATCGTATTTCAGGGCAACCTTTTTTGCTTTTGCTTTTTTTCTATTGCGTGTAAAAATAAAATACCTAGCATGCTCGTGCAATGGCCCAGGTCTTTCTTCATGGGTAGGTACCTAGGTAGTCAGTCCCTCTTCACCGCCTTAGGTCTTGTGTTGGAGTAGGTAAATGTTGTATATTTTTTTTTCATTTGCCCGGCTAATTAATTGGTACGAAATGCTTAGGTACATGGCAGATTTGAACCCGAGACCCCTCGGGTCCTGGGTGGGACGCGATTATCTTTTGCCTCTATTGTCAACCTCTGTCGACCATAGCCGGGGCTCGGGCATTGTCCAAAGTCCCGAAATGCGCGGGTCTCGGCCCGGCCTCATGGTAAAAAAACCCCAGCTTCCTGACATGCTTCGTATTGTGTACCCAGGTAGGTAGGCAGTAGTTTTAACACAGCCTCTTGCTGAACGATGATATTATGCGATGGTGATATCTAGTACCTTACTATGTGAGTTTGACGCGTTAAACACTGCCTAGCTAGGTAGACGATGAGAACCTATACGCGTGATGTTTACACCCCTTATACGACCAGGGTGATCGGCTCGAGTAAGACCAGCTTTGGCGCGTTTGTCCCAGGCGAAAACACCAAGGAATATAGCTATGTAACAACCTAATGTCAAGTACTAGATTAAAACGCTCTGGGATGAATATCTCAAGTAACTGAATGCAGCATTTTCTCACGAAATGCGTAACATGTCAGCCGCAGAACATCATTCGTTACCTAGGTCCGGTCCCTCAAGGTATGGAAACCGACCGGATGGTAACGCGGGAACTCTCATTAAGTAATCCGTACTTGCTTACTACATACCTACCTACCTAGAACGTATTCGATACCCTTTTTATCTAGCCTTGCTGCTTCTTAGAAGAATTAGGTAGGCACCGGTAGTGGGAGCCGCAAGGCCTCTCAGTCCGGGGGCCTCACCGCATCATATTCGTTCCTTAATTGCGGCCAGAAGGCCGACCAGGGAGGAGATCAGAGGACTCCGTTGCAGGAGCCCGCAGATTAACGACTACCTACCTAGGAGAACGCTTGCAAGTCATCTATGTATGTATGGTACTTGCATATATGCAAGGCGGGCGGGATCTCAATCCTTCCTCTGCCTAGGTACCTATTCTAGAGATTAGAGATATTGCGCCGCGTGTTAGGTACTTAGGTAGGTAGGTGACGTGTAGCTTCTCATAAGGCGTCCTGTGAGCCCCCCCGAAACAGCAAAGCATCCTAGAGTAAATATGACAGATATACCTACCTTATGCTTCTTATCCGGAAGAACCCAAACTCCATGTCAATGCCAATGCCTTTTGTGCAGGATGTTCATACCGAGTCCCCGGTTCATAGTTTCGATATTCGCTTATTTTAACGGCGTGTACATGCCTACCTACCTACATGGACTTGAACCCTGGGGGTGACGGCGCCACGCCAGAGATCTTGGGGTTCTACCTACCCATGAGTGCCTGGTTCAATGGCTTGATAAATTTGATTATCAACCTGTACATGCAAGGAGGGGAAATAAAGCCTTCATCCAGGTTGGTACTTTTTAAGAGCTGGGGGGACCTTTGTATAGCTATGTTTCTTCGTCCGTAATCGTATGTATGTTGGAACGTTGTTTTTCCTGTCTTGAATGAGCTATCATCTTCGAGATGTCTCTATCTTCTCACCGTCTAGGTAATACCTGCCTACCTAGATAGCTGCCTCCTCCACTGCTCTACGTCGATGTTGGGATCCTTCCCCGCCGTGATCAGTGATCTACTGGTGTAAGACCGGCTCAATTAGTCATATTATTAGTAGGATAGTTTGGATAACAAGGTGCTGTCCCCTGGTTGGAAGAGACGGTCATAACTATCATCTACCCAAGTTATATCCCGTTCTGATGGTTAGTGTAACGTTGGCTAGTGTTCGTTACTAGGCTCGACCATGATTCTATTGCTATATGTGGGAATGATGGACTTTGGCATAGATGAAGAATAATACTACATTTTCAAGTTATAGTGTAATACGAACTGTTTGGTGTTTCATACGGAGAATTTTCATAGGAATGTGTATACGCCGGTAGCTGTCTGTTAACTGTACCCATGCTCTCTTATTCCATGATTTCAGACTGAAGCTTTTGGGCCTTACAGGTCTAGACCATGAACGCAGGACGAGCGTGCAACATCGTTCCGGCTTCTCACAACTTACCTTTTCCCTTTTGATCCTTGGCACTGACGTTTCCGCCTGCATGCCGTTTGATGTCCCTGGGGCCGGGTAAGGATCGACGCGATCACAAGGGTTATTTCACGCAAGATAGGGCTTTTCCGACGGGGCAAACGGGAAGTCTTAGCCGGTTCGGTCGTTGACGCGTTGAACACTAAAGTGAGGTGAGGCTGGCGAATAGGTAGTGTAGATATTGGAAGCAGTGCGCTAAGGCACCCAGGGAAACTCCGAGTCCATAGGTAGGTAGTATATCCTAGCCTGAGGGGTTATAACTGACTTGGGTTATTCATTGACATAGCGCAACTCATAATACCTACCTAGCTCGGGGCCTGTGTGGCACAGGTTGCACCGGTTGACCGGTATCTAATCAACAGAAAATCATACCTGTTGTTGACAGGCAATTTCAGATCTGGCAATACGCATCTTGGATCATCAGTTGAATCTAACACCGATTCTGGGAGGCTATCGGACTCCTAGATCCACGAACATCGAAAACCGGCGATATATATTGGGAGGTTCTTAATTAGCCCCAGAATACCCCTCCGGACATTGGGATGACTGTTGTCCCAGTCACTACCTAAATAGACAAGTCCTGTTCAAATTGATCTGGGCCTAGGTAGTCATATATTACCCGTCAGTCCTGAAATGGGTTAGTGGGTATTCAAGTACGAGAGAGTAAATAAGTACCTACCTAAGTTTGGACATACGGCGCTTAAGCTGGGTGGTCGGACCTGAAGGCGGAGATGGAGAGAAACATGCTCGGTAGAGAAACGGGGAAATATGTATGAAATAGCAGAATTCTACTACTTGACGGAAGCAGTGTCTAATTACCCCGGATCTCGGTCATTGTTACTACACGGGAAATAAAAATCGATATAACGTGGGTATATACATATTTGTATCTAGTTATCTACCTGGCCTGACAAGCCCCTGACAAAATAATTTGCACATTTTTACCACCTGACATAGTAACAAAGCGTGTCGGTTTTTTTGGTCAGCAGCTTGCCTGCGTAGGTATATGTGATAATACACCAGGTAGTAGATAGGTAGGTAGTATCTCTTTTCCCCGCCCTATATTGTGTTTCAGTCACATCATAAGTTGTACCCATTTGAAGGCAAACCGGTCGAATCGGGCCCAGCACAGGCCGACGCGTAGACAGGGCACGCGGAGGAACCCGAGTTGACGTATGCACCGGCAGCAGATCTACGACTACACTACCTACAGTTCGGACTGTTTTCTGCTCTGTACTAGGTAAGGTAGGTACTTACCTACTTACTATACGTACGCCGTCGTCAGACGACTTCCGCTAGCTGCCGTCTGACAGGTCTTCCCCCCGCGGCCGAGTCACCGAGGTCAAGTGAGGCATGGTGTAGGTAGGTAGTGAAGTGTTGGATAGTTACGAGAATATGCTACCAACCTGCTTAAGCGATCGCTCTACCTACCTAGGTAGAGGGGGAGATGGGGGGGGGTAGATCACCCTGGAAAGATCTTGGTGGCTTCTGGTAGGTAGATCTTAAACAGGTGAATAATGGTGATGCGCAGACACACGTTCTGGGCCCGTGGGTGAGGAGCAAACCATAGCCCAGAGCTCGGTAGAAGACGGGGGCTAATATTATAGTAAGAAATGAGCCGAGTCCACACTACCCCTTAAAAATCACCAAGGGGCCCCTGCGAATTATTGATTCTCGGTGTTTGGGCCTCAACTGTTTGATAAGAGAGCCTTGGAACTGGCCTCCATAGCCCCCACAGTGTGGAGCGAACAGTCGTATGCGGGAGGTCCCTCCCGGTAGCCCGGGACAGGAGTGAGACACTGAGGAGACAGTTTCGCAGGACTCCAATTTTGAAACGAACGATTAAGTAGGTAGGTAAGCCTTGTAGGATTCAAGCATATTGACACTACCTAGGTAGTACTATGAATTGGTGCTCTAAGGTTTAACTGAGTAAATAGTAAAAGTTGCTTCTAACCTAGTGGGATGACAGTGCTTAGAATAACCTCCATTGATTAGGATCTCGCCTTGTTGCCCGGATCTCGTAGTCATCTCCATTTTACTTTCCGCCCCCTTTTTTCTCTCCTTCGCGTATGCTCTCTAGGTAGTACACTAGTATACAGAATATCGTCTAAGACACACGCCAACGCCTTGTGGAAATAAAAAAAAGGTTACTAAAAATACAATTCATTATATCGAATGCTTTTGATGTTAGATCATACTACCGATGTAGGAAAAAAAACACATCTTCTGGGGTATAAACAAAATCATGTAACAAGTAAAGTGACCCGCCTAAAACAAAGCAAATTGATGGTAAAACCCTTTCCCATTTTTTCCCGTCTTTCTTTTTTTTTCTTTTCTTCTTTTGGGCTCATGCAGACTCCACTACCGTTTCCGTAACTGTTACTGTCACTGCTGAGTTGATGTCGGCAATGCAACTCCATGGATTCTCGCTATCCTGGACGAACCAGGCCATCTCGATCTTGCCGCAACATGTTACGTAGATTTTGGGTTCGTCTCCGTTTTCCAGCAATGCGACACCCGTTGGGCAGTCCAGGTTGGCTGTCACCACTTCGGTGTAGCCTGCGCGCTCCTCGTCGTCAATCGTTATCCGGTTTAGGAGCCCTTCCATGTAGCTCGCCGTGTAAACTGTGGACTCGTCCTTCGTAACCGCCAATCCGTCGCAATGCGGTATGCTGTCCGTGAGCACCTCTACTGGGCCCGTGGTGCGAATACCGACATCCGCCTCGACGCCGTCTCTGGTGATGGGTACGCGGCATAGTGTTCCGGCGGTGGTGTTCGTATACCAGAGATACCGGTCGGCGATGGCTATTCTGTTCAGGCCGAAGTGGCCCTCTTCTGCTACAACCTTCATCGAGTCGTGCTCCATAAATTTCGAGGTCTTGCCCGTCTGGACGTCCATGTGAATGATGCATGAATCCTGCGCATCTGCAATGAGCAGTATGCGATCTGATACGGCTGCGATGGTGGTCAAGAAGCCGAAGTTGGTGATAGGGGCGAGCTTGTTGAATTTGGGGGCGGTGCTGTCATCGGGGCTGAGCGTCATATGCCATATGCAGTAGCTGTCGCAGGTAACTTTCTCGAGGTCCATATCGCCTGTCATCACAAAGTACTCTTCATGACGGTCAGGCACCGGGCATATGTTGAAGACTGATATGCATTCTGAAAGGGTGGCTATTAGGGTCGGTGCTGTCTCTTCGTCCTCGGGAACGAATGTGTAGATTTCTGGCTTGTCGAGGCGGGTCGCTAGTATTTTGCCATTAGGGCGTAGGCAAAGTCCCTCAAACCAGGAATCCGAGGGAAGCTGGGTAACGAGGCATACGTTTTGTTCAGGCATGGTGAGGGTCAATAGTGACTCTTGTGTGTGGGAGAGAGTGAGTTAGTGCGAATGTGAGTATGAGTGTATAGAATGGTATATAGTATGGTTTAGGAGGAGTGAGTGAGTAGGTAGGTAGAAGATCGTGAGTACTCAAGGTAAACTTGATAAAAAACTGAAGGGGGGAAGAAGCAGAAATTAAGATAGAGACATGGATGGCCTTGAATAATAAGTAGTTAGACCAAAGCCGCGTATTCCCATGCGACTTAGCATAGGAGCCAGACTTGACATGGGATGTAATCACGTGAATGGGGGTAAATTTCAAGGGTCTGACCAAGTGATGATTTTATGTAATGTGCTTTCTTTCGCCTCACAATTTAAACCCGGGTTTCTGCTGGGGCGTCTGGGTAATGTAGTATTCCACATGACGAAACTAAACGAAGTGGTTCGGAACTTGGTTTAGAAGCAGATACCTCTGTTTTATCATCTCGATCCCACACTCGGTTACTGCTTGGGTTGCAACGAAGTTTTGGCACGTCCGTACATCCCACGTTAAACCATCTACACACACACATTCACTCCCTACACTACCTACACTACCTAGATTACACTACCTAGACTATGCTACAATGCTGTTCAAAGTTGATCATTACTCGCTCGCCGACCGGCCGAATGCCGACCGGTGGAATATCTAAAGACAGACTAAACCTCGGGTCAAGGCGAGCATATGTAACGACGCCAAAGAAGAACGAAGAAGAATACGGACAAGTCGGGGAACGTGTGGTGAATACCCGGAATAAGCTAAAACGAGCCCCTGGTCACGGCAGACACCCGAGCTTATGGTTCATGTACTATGTAACATACCATTGGACGAGATGGCAGATGGGATAGCCACGATCAACGCCAAACTCACGTAGCGAAGGGACACGAGATAAAAGAGAATACGTAGACTACCTAAATAGGCATATATCTACGGAATAGCGAAGACAAACGCGTTGGCACACAGGTCAAGCCCCCCTCCCTAAGAGAAACAACAAAAAGTTCCCGAGCACTGGCCTACCTAGGTAATATACCTACAGGATATAGGTAGGTACCTACCTACTCGTAGGTACTTTCATGTTGTATTAATAATTATCTAGTCCACGGCGTTACGATATAGGCTAGGGGGAATGATATAGGTTTGGGTATGGTATAAGAGGGCAGCCCGCACTAGGAGGGCCGTCCGAACCACTCAGAACCTTGAAAGCTGACCAGGGTTGCCCAGAGGGGCTTGAGCTGTTGATTACACTCTGTGGGGCCCTCATAAGCTCCAGTCAATGGTAGTAATAATGTCAACTAGGTATGCATAGAAATTCTAGTAGAAACTACTAGCGTCCGGCGCGAAAACGGCTGGGGCTGCTGCAAAGAGTCTCTTGACCAATCAGAGACTAAACACTATCCTTAATTAGTTGTCTCCATTGCATAAACTTACGACGGTAGGTAACTAGGTAGATTGATGCATACCATTTGGTCCCATGCCTGGCATTACCTACCTCAAGCTAACTTCAGAGGCTGGCTGTGTATGCAAGGATCTACATGCATCAAGATGCATATCCAACACAAGACACATAAAACCGTCCGGGATGTGAGAATGTGAGAACGGAGACTAGGCGTTCAAGGGAGCCAATAGGGTTACATAGGCAGTTTACCTAGGTTAGGTGAACTAGTCTGGGAGCTGTGGTCTGATCAAATGTAGGAAGTAGGTAGGTATTTCCTCTGCTCATTTGACCTTCATACTATCAGTAATAAGGTAACAAGGTATCAGGGTTTATGTGTTCGATGTTATTGTGAAGATGTCACTCATCACACCACCATGGACGACTGTTTACCTACCTACTTGTTACACTACGAGGCAACCGGCTCTTTGTTATTTCCCCATCCCCTCCGCCGGCTCTCATTCGTACACACATTACCTAAATGGTTGGGAAACGAGAGGGTTTCGTGACATCCTACAAGGTCCAGGGTTGGCCAAGCTTTGGCTCAAAATCCTGTCGCCGCTGATCGAAGAGGGGAGGGGGGGGGAGGTTTCACGGCGCTCAAGCAACATCGCATCCGCATCATGTGATTACAATGCAAGTGGCTGGAGATTGTCTGTCCGATCTAGGTAGATCTCCCCAAAGCTCAGGGCAGATACTTGCTCAGATCCCTAACTTGGTTCAAGCTTCACATATTTCAAATTTACTACACGGGGTTTCTGGTGTACACACAATAGGTACCTAGGTAGGTAGGTAGGTAGGTAGGTAGACCAGCGTATCTGATTTTCGTGAGTCTATGTAGGTATCTATGCTCGCACTTCTTCTACTAACACAACCTCCGCTGTATATAGTCAGGTTGATGAACTACTACTCTATGTACAACATGCTTTCAATATAACTTTGGGCCGAGAACGTAATGATTGTGAGAAAGTCCAGCTTCCCGTTCAATCTTTATTTTATTTTCCCTCCTTTTTTTTCTTTCTCGTCTTCGGTAGGAATATCTACTTTCCGCCTGCCAGGACCCAACGACCAGGGGGCCAAGGCCGGGGGGGACCAGAAGTCGCTCCAGGCTCGGCTGGTCTTAGCATCGACGGAGTAATATATTTAAAATATTTCAGTCCCTAAAATTTCTCTGCCGAACCATTTTCGCCCAGCATTCGTATCCGCATCGTAGTGGAAAAAGCTCGCATTTTCGGAACCATTTTCACGCGGGCGAGATGTCTAGGCCGACGCCAGATCCCGGACGGCACTTGAACCCCGGAGCAATTGGCTGCGGTCCCGTTAATTGCCCTCCTGTGCATGTGGCGAAGTGCGTGGCATCCTCAAGGCAGGTAAGGTGGCCTTCGATGCAAGACTGACCATCGCTACCAGACGTCGGTGCCGGAGTCAGGTCAGACGAAGCAGCTGGGACACTAAAAGTTGGAGAAGCCGAGGTCTCCGAGGGGCCCGATGGTACTGTCTCGACTGGTACGGTGCTAGTTGCTGGTGTGGCAGCCTCTGTGGTAGAGGGTGTGCCTCCTAATGCAGCCGAGCTCGTGCCATCCGCGGTGCCAGCCCCAGCCCCGGGCTTTGCCCGGGGATTGCCATCACACGATTGCTGGAATAAGTCGTCGCCCTCGGGACGTTCCACGGAGGGGCCTGGGTTCGGGTAGGCAATCGGCACCTGTTGCGTCAGGGCGTCCTCGGTAGTGCACCCTCCGCTGACGTCCCCCATGTTCGCCATGAACAGGTCCGGGAAATCAGCCCGCTTCGCCACTGACGTCCGACGGTCGGCGATGCTCGCACGTTTGTTTTTCGCGGGCGTCACGGTGATGGGCGCACAGTTCATATAAAACTCCGGCTGGCCGCCGATTCGAGCTTGCCAGGTCCAGGCGAATGTATAGGATCCTGGAGCGATCCCTTCTGGTATCTGGAATGTGTAGATATCTTTGTTGGGACCGTCAAGGTTCCCTTTCTGGTTGCGGGCTGGACAGCCGCCTTCTATAGAATGGATGACCTGCCACTTGGAATCCTTGGTCGGATTCTCTTCTGTTAAACTGAGCTGACAGGAACCGCCGCCATCTAGACATTATAGTTAGCAATAACTCTCTCAAAAAAAAAAACCGGGATTAGGGAACTGCGAGTGAACGTGTTGAACAGTTCGAGGCACATCATGCTATTTTGATGCCCCAGGCTGGTGAAAGCGATAAGAAGGGAATAAGGAACATGAGGTTTACTTACGAACAGCTTGGCCACTAAATGATAGGCTTTGGTCCTCACCAATAGCCATTACAGTAGGACTACCGTCAATTTGGTATTGGCCACCCGGTGGAATTTTGCAAGGGAAATCTGAACCATTCGGCTCGATCGGATTAGTTGGTCCATACGCGACGAATTTGTATGGCTTAGGGCTCTCGAGGATGACATGTGCGGTTGAAAGCGAAGTAAGGAGTGCTGCAGACAGCAGGGGTGTCTGGATGAGATGCATTTTTAACGCGGCTATCTGACAGCAAAAATATCGCGGCGCTGCTTTTAGGGGATTTATGGTTCGTCGGTTTTTGAGGTTTGATGGATTTTTGGTGGTTGAGAAAGTAGCCAGCCTTTCCATATATAAACAAATAAACACCCGCCAAAGAAACTTATGATTGTTTGGTTCATTGATAGAGAGTTCAGAGTCTTCATATATATGTCCAAACACTTTCTACCAACCTACTGTTGTTGTACAACCAACTCTACCCCTTTGTTAAATTTTACAAATATTTCAAACGATCATCTTCAGCTTGGCCTCAGGGGATCTGAGCCGGTCAAAGAAAAAAAACCTTTCGAGTTCAGAGTCATAATGGCCTTTTATTCGCCAATCACAGATGAATGGCGTTGTTGGTCCGAGGTGGTTGGCCCTATTCTTTGTACAAGCCTTTGATGATTGGCTCCCATGATGTCTCACCCTGGGCGAAACTTAGGCGCCTGTCCTGGCTAAGGCAGGGAGAATTACACAAACTTCAAATGTACGTTTCATATAAGGACAATTCCTAGTATAGTAAGGGAGGGTTTTATAGCTGAGTCCTTCTGTTTGGTCTCCCTGATTGACTTGTTTATAAAAAGGGGGTCAAAAAGGGGGGATCAAAAAAAGGGGGGGAGGGGTTGAGCTCAAGGAGGCTTATCGTGTATGCATCAAAAAATATCGACATAAATGCAAGATAAGATTGAAATACATGATATCTTGAAATACACCCCATAGCATGTGCTGAAGCTATATATTTGCTTCCAACTCGACTCGTGGTTAACGGTGGCTACACATGAACTGACTGGAATGCAACTTTTCAATCCACAGCGATACATTATCCATTGGACGATAGAATGCCTCACCAATATGAGCGTAATTTCATGACCGAGTGACATTGAGTACATTCCTCATGTGGATTCGGTTTGCACATGTACCTTAGTCCTATAAGCGATGCCTAATGACATAATAGTGTCCTCCATGCCACATGCAATCCATAAGATGGTTTTCTTCACGACCAACTACACCAGCTGCTGCCAGCTGGCGCATACCATCAAAGATATCCTATGTCAGTGTTACAATCATTAGGGACACGTTGGTAGGTGTGTTGATTTTGATATAAGCGTAACGAATGACGGAGGATATATTTCTGTCCTGGGAAACGAGTTTCTAGAAATACGTTAAACCGAATATTCTGAGACTGCTAACTGAGGACCTGACAGATATGGTTGTCTTGACCCTCTTCTGAGGAACCTTCAATAGATATATCTAAAGTTGAGATTCTCGCGGTCCGTCAGGTCGGCGAAAGCAGTAGCGTCTAGGTCTCGACCTTCAAGCCCACCATCCATTGCGGCTTGCTTCTGGTCACGTCGCCGATTCTCGCTACTCAGCAAAACCCAAAGGATGACGATGATGCATACTTCGATAAGATGGGCAACTATCATCGACCATATTCCCAGTTCATAGTAAGGGGCTTGCTCGCTCAGGTAAAAGAAGGGGCCGATAATCTACGGAAATAAGTTAGTGGAAGGACCGAAATCTAGGTATATCAATACTATGCTAGTGTTCATGACATTGTATGACACATTAGCAGCATAAGTTTGGATATGAGTTAAGAGATAGAATGCTCTTTTCGAAATATCGGCTTATGCTGACGACCTAGAAACTTTAAACATACTGTAGACCCGTCAGCACATATGTAACGAGGAAGCACTTTATGGGGCATAACAATATGATAGAGCAACTAGTAACTAGCAACTAAACATACCATTACCAGTGCAATATCCAAGAAACAGAACAGCGTTCGTGACCACTTTCTTCGTATGGCCGGATGTATTTGCGGTTTGCAGGGAAAGGATCATGACAAAAGCCGCATTGTACGGGCCTGTGAGATAGTAGCATATAAGTCGCCCGACTTGCTGGTCCGTATCGACAAAGCGCAAGCCGAAGGCTCCTGCAATATTTGGACACATAAACAGGAGAATGAAGGCACAGCGGCGGTTCTCAAACCGGTCATTGAAGTAAACGCATGCCAATATACTGATCGCAATCAGCACTCCGTAGGGAATCTGCATCAGGGTGGTGGCCAAGGTATCGAATCCGAATCCTTGGATGATTAGGGTGCCAAAGTTTGAAATGCCTCCGTTTGGAACGTTGCAGACCATGCCTAGCACGAAGAAGAGGTACAGCTTGATATCGAGGAACGCTTCTTTCACCTGGTACGCCTTGAGGTGCTTGTTCTCGATGCCGGTCTGGTTTTCGCGCAAGCGCTGAACGGCTAGCCGTTTCTCGGCACGGGATAATCCTTTGGCTGTCACGGGCGAATCTGGCAGGAGGATAAACATGATGATGCCCCATGTGCTGCAGAGGGCTCCAATGATGATAAACTCGTACTTCCACGATGGCAGGGCGCCTCTGATATTGCCGATTGCTGCCGTCGCTATTAGCTTACACCCGATGCTCTCGGGCTGGGGACAGACCATAGCCCAAGAGTCCACCAAGAGCGATGCCGATTCCATTGGCCGTATACCAAAGGCCCATGCGGACAGGTTGCTGCTTTCTTGTATACTTCAGACAGTCGATGGTTAGTTAGTTATATGGCACTCTTCAATATCACTTCCACAGAAGCGTATCTCTTACCCACATGCTCGTTATGAGCATAAATGATGGATCCGCGCATGCCTCTGCGGCTCCTGCGAGGAATCGAAGAACGAGCAGCTGCGCAAAGTTTTTGGCGGCAGCTTGGAGCATCAAGAAGAAACCTAGGGCCAGTTTAGAGATGGTGATGGTGATCAGGGGTAGAAGCACACTTACCCCAGAGAAAAATATTGACGCCCAAGTATTTCCCTTCACGATCGTCAGCGACTAGCGTTTTGAGACCGACATAACTTATTTTTACCTATCGGAAACTTCTGCATCATGAAGTTTGTTGGAAAAGCCCAAAACAGGAAACCAAAGTAGAACATTGAGCTCAGCCAGCTGTAGTCCGATCCCTGCAAGTTAAGATCTTGACGAATCCCAAAAATAGCTGACACAATTCAGCAAGCTGCGTGCCATGAAGACTTGGTTGGAAACTCACCGGCATACGAGAGCGTAGTCTTATCAATGTAGAAGAACGCGTAGCAGACGGAAAGGTATGGGAGGATCCTGCCACAAGGTAAGTGTTCACATTCATAATTTTATGTTATCCCTTCGCAGTCCTGCTTGACACCTGTTTAAATCCTGAATAGGGGTAAGTAAGGAGATCGATTAGCCCTACTATGGGAGTGTCAACCATCATCTGTTATACATATAATTTGAAAAATAGTTTAGGCCATGGCCTTTCAAGTGTGTCATATAAAACAAGTGTCTGCTCTCTTACCATTAAGTCGATTTTTCGCACAAGCTTTCGCTCCTCGATGGGATCTCGCGGCTCATGTAACTGCTCTGGCGATTCGAACAATGCCATAGCGACGTCCAGATCACGAGGTGGTAGACCCTGTGGTTTGAGCGAGGCACCTCCATCTTCACAATGTTCAATGGATGGTGGCTTTATTTCTACGTCTTTCGACATTGGAGGCTCCATCGGTGTCCCAGGCAAGGCCTTAGAGCTTGAAGGAGACATGGTAGTGAATAAAGATCTTGGATCATGTACTTAGTGAAGTAAAAAAAAAGTGAAGATTGGAGAGTGAGGAAGGCGATGTAGGATAGTAACGAACAAGATGTTGCCATAAGAGCGGAGGCCCGGTAGGGTTTTCGGTAGTCGCAAAGAGTTACATCGAACATCAATAACACTATAAAATCTCTCTTTTCCGATCCTTTTCCTTGTATACTCATCGCGGGGTAGTTCGGCAAAAGCTTGTCTAGATTGCATAGGCGGGAAATATGACGATACTCTGTCAAGGGTATCCCCTCATTCAACTATAGCTTCCCCCCAAGCGCGGGGGACTTGATCGTCAGATCTATGCGGGGTCGACAATCCTGGTCCATAGCTTCCAAAGACAATGGATGTGATGTTGCCTCTTTAACTTCTAGACGGAGTCTTGAGATGGCCTTGGCGAATATCCTTGGGATTAAGGAGATGCCCATTTCGACGACTCATTTACTGACTAGACTAGGAGTTTTGGGGATTGGTATATAGAAATGCATTTATGAGTTGATTCGGGTTCATAACCGTTGATATCCGTAGAGAAAGTATAGTAACAAGGAAGGCTCTGGTCTTTAGAAGCGAAAATCATGCTGGGCTTCCGTTCACCCTGGAGCTACCTTGAGTGATAAGCCGCACCACATATGATAGAATTGCGTATATAAATTAGAGATGCCATATATTAGGCGATCATACTATCATGATTGTGATAGAAATACTATAAATATAACGGTCTTGGCCGAGACATAATTAGGTACATTTTTTCGTTATTTCCCCATCCTCCTCAACGGGTATAGTAAAGTCCAAACTGCAACGCGCCGTACTAATGAGTACAAATATAAAATTCTGGAAAAAGGGGGGGCTTTAACGCTCAAACCGTGTGCCCAGGTCGCGCATGATCAAGCTCAAATTCTTCTAGAGTCGGAGAGGGTCTTCCAGATGAACGCCCAGCATATGCACTCTCAGGAACGATATGCGATTGTGATGCCGAGTTCTCAGTGCTCCCCTTTTTCGAGAACCCCGACGGCTCGCTGCTGTAGCTGTAGCTGGCGGGCTTGCTTATCCCCAGCAACCGCAGGGGGGAGAACAGCGGCTTTAGCGCAGGCGCACAGGCGCAGATGATGCCTATATTTATTTCCACCATTGACCAAATATTGACCTAGTTATACGTCAGGGGGTCTGTAATAGGAAATGAAGGATTTTTTGGACCGGGGAGGGGCGGGTAAGGGAGAAGGGATCATGCATACCAGTGGGGCATCGTGAAAGGGGTCCTTGGACTGGGTATATGCTTTGATCGAGTACAACCTCACGCAAGACATGGCGGTGGCAACGCCAGCAACACCGAATACACCAAATAGCACGTATCGCTGGTTTTGTGAGATTTGTAGCTTTTTCAGGGTACGAATTGGTAGTACCAAAATCCAGATATCGGTGACAATGTTGAAGGAGGAAGTGACTAGGTGCCGTCATGTAAGTATGATACGAGACATTCAGGGGGGGGGGAGGCAAAGCTTTGCTACTTACAATAAAAGAAAGCTGTCGAGTTGAAGCAAACACCTTCGACCATACCAGTGGCATCCCAAGCTTTGTGGACCGGGATGCATTGAGAAGCCGTCGCCGCAATGCAGATGACGAACCATACCCATAGGAGGACATTCGTAGCGACACATAAACGCATGAAACCCATCGAGATAGCTGTACTGCCATATTAATACCTATCGAACCTTGAAATAACCGCCTTTGCTTGAGAATGCTCTTACCGAATCGATTATACATGAAGACGATGGAGGATTTGATAGATGTAACGCATGCGTAGTATAGGATCTCGATTGCGTATACGCCCTTATTGCATTGTCAGCTAAGCATAGTCTAAAGAGTGATGGTGAATTTGCTCGTAGGAATAGAGTATTTACCTTCAGAAGATCCGTCATATCCTCAAGTGTCAAGGCCGTCATAGGCATTCCCATTCCGTTAGCCTGCGCTATGAATTCGGTGGCGAGATATCCCATGGTGAATATCTTGTAGCTGTTAGAACTCGGTGTGCTCTCTGGATAGGGGGCCAAGTCTACTAACTATGGCACAAATGATCATATAATCGTCCATTCCGGGGTCGCGAATGAGGACAAATCGTATAATGAATCGTATTATTATAAGCAGGACTGTTGTAAGAATCGATTGTCAGTAACTTTGGTATGGAATGATCCATCTCCTCGGTTGTAATACATACGAGAGAATCCTGTCATCACTGTTGATAATACTATGAGAAGGGTTGCTTGACTGCTGGTATTATGGACAGTCTTGCCCATTAACGAATTTTCTGCCGCCATGTTGACGACGAGTGCTTAGGTAGAATCAAAAGATGCCTGGCGTGTCCAAAGAGTAATAAAAATCCTGCATATAGAAGCAGTTGTTTCAGTAATTGTTTAGCTTTCTGTGAAACTTAATGTTTAGGCGTACTTGAAGATGGAATACCATCGTGGCAGCCAAGCAATAAATATCAAGTTGAGGAAACATGTTGGTTTTGATAGACACTATATTGACTAACGGTGTTGGCGCTTGACGTCTGTTCGCAACTTCTCAAGTCGACCTACCTAGAACCTACAAAACATGCCATGACTGAGGGATAGGGCTGTCGGGGAAAATTGGGTTGTTTTGCTAAGCTCGTCGTCTCCTTGCCATATTCATGCGTATCTGGATTAGTTCAACATCCACATCCTGGTGAATCCAGGGCTTAGCGTCTCTCTGTACATACGGTTCCAAGGGTTCTTCAAAGGTTGATCGGATACTGTCATCTTACTTCGGGAAATTCCCTACTCCATGGGAGTTCTAGTAGTGTAAGTAACCGTACACGTTCGAGATTAGATCGAGACTCCTTATTTGATGTACCGTATTTGGAAGTCAAGTCTGCTACAAAACTGGACCAGGCAAAAGTTCAGCACGCGAACGACAGATACTGGTACCTGTACATGCATGAAGTGCTAAGACTGCCGACAGGCATAATGGGTAAGATGGTGGATTACTCCCCAGTAACTACCTACGGAGCTTGCCGTTCGGGTATTAAAGTCTGTGCTGGTAGCGGAGAATACATTCCTTCGTAGATCATGGGCTTTGCCTACCTTGGGCCGCCATTGAAGGATCTTTTTTCTGAGTCCTGTGGGTTGATGAAACCTACCTACAACTCTAGATAGACTGATCAACACTCACTAGCTGGCATTATGCCTATATGTCCCTCTTACAAGTCGCATGTGCGAGCGTTTCCTCATGACTATTCAAAGCTTAATGGGCCAACTCGATAATTCCTATACTGGAAGGCGATGAACCAAGATCAACAGAGCACGAGGTGATTCGTCAACGTGACAATGTCATTGCGCGTGGCCGAGTCTTTGATCACAAGTCAGTCAAGTCAAAGCGCACCCTTGTTTCACTTAGCTTGAGTTGAGAAATGCGTAGTATTACACACTGCCCCAAAAAGTACTTGGATATGACCACATCCGGTGGAACTTTATGAGTGGGTGATGGACGAGTTGCGGCACCTTGAATTTTGATAGGAGCCACCTTCACGAATTGCGTTAACGTATATAGTCGTGATCATCGACGAACTACCTATAAGGCTTGGTCTATAGATCCGGTCACAAGGGATCCCCCACTTGCCGAACAGATGAGCGTGAGTAGCGCATATCACAACGTGTGGCTGGCCTCCGATTGGCGGTGTGGTCCAGAGACAGATGATGTGCGAAAATGGCCTGTTTTTATTTTCCTTGAAGCTTATCTGTTTTGATATTCGACAAGAACTTGGTGACGGCGTTGATGATGATAGGCCTCGGAATGGATTATACTAAAATAACGGGTTGCCACGATGGCTTCCCGTAGAATCTTTTACATAATCTCGTTGCTGAAACTTTCGAGTTGTTTCAAAATTTTAATATTTAACTGCTCGATAGGCAGGACTAGGTAGGTAGTCCAATAAGTTACAGACATATAGATAGGTACCAGAGTATTGGGAGAGGCCTTTCAGCAGGAACTATATGTACCCCTGGGTTAGATAAAATGCTAAGGTTAGGTAGATAGATCTCTTGAATGTCATCTGAAAGCTGTCAAGTCCAAGTCAGAACTCAGGCCTGCTCTAGAGATTCCTTACTACGGGCTACACAAAAACAATAGCAACTCGTAGTTACGATACAATTTGTAGTCAGAGACTAGGTAGGTAATTCGTATAGCATTGTGAAGGGAATATCTCATTATGTAAACTCTCAAATGTATTGGCCATATACTTTGTGGGGGGTTCAAGTAGATCGTCGTAAGAATTCGTCAATCAGCCAACTACGTAAGTAGATGTCCTCAAGAGGAAAGCAGCTGGACAAAAACAGCGATATCTTCAGGTCTCTCACGGCTGTCATTAGAGCACAGACTGCTTAACCCCCCACAATAACTGCCAGAGGCAGGGTGAACAGATCGCATGTTGGAGTCGAGGGCGGCGATCGTTCGATAGAACAATGGGACGCTGAGGCTCAGATAACACACCTAACGTCTTGGCACCCAGAAACCCTCAACAGTTTCCCGGTTTCCCACAAGGACATTGCGATCCGGATATACCTATGTTTCGTAGCTCATGGGGAAACGCCAAATCACTGAGGCCCAGCGATTGGCAGTATCACAAACTCTGTCAGAGCCATCCACCAAAATCTCGAACGCTCAAGAGCAGATCCCCAAATGTTATTGGGATTACCTATCTAGGTATATGAGGGTTATGTTATGAGACCTACATATAACCACACCCACATGGGTAGCCCCTTTTATTACCAAGACGAGAAAATATGTGACAGAATTCCAAATGGCCTCCTTCGTATATGTTTGTGTGCCTCCAGCATGTCTGAGAAGGACGTGACAACCTACCTGCCTGCCTACCTACCTACATACGGGAAACCGCGGGGCCGTGATCCAGACCACCGCGGCACCGTTCTTGGCTGAGTGTCAATGCGTGTACTTTTTACTAGGCACACTGGAGTGAATTCTTTGGTAGCCGGGGAAAGGCCAGGATATCCTGGGTCAGCCCCAGTGTATACGAACGGAAGCACGGCTTGTTGACAAGCGAAAGCTCACGGTCGGGCCGCTATCAGACGAAAGAGCAGAACATCGTCAAGTTCCCAACGAGAAGATATGCGTAATCGATACACTAATCACGTAGGTAGGTAAAGCGGTGCCGCGAACCGAGCCCAGGGAATACCCTACCTACCGTATCCACCGAAAGAGCTACCTACATACCAACATGACCGTTCTAGACACCCAGCTTATCTGGGTACCTACCTACTTCATCTACCTATATGGCTACCTACCTACCTAGCAGTTGAACTTGATGTTGATCGATAGAAAAACACCGTCGACGCACGTGGCGCTCGGAGATGTTAGATAAGCCTGTCGTTAATTTTATGAGTGGATATAGGCTTGCTGTCGTATGGGCCGATATAGCCAGCATACCGATAACTCCGTATATCTTGATATACATGAAGACTTACAATACCTAATAAAGATGTTGCTGGTTATTCCGTACTGGCGGCAAACTTCTCCTTTTCCCCCTTGGCGGTTTTGGAATATGCGCATATTGTCACGGTGCAAAGCCTACCTATATAATAGGGTATTATATGGTAGTTGCGCGAGTAACTAGGTATATACACTACCTAGTTAGAACCACAGGTAAGCGCCGTTGTGGTCCAAATACGTATAAACAGGCCCCGTTGTTTTCCGGTCATCCCTGCACCCCTATTAGGTCTAGCCTTCAAGTTCTCTCACATATATTAGGCTAGGTAGGTAGGTAGGTATATAAATACAAATACCTTCCCACATCTAGTGCCGGATCTTGTTGCGATGAGCTAGGTAGTAGGTACCTACTGCTAGCTCTATTCTAAACTATTAAAGGGGCTCTTCTGAGATGACGGCGCGAGGAATTCATCTTGAGGTGTTATACAAGCCTTTACCTGCAATGAACCAGGTAGCGTGAACTGTTTCATATATTGTCCAAATCAAGTTGTTCACATCACAAGTTATACTTGTGGCGTAAAACATGTTATTTCGTATTACAACATAACACCCTGGAAAGGCAACTTGGAACCTTAAGGAGAAGACTCTTGTCAAGGGGCAATATATAACCCAACCGACCTAGGGTAGCTTGATCGCTACTGCTGGGTAGGCGGCGTTCCCCTAATAATGATGCTTTCCCTAACACAGAAATGAAGTCTCCTGACGCTTGCCACTGGTATGGCGAGAAGCACACAGTTATTCCGGTCGTTTCGGTAAAGTAGTCGTGCGATTGCACCCCAGGCTGCAGATAGGATATCACGCGGCATCGGAGCATAAATACTCCTCCGCGAGAACATGTTGAGAGACTGGTTGTAAAAGTTGCAAGACTACCTTTCACCGAGTGGCAATCGCCCGTCCGCGCTCCCGGTCCTCGTCGGCTCCTTCGGAGAGGAGGGGCACGCTGATAGTATGTTGGGTAGGAGTTTGTCGCCGGAGCCAAATCCGGAAGTTGAAGACTGCATTTTATGGTATAGCTTCGAGGTTGGGTGCTCCCTAATTTTACTCTCGTTTGGGAATAAGCCTCTTTTTAGACACTGCAAATTGGTGGTCAGCCATTTGCAGTGTCTAGACCAGATGTAACGTGTGAAAGTGGTGTGTTAGGTGCATTAGTTGAGGCACATTGATCATGGGAGTTTGAACCCTATTGATATTCCTCTTTACACAGTTGCTACCTAGTTGTTAAAACGGTTATGTCAATTTGACGGCAAAAAGGATATCGTAACTTGATAATTTGACTGATATGATCGATGCAAGCATTGATGTATAAAGGCAGAAGCTTCTACTAAGCTTCCGGTTATATATCTCAACTATGGGAGAATACATTGTTCTAGCACACCCAGGGTTTGGCATCCGCGTCTGCGAGGTGAATTAACAGAGAATCTTCAACACAACCCCCCTTTCGGCAAATGACCCCATTGGACCGTCATAGCATTTCTTGGTATTTTTCAGAGGCATCGTGCGCTAATGTGACCTTGTCTAGCTAGGTAGGCATATGCAGGAACATGATCGACTCATATTAACTTGTAATTATAAACTCCAAACCCGACCTATTCCGCAAAGCACCTAGAAAGGTTAGGTAGTCGGGATGTCAAAAGCAGAGGATTGGTATGAAGCCTCAGGGCGCATACACTAAAGCACGGTAACATACGCAGACCGTACCGAATCGAACGAGAAGCCAGCAGTGTGTATGTGCGCAAATCCACCGGGATCCCGGGCCATCTTGCCATCCTACTGAATCCAAGGCGGCATTCCTACTTCCACCGGTCAGAATAGGCATGTGATGGCTTGGCGCGCGGAACGCCTGGAGATTAGGGAAATTGGGGGTTTGGAATTGTTCCGTTGAACAAAGCACACACAGACATATATATACCCGTGAGATGTAGGCGATGGATTGGAGGGTGGCAATCATCGCCAATTCGCGGTGTTCGACACGACTCAACGACCTCTATTGAAAGAAGAGACTATAAGACGACGGAAACGATGGCTCGCAACAACAACCTAGCACTCGGCTTCGCCCTCCTGGGGCTCGCCGCAGCCCAGAAGCCTGGAGCAACCCCCGACACGCATCCCGAGTTGACGACCTACCGGTGCACCGTGGCTGGTGGCTGCACGGAGGCCACCAATTATATAGTGCTCGACTCGAACGCGCACGGCGTCCACCAGGTCAGCGACAGCAGTCTCGGATGCGGCGACTGGGGAAGCGGACCGGACCCGACCGCGTGTCCGACAGTGGAGGCATGTGCCGAGAACTGTGTAATGGAGGGGGTGACGGACTACAGCACCGTCGGGGTTACGACGAACGGCACCTCGCTTCGGCTCCTCCAGATCGTCGATGGCGTCGTGAAGTCCCCTCGGATATACCTGCTGGATGAGCAGAAGGAGGAATACGAGATGGTGAAGTTCACCGGGGGAGAATTCACCTTCGACATCGACGCTACGCATCTGCCCTGCGGCATGAACAGCGCTCTCTACCTTTCGGAGATGTTACCCGATGGTGGGAAGAGCGAGCTGAACCCCGGCGGCGCTGCCTGGGGCACTGGCTACTGTGATGCGCAGTGTTATGTTACCCCCTGGGTCAACGGTATTGTGAGTACCTAGTATATGATATGATTGATCGGTGGTCAATAAACACTGACTAACGGAACTCCCTATAGGGCAACGTTGAAGCCAAGGGCGTTTGCTGTAACGAGATGGACATCTGGGAGGCGAATGCTCGGGCTACCCAGATTGCCCCTCACACATGCAACCAAACCGCGGTCTACCTCTGCGAGGGCGCCGAATGCGAGCGCGATGGCGTCTGCGACAAGAGCGGATGTGGGTGGAATCCGTACCGCCTCAACCAGCCAGACTACTACGGAGAAGGCGCCGACTTTGCCGTCGACACCACGAAGCCCTTCACCGTCGTGACGCAGTTCCCTGCCGACGAGAGCGGCAACCTGATTGAAATACACCGCATCTACGTGCAAGAGGGCAAGGTCATCATGGCCGAAACCGTCCAGAAGGAGGGCCTGCCCGAGGTTGCCTTTGAGAACGACGAGTACTGCGCGGCCACCGGCGCGACGAAGTTCATGGGCCTCGGTGCCATGAAAGGGATGGGCGATGCGATGACCAGAGGTATGGTGTTGACCTTTAGCCTGTGGTGGGACGAGAATAGTAACATGTCATGGCTCGACGGCTCGGCCGAGGGCGCTGGGCCTTGTAATGCGACCGAGGGCAATCCGGAGTCGATTCGGGTCATTGAGCCATCTCCTGAGGTGACTTTTAGCAACCTGAAGTGGGGAGAGATTGGGTCGACATTCTCCGCTACCGTATGATTAGGTAGTTAATTGATGTTGCGTATACTCTTCAATCGTGAAAAGCCAATAAATTTCCCGAGGATCGATGTCTCAGTGAAGGTTGCTGGCTGTGTGAAAGGGCCGATATACTGTTAGAATCGATGGCCTAGGTAATGATGCATCAAAGGACAAATAATAGGGGCAAAAGAAACCCCGTGGTGAGGTATATACCAATTAGGTATAAACATGTTAGTAAGTCAATAAGGTGTAGGCCATTGAGATATACGTATGATCGAAGCCTAGGATGATGGAACTTCCTGAACCATACTGGCGGTATGTCATGCATGAACCCGTATCGGTGTATTATTTATATCTACGACATTCGTCCATCCCGCTTCGTGCGGAATATGCGGCAGACAGTATAGAAACTAAGTCCTGGTCCAACGTGAACAGGAAAATGCTTGGAAATCCTCGACCGCCAGATTGCCTATTTTCTCCTAGGGAATCTCACATGCATAGCTACCGCGCAAGCGACCAAACAAGCGGTGTCAACATCGTTGCATAAGACTGTTCGCCAACCAAGTAACTCTTCGTAGAAGGTGGCATAAGCAAGCGATGCAGGACGTGGGCGAATAGTCGTCTTATATTTGCTAGCTTGTGGCATGGCACAGTCCCATCATTAAGTTCCGCAATATTCTCGTTGGCGAGCACATCTCCATGTCAGCGCTAGCCCCCAACATAGCTGCCCGGAGCTGAAAGTGAGGCTGCTCGTTTTGAATAGAGACTTCTTGATATATATATAAGGGCAACCTTAACACTCACTGGAATAACAGTAGATTTTTACAAGTACATTGACCAGTCGAGTATTCATCAAAGCGGCCTCAAAGTCAAATATCTCTCTCCTCTCTCTCGCTCTTCTTAGACGGGTTGCCTAATACCATCTCAAATATGCATCTCACACAGTTCATTGGCGGTGGCAAGGAGGAAAACATCCGTGGACGACCGAAAGGTTCTCATCAATGAAGGTTAGCAAGGCCACATCATCTGACACCTAATGGTGACGATCGAACGAGAAGGATCATAAACTGATAGAAATAGGACTAGCACTGCACAAGAACAGACTCATCCACTGTGGGCCACTGTGTGGTATAGACGCCACTTACACTATTTCCAATCCTCGGACATAACTTTCTCCACGAAGCCCTGCCTTAGTTGAGGAACTATTATACTGTTTTAAGAGTCGGCTTATGGAAATGCCTTGTCAGCGAGAATGAATGGGTCAATAGAATTTGTTCTATGAATAGAGGAAACTGAATGCCTAATTCGAAAGGGGATCGAAAGGGGGTCGAAGAATATGATAAAAGGGTTAACCTATGGCTACCGGTAACTAAGGAGGTTTTTAACTAATTCTGGTTATTTTTTCCCCTACCTACATTCACGATTTACGAGTTCGACGAGGAACGCCATCCATTCGCTAGAGCAGGGTAACTTTTCAGTCAACTAGAGCATGCGCAAGACGAGTGTTACCGAGAAGACCTAAGCAAAATAAGAAAATAAATACAACGATTAACATGATTCTTATTATAAATAGCCTCCTACAAGCTGACACCACTCATCCTTGTGGCAAATTCAGAATCAGAATGAATCTTTTGACTATCTGCATGACCTTCCGTGAGGCATTCTTGGATAAACACTTCCTCGCCCACTTCACAAGTATTTTCCAAGCTATTAAGGGGTCGGAGGTATGAGATATATTTAAGATGACAGAGCGAATCATATTAACATAAAGTACCTAGAGTCTGGTACGTGGAGAAAGCCTAGGTAGCTCTCATTTGTCCACGTAATACATAGTGAGGCTATCAGACTGTATAATATGGGTGATTCGCCATATAAAAGTTCCGGATGGCTTTAGGTATAAATGCTTCTCTAAATCCTATTGTAATTGGGTAACCTGATCCACTGTAGGATCCTATATATATAGCCTCTTATTTACACATGCACTAAGATTAGATCATATATCAGGATTCCCGCTTATCTGCTCATACGTAAATTTCATATTCAGCTAACTAGTCTAATGTTAGTACACTTCGTCTGGGGTTTCCCACATCAACGTTATCTGAGTTAGATACCAGGATCGAGTATGCATCGTGATATGATTAAAGCAAGTAGATGATCCAAGGGGCTGCTTTCCGTCCTGCCTGGAAATATCATTAATGTGAAGCTATGGGTAGGTTAGAAACCTTATGAATATCTAAGTAAACTACATATGAGCCATCGTCTGTATCCATTCTATACTCTATATTCTAAAGTCCCAATTGTTGTGTGATCTATTTATAGGCACGCCGTAGGTGTTGTATGATATCTTCACGACTAGCGGTTGCTTCGTGTCCTATAGGGGTTATATTCCAGCTCATCTCCGTCTTTCCCTTGTCAGTGACCGACCCTCTTGAGACAGTCCGCTCACTATCGATCTGACTGAAGCTATCCAACGCATAATCAGTCGAAACGAAGCGGTTGTATTGAGCGGTCGTTGTCTTTTGGCCTTTCTCGCCGAAGCCACGAAATACAAGGAATGAAGGGTCGTTGTTTGAGCTACCAGCTAATCCGATGGCAGGGAGTTGGCTTGTGAACTTTGGCATGGTATGCCTAAAGAATCGAGAAAGTGATGGCAAGGTGGCACAGATAACTAACATGTTGGTCTCGATGATTCTAGATAGCAGTATTAGTAGAGAGGCTCACTCGTTCCAGATACGCAGATAGCCTTACAGCCAATATAGCTTCCTCGCTGAAACCCAGGTGATATCAGCTTGGATTTTCTTGTCAATATCCACGCTCAAGTGGACAATGGCAACAATGATAGCCCTGAGCACCACAACGAATACGTTAGCATCAAGCACACGAGCCATACCAGAAAACCAGAAAATTCCAAATATCACGTACCCAAGTCCAATTGTGAACATTATGGCCAACCCGGCCTTCTGCTTCCAGTGCATACTGAGATGCATTACCATGGTGATTGGGATGACCAGCAATGCTAAATCAACAGCGAGACCTATGATGTCCGAGGCGACTGCTATTGCCGATTGATCGATGCATTGGTAATTGCTGATCGTAGCATCCCAAGCTCTCGCAATTGGTCGACAGGAGAATATATTGGCGAGGATAATCCCGACGGAAGATCCAAGTATCTATGGCAAAAACAAGGCATATTAGTATATCTAGTAGACACCTCAGCAGCGGCGAAGATAGAGACTAACCACTATCATGGTGGAAACATTGACCAAGTAGTACCACGATCGTGGCATATGACGCACGTAACATATCAGAAGAGCCATCTTAGCAGAGAGAGTGCAGAGCATGTAGAGTATCGACAATGGACAGCTCTGCCTAAAGAACGTCGCGAAGGTATCGAATGGGATCTCCCAGCCATGAGAGCCTAGAGCGCCGAGAGCGGCGGCGTCTGCACGTCGATGCATGAGTATCGTATAGCTAGAGAATACTCGAGATAGTTAGGGTAAAGGGGTGCTTACGGATGGTGATGGCGGTTATCGCTAAAAGGAGCACCTAGTATTCCGTATGTAAACTCAGCATTTCCTTGAATAGGGGTTGTCGGACGCTTCGTACCCACGCGATGAATAGGAGCCCTTGACATATTGTTAGCTTTAGAGGATATACATAGAATAAGGTGTGTCCGCTTGCCATCATCCAAAGAGACTCGTTTCTCCACAGCGAGGGAGACATAAAGCCTCTGACACACGAATAGCAGAGTGACGATACTGATAGCACCGGATGTCCAGTTTAAGGCGTCAACGAACTGTCTTTGTGGGTTTTCGAAGTCGACAACGTAGCCACCAGGCGGTGGAAGTGCTGTTACAGTGCCGTCAGGATATGTATAGAGAGCCATGGTGGGCGAAGACACTTGAGAGCAAAAGTATTCATTGGGGAGGACCAAGATGAGCAACCTACGATGAAAATATCTTTACGACTTGGTAACCGGGTTACTCACACGCCTTATAACTATGAAGTTTGGGCTCTCGAATCTTCATATTCTCTTCTCCTGCATAGAAAGAGTGCCCGATGTGGTATATTGTTCCAGGGTGGAAAAAAAAAGTGCAGGCGGCTAATGCAAGGGGAAGCGCACGCTCGAGCCGGTGGCAACCACTTCCGGGTCGAGTCAATCATGATCACGACAAGCAAGTGGGAGGTGACAGCCAATGACGTCTCGGGTGCGGGAGATTCCACGATAAATTTTCACCGGGACACGGTAGAAAAAACGCGTGTGAGCACCTGGTATACCGCATCCTGCTGCGTCCAGCCACGCGGTAGGTTGGTTGCTTCTTTCTATAAGGCAGCCTTACTCAGGGCAACCTGCGGGCCGACATGGATGCCACCCGCACTGCCCTGTCGCCCTGTCAAGCCGGATCTGCTCTTAAGCCTTCCCAATAAGGTCGTGTCTTGAGTTTCTCACCATCAGCCCGGTGTGATGCCAAGCAATTTTTCTATGTGGAGTCCCCGGTCTTCGCATCCATCCTTGCGTCCTTGGCGATGCTTAGAGTGGTCGGCATTCATGCGGGAACTCCATCTCATATCGCATCAGCAGTCCTAAAATTAACGGTTACCCTGGACATTCGAGTCCCTAACGCCATGTTGAAATTGTGGCACCAAATATTTCATCTGCCCTCGTAGGGTTGTGATTATGATTATGATTACACTGCTTTCAATGCATTACTAAAGTCCGTCTGACCGGAAAGTACCTAAATAAGAGTCATATATCGGAGGATGCTGCTGTCAAAAACATACTCGATCGAGGAATGTGATGGCTTTGGGGGGTGGCCAGTGTCATCCCTGGATTCATCACAACTGCCTTGTTTAACCCCGCAACGCATGTTTCATGCATGCCTCTGTCAATGACAATGATGTTAGTATATCCATCTTGAAGTCATCAACTCGACATTGGTCCCAAGGGCATACAGCCAGCCTCGCCGAGACAATGTCTACCTGGGGGAGTTGAATACAACCCTCGCTTGTCTGAATCATTTCCCTGGGTGTTGCACCACATATTATTGAGTAGGCAAGGCTTTGGGAATATGTCTGCCGTATATTTTGGTAAGCAAGTAACCAGACGATGGAATGATGGAAGCCGGGGGCCCAGCATATAACGACCAAAAACGCATTCTTGTAATACCCCTTGTTTCGGTAGCCAATTAATATCTGTAGTGATACTCGGAAGGAAACCATCAGCGTTGATGA
>JAJNNV010000084.1:0-156994 GCA_022544895.1 Biscogniauxia sp. FL1348 | reverse complement strand
CGAGCTGCTCGCCGCGTACCCCGACGCCCGGGTCGTGCTGAACCAGCGCCGCGACCCGGACGCCTGGGCGCGCAGCATGGAGCGCACTATCACCCCGCTGCTCGAGCGCCGCGCCTTCTGGCTCGCCTCCTGGTTCGAGGCCCGCACCTTCTGGGCCTTCCACTACACCTTCCGCTGGCACACGAACCTGACCTACCGCCTCGCGTGCGGCGACTGGGCTACGGTCATGCGGCACAGCGGGCCGTGGGTCGTGAGAGGTATGTCTTCAACGCTGGACGTAAATATACTTATATATGTATAGATGGTTTCCCGTACTTGAAATAATCGCGGGAACCAAGGAGGTTGAGCTGACGCTTTGTGTGTGTCGCGCACGCGCGCTCTACAGATCACTGCAACATGGTCCGGGGCGCCGTCCCGCCGGAGCGCTTGCTGGAGTGGACGGTCGAGGACGGCTGGGAGCCGCTGTGCGAGTTCCTGGGCAAGGAGGTCCCGGAGGAGCCGTTCCCGCACGCAAACGCCACCGGTACCCAGTTCGACACGAACGCGGATAAGTTTTCGGATGCCGCGATGCTTAGAGCCATACGGAATTTAGTCGTCACGGTGGTGGTGACGGGGGGTACGATCGGGTGGCTCTGGACTCGTTTACGTAGGCATTCTTAGGGTCACGAAAAGGGGGGGGGGGGGGGGGAGTGCGGTCCCGATATGGTCTCGAAGGCTTATTGTTGCGTTTCGTAGGTATATATACAAATAAATTGCTAACTAGCACATTTACAAGAAAGTAATATCTCGAACACTAGGTATATATACATATATATAACACGAGAATCTCCACGTCCAATTCCCTCTCCCGCGTGGGGAGACGGGGACTTCATATAGGGGGTATAATGGTATCATCTCAAGATTCAGTAGCCAGTTCTCTCACATTCGCAATCCCCACGCCCCCTTAGGACTGGGTGATGTCGCTCTCCGAGTACTTGCAGTTCTCCGACGGGCCCGAGCCGTTCTCCGTCGGCTCGTCGCCGTCGCTGTTCCCAGTGTAAGTGACGCAGATGTCGTCGACGCCGCTGACCTTGATGCTGCTGAGCGTGCACGTGTCGCCGTAGTTCGAGTTGATGCCGCAGAGCACGGAGCCCGAGCTGGCCGTTATGTCGCTCAGCACGACGTGGCGCTCGTACATGCTGTCGCAGTTCCCGCAGCTGCGGTAGAGCTTGCCAAAGTCGTCGACCGTGAAGCCGCTGACGTTTAGAGTACCGCCGCCGTTGTGCTGTTGCTAGTCAGTAATGGGAAAGGGGGGGGGGGGGGGGGGGGGCGTAGACAGGAATCAGGACTCGAGAGAGTGGCGTACCTGGAGAACCTTATCGGAGGCACCATAGGCACCACCACCCTGGATGTTGGTGGTAGCTCCGGCGTCTTGGTTCTTGATCGTAAAGGCCTACATTACAATATCCATCAGCGTCAAGCTGCTGCCGATTAGGGCGAGCCATGATTCAGGGGTAAGACTCACATCCTCGCAAACGGCCGACCACCAGACATTGTTCAGAGTGCAGGCACCCTGACAGTGGATACCCTCGATCTGGTTAGGTCCGATGATGACGTTGGATATCGATCCGCCCTCTTCGATTTGGAAGACAGCATCCGAGTCGCCACCTTCGCTTTGGCCATCGCAGCTGACACCCCGATCGAACATCACCATGCCACCGTCGAATGTCTCGCCGGCAGCGATGGTCTTGGGCTCCTGGAGGACGGAGCTGCCAGAGGAGGCAGGCAGAGAACCACCGCTGCTGCTGTTGTTACTAGCGCGGATCTTGAGCGAAGGAGCTGGGGTGATGCGAGGGGGGATGGGCATCACAAAGGCAGAGGCGCCCAGGGCTAGGGTAGAGACGACGAGGAGAGAAGAGTGCATTTTGGCGAGTGGAGTGTGATGTAATATGCCTTGCTGGCTGGTAAGTGGATCTAAGTATGCTTCGAGTAGGGTGTGAAAGAATGTTATAGTAGGCACAGCTTAGTAGCGAATGGCTGAGGCTGGAGGTACAGAGAGAGTTGCAAGACTGCTGCTTTGATATCGAGAAAGGGAACTATAACATCGAAGGAGAGATACGAAGCTGGCTTTATAACATGCCGTCTTCGTCATAAATTCTAGCATGACTCCTATTTATTTCTCATACCCAGAATACTTCACGCCGCTTCCCTGCTTCGATGCTACCTAAGCTCGCCGTCTAAGCAGGCATATAGTAGTTCGTAGGCACACAGCCTGGCTTGCACATCTCTGCGTCCTCGTAGGTAGTGTACTTAGGTAGTCCTCGCGGTCTCAACTTGATTTTTCCCACAAACCAAGTAACCTACCAACCTACCTAAGCCCCCCGGCCGACAACCCGCCTCTTTCGGGGGGGTTTCCATCCTGGACGTCACCCGTCCCGAATTAATTAAGCTTCAGCCCGATCGGGGGATAGCCCGGTCCCATCTGGATCCGTATTGGGGCAAGGACAGTCCATAAAAGGGCCTCTTTCACCCCTCAATCGCACTCAACCTCAGTCAAAGCCAAGGCCCCCAAAGGGGGGGCTCCGTTCCCACAATTCCCAGAGCATACCTATTATCAACGTTGGGGGCCCTCGACCGACTGCCGATCTTGATGTCAAGGGCGCGCGTAGAATTTCCGAAAAAGCGTGGCCACGAGTTTCCTGACCGAGATGAACTGGGGGTTTAGGTTGGGTTTTTTTCTTTTGTTCCTTTTTTTTCCCTCCTCCCCCTCCCCCCCTGCGATGGCTGCTGTTTCAACAGCACATCCCCCGGTTTTTTTTCTCTCTCTCTGAAGCATTGCCAAGAAGCGTGGCTAGCAAAGATCTGCCGATTAGCGGGCCCTGGAGAATATACGTACATAAGAAACACATTACGACAGCTCGAACCGAGATCTTGCTGTCTTTGGGTAGGAATCGTTTTTAGTCTAAAAATTCTTCATCACGATAATGCTGGTGGTAGCAGACATATTGGGGGGGAGGGCGGGGAGTATCTGATAAAAACACCAGAGCCGCTTACACGAGAAGAGGGGGCGGCGGCAACCGTTCGTGAATTACCTACCTACCTGCCCACTGCAGGTCGACAACGCCATTAGGCTATCTATCTGAAAATAGCTAAGAACAGGGTTGGTTTCTGCAACGTGCTGAACTGATTACTATACACTCTTGGCTCGACATAATCTTTTCTCGATGACGTTTGTTGCCTGGGTAGGTATGCATTCAGTGAAGTCATAATTAATCTTATATTCCAAGGGGTTTTTTTTATAGTTGACAACCATGTTGTTGTGTTTAGGAGGGTCATAAATCGGCATATAGGTATTTGGACGGGGTTCCTCTTGTGCTGTGTGACAATCATCGAGTCCTCCAAACCCATTCATTATCTACTATATTTCCTCGGGGCTAAGTAGGTATACCTTTAAAAATAAGCTGAGTATAACCCCAGTTCTTTAGTTAAACACAAGACTTATGGGACCTTACCAGGGTGCCGCATCTCAGGTACTATCGACTCCCGATATGGTTCACATTACGTCGCCCGCAGGGAATAGGTAGGAGGTAGTGCCTATGTCTATCTTTGTTCTTGGAGATCTACATTTACTACTGTGTAAGTACTATAGCTTTAACATAAGTTCACTGCGTCGCTTTTCCCCCCGTCTGTCCTCGCCTTTCGCTGAAACATTAGATCAGGTGCTTTACAGTACACCTAAACCTACCTGAGTGAAGCTGCGCGGCGATCTCTCTCTCGAGCTAAGAGAACAGCGGTTTTTGATTAAGAGTGTAACGCATGGAATAATTCCTCCCGTCGACGTAAATTTGGACAAGTATGGGTCGCGGCTGGGCGTTAAAGCACAGAACACTAATAACTTGTCGAGAAAAAGGTCATGAGTTAGTTGCAAGGAGACCTGAGCTGACTGGCGTACGCTGGTAGGTTTCTTAGACGACGGCTGTGTGAATTACCTAACTTAGAGAAAATCGCAATAAACTCCCATAATTCATTTTTCTCAGCTTCATCACCAAGTATACCGAAATATCCTCCTTGCGAGAATTCGACTACGTAATGCCATGTGTCGAAAAGAAAGAAATACGTTCGCTGACCGATGATCCAGGAGTTTCTTTAAAAGTGTAAAGGCCTGACCCCGTTGTCCTCAGTTTACGGCCCGTTGTCTAATCCTATGCATGTACTCACTGGATGGATGCGTTGATGGCCAAGAGGCTAAGACAAGGTAGGTATATTCTGAAGGTTATCTCTTTTCAGGGGCTTACAATTTGGTCTCTCGAAGGCTATCGTTAGCATAGGAGGGATGCCCAATAGGGATTGGTAATATAGAACTCGTGGATGCTTTGGTGACCTCGAGGTAAAAGCTCTCGAGCGATTACTGTCCAAGTAATACTAACTACTTACTTCCCTCTGTCTTAACTCACTATACAATCCCCTTTACTCGCTTGACCATGTACGACTCAGAACACTCGATCCTCTCATCGAATGGGCAACAACAAAGGTGGGTAGGTTATTGATGACAATCGGATAGTGAAACTGAAATCTTCTAAGTTTGGCATTATCATCAGATTGGTATTTTTCAGAAATCTAAAGGATCTAGGATAGTTGATGAACATCAATATTTCCACACGAAACTTTCCAACCCGAAATAAATCTAAAGATAATTACGTTCGCGACATAATTTGATATTCATGTTACTTCCATGGTAATCCTTGGGTATATATCTACTTATATGTACTATGTCATTGTCCAATAAGGACATAGATGTATCTGCCCATTCTCATTTGTTGACCTGTGCTGATGGTCAGTGAATGAGACCACGATTTATAGCAAGCTGGAGTTCCAACTCCGATGAACGGGTTTATTCAGCCGAAGTGCTCAACATCTACTTACTATGTATTGAGGTTAGAAATCTTCATGCCGAAAACACAACTGTCTGCGATACCTCCCCGACTAATATTATACCGGAGTAGACCTGGACCTTATTTGTTCTCCCAAGGGGTGTCTGCCTAACGCTTAATTTACTTATGCATCTCTGTTTAACATTATTTATTGTGTGCTACTCCGTGTCCACGCTGGACTTTATGTCTGATACGTGGTGTTTGTAACAAGGCATCGACTTCTGATCTCTTAACCGTGTGTCGTATACCAAGTGGCCCGCGGCCCCCTTGAGTAGGTAGGCAGAGACGGTTCTCTGCGCGCAGAGAGAATCGGCGTAGGAGGAGGCGGGTGCTTCTTTTCCCAACTACTGCTTCCCGTCCCGGCTGTACTCGACGGGCAGGTCCATGCCGACCCTCCTCGCCGTGAGCCTCACGCGTTCCTCTTCGTCCATGTTCATGCCCGGGTTGTACCGTTCTATAAGGGTTGTGTACTGGCGCTGGGCTCTGAGGTACTGCAGCAGCTGGTCCGCCTGCGCGACGGCGTGTTCGTGCTCGGCATCGTGGGAGAAGCTCTGTCGCAAACGTTGATGGAGGGGCGATGGCGCATTCGAAGTGGCCAGTGGTCGGGGAGGCAGTTCTCGGAGCAGCGACCGGTAGAGGGAGCGTATCTTCTGGGCTGAGTGTGCCATGGTTTTCTTCTTCCTCCCTTTTTTTCTTTCCTTCTTTTTTATTTCTCCTGTAAGGTGGAATGGGAGGGTGGGATGGGCGGAGAGAAGAAAGGAAGAAGCAGAATGTGGTAAGGAGAAAGAAATGGGCTGCAAAGAAATGCAGTGACTTGGTAATACACTAAGTACCTATGTAGGTAGGTACATACTACATGTAGGTACAATAGTACGGATTACCTACATGGTACATAGGTCATGGACCTGAGCTTATCGGAGGATAAGATAAGATAATACAAGACTCTGCCATCCCACCATGCTGGGGTCAGAGCAAGGATAGTGGGGGGAAGTACCTAAGGTTAGCGTAGTTTGGGGGTTCCACACTTGAGAATTTCTATCCATCGCATCAATTGCATCCAGCCTTGACCCGAACATGGCAATTCCACTTACATCCCTACACTAGAATTTTTCTTTTTCTTTCCTGACCATCCCAGGTTGACGCGCATCGTCGCCCATTGATGGCCTGAATTGGACGAGAAAAAACACACAAGCATGGTCTATAAGAATAGGTAGTCTCTGAGTTTCAATTGGCACCACCAATGGCCACAGCGACAACGACCTCGACCATGATGACAACGACAACGACAAAGCAAATCCAGACCTTCCTAGCCATGCCTGCTTCGCTGCGGCCGTTCCTGGTAGGAGCAGCATCGCGAGTAGGCACGCGAGCACGATCATCACCCCTGAGCCTGCGCGCCCTGAACCTGCGCACCCTTTCGACCTCGCTGAGGCAGTACGCCGCATCCAAGAGTCCTGCCATCGCCGCCCTCGTCATCCCCGAGTTCCGCACATCTCCCCTGGCCGAGGTCACGCCCGCCGATCTATACCGTTCTTCCTCTCTGTCCACCGCCCCATCCGACGAGACGCTGCAAGACGGCCTCGCAAAGCTGTTCACCAGGAACCCCGCCGTCTTCGCACATGGAGGCTCCGACTTCTACGACCTGAAGAAAAACACCCGCGTGCCCGAGGTCTGTATTCTCGGCCGCTCTAACGTTGGCAAGTCGTCTTTTGTCAATGCCCTCGCAAGTCGCCAGTCCAACACACTGGCCTTCGTGAGTAGCAAGGCTGGACGGACAAGGTCCATCAATGCCTACGGCTTTGGCCCTGCCCCCCTGACGAAAGACCTCGTCGGCCAGTCGGCCAAGTACAAGGGCCAGGAGGACATACCCACCCATGCATTTCATCTGGTCGACATGCCTGGCTACGGCCACGCCTCCTTGAAGGAGTGGGGTCATAATATCGGCCTGTACCTAGGAAAGAGGACCAGCGTGAAGGGCGCCATTGTCCTCATTGACGCCGAGGTCGGCCCCAAGGCCTCCGACTTTAATCTACTCGAGCTTCTCAGCGTTGCCCAGTTGAGGACCACTATCGTGCTGACCAAGGCTGACAAGGTCAAGAGCGGGCTCGAAGGGTTGCGCGAAACCTGCGTGAAGGTATGGGAAGGCATCCAGGACATCGAACACAAGCATTCGGACAAGGTTTGGGATTGGGACAAGGAGATATTTGTCACTGCTGTTGGCGCGAAGGATCATTCCGTTGTGAGCTCAACTATAGCCACCGCGAGGTTAGCCGTAGCCCGTCTCGCTGGTCTTGTGAACGACAATCGTCCGAAGCCCAAGAGGGACCAAAAATGGACTGGCAAGCTTATCTCCTTTGACGATTTGCTATATGCGCCTAGCAAGGGATCCGACACCACCGCCGCCTCTTCCAATCATCCGGTTTCTATGCGAGGCGATGAGCGCTCTACCAGGGTCAATTTCTCGCTCGCCGACTTACCACGAACTGGCTCGGCACCGTTTAGCACTATAAGCCAGGGAAGACCCTCGCCAATGCAGTATGCTAGAGCATTCCACACTACAGCATCCCACAGCAGAGACTCGCCGCTTAGACAGGTAGCACCAATTCAACGAAAAGACAATCGCAATTACAAGGAACTACAGTCCCTCATCAACGACTTCACACAGAGCCTGCGACCGACCAACACGGCGCGAGATGCCGTGCGGCGGGAGCAGCAGAACCGCGAACGCCAGATCCCTCAGCCCAAGACGAACATGCTCCGTAACATCGAGCGGCGCGAGGCCGAGCGTCTCAAAAAGCGCTTCCCCGAGCAAGCCTCGCGCACCCAGGCTGTGCACGAGCGGCGTCTACTGGAGGAGCAGCGGAATGCCGAGATCAAGCGGATGAGGGCGGCCGAGAAGGCGGCTCTGAAGGCCAACGCGTTGGATGACTGGCCCACAGCCCCGCCTGTGACTCAAACCCGCGGCACGGAGAGCATGCTTGACGACTGGCCCGTCGCTCCCGAGCCCGTGACCAAGACTAACAAGGCCCGTGGCAAGTCCAAGGCTGTCGCCGCCGCCCCCATGGGCCGCAAGGGCAACAGCGAGGTGATGGACCCTGACGTTTTCAACAGCATGTTCACTCTTGGCGACGCCTACCAAAATGGAAACTCAGGCAGTAAGGACAAGAAGAAGAAGAAGAACAGCCGGGGTAAGGGGGGTAAGGGGGGTAAGCAGAGCAAGGGAGGGGTTGGGAAGAAGAAGCCCGAGCCCCCGCTCGACCCGTTCGAGGCCCGGTTCGCCAAAAATGTTGTCTCGACTGACAAGAAACAAGTCAAGGGCACTGCTATGTTCTGATGGCGGTTACCTGAACGAGATAGAGAACGATTGTATCATTGTACGTGCATGTCAGGGAACGAGGAGAGAGAGAGGGAGGTTCCGGTTTTTGTAATGGAATACATGGGATATTCCTGATCCCAGCACCAGGAATAAAGGAAATAGAGGAGGAGAAGGAGGATTTCGCGAAAAAGAAGGGACCAGCTGGGTTGAGGGTTTTGGGGTTTAAAAAAGGAAAGCAAAAGAGAATATAAGAGGGACATATATTGATAGCAAGAAAGATGAAGGTCATGATGCGTACCTGCCTAGAGAAGAAGAACATCTCCTTATAAAGTGCCAACTAGGTAGTTAAGAAAAAAAATATTCAAAATAAAAAGAAACCGAAATGAGAAGAAAAGAAAAGGAAAAACAACAAATTTGCTACCAATGTGTATAAAAAATAGGTGGCATGTATGTATGTATATATATGTATTACTTGCTACTCTTAGGTAGGTAGGTGGTTGGGTGGGTATACCATCATCAATACTAAGTAACTAACGTTACAAATATTTGATATTATCATTCATTTCGAACCCCCCCCGCCCCCCACCTGATGTGCTGTTGCTCTTCTTTAACCTATAAAGAAATTACCCGAAATCCTACCAACCAACCAACCCATTTGATCCACCAGACCCAGTGTCAAGTGTGCGTAAGTAAAGTAAGGTGAAGTAGGTTAGGTACAATACGTAAGTAAACTTATATCAATATATATATATATATATATGTGTGTGTATCCCGACTTTGGTATCAATCATCCTAACCCTATTCCGCTGTGTACACTAGGTAGGGTTACCATATAACACCAACACCCACACCGTAGGTATTTTAATTACAAACCGGCTCGCTCTCGACCCTACCTACCCTTCCTTAGGTACCTTACCTTACCTGATCTACGTAGCAGCGTTCACCAGGCGAGAAACGCTCAGGGCGGCCATGTCGGAGGACCTGCTCTTCGATTTCGCATTCCACCTCCTCCCCCCGCCTCCTCCTCCTCCTCGCCTTTTCTCTCTCCATCTCTTCCCCTTTCCCTTGCCCCTCTCTAGATCCGTGGCGGTGGCGGCGGCGGCGGCGGCCTCGGCCCGGAACGAGTAATCCGGGACGAAGACGTCGATGAGATTATCCCAGAAGCCGAGGTCATACAGGTTTTCGACGTCGCGGAGGGAGCGCACACGCTCCCAGGGCCCGACGCCGAGGGGGGCGCGCACGTCGGGGGGCTCCCCGTCCTCGGTGCGCACGAGGGCCTGGACGGGGTCGACGGGCCAGCGGGACCAGGGGGCCTCGAGGTTGGGGTCGCGGGGGCGGTCGGGGGCGAGGGGGCGCTTGAAGGCGAAGCCGTCGTCCATCTCGGCCTGCCAGTCCTGCCACTTCATGCTCTCGTTGGTGGTCGTGCCGCCGTAGATCAGGTAGACGTGGTACCCTAGGAGGCCCCAGACGAGGGGCGAGGTCATGGCCGCGAGGAGGGTCACCGAGCCGACGCCGACGTCGTCCTGGATGCCGAGGGAGACGAGCAGGAAGTACACCCGCCACGACATGCCGCGCGGCTTCCAGAAGGAGAAGGCCGGCCCGCGGCCGAGGCTGCCGTTGCCGGCGCGGACGCGCGCGCTCTCGGCTACCATGCCCATGCCCAGGACGGCGCCGTAGGTGGTCAGGACGGCGGTGGACAGGAGGAGCAGGATGAACCAGTGCTGGTTGCCGTAGCCGACGCAGTTGTTAATGAAGACGCAGTGGTGGTCCATCTTGTGCACGCAGCGGCGACACACGGAGCAGTGCTTCGAGCGCGCGGGCTTGAGAAGCCGGCAGGTCCGGCAGGTCTGGCCCGGGTGGAACAGGGTGAAGTCGTAGGGGTAGTGCGACATGTAACGCGAGTGGGTGGCGGGGGTGACGACGCCGGGGTCGCTGAAGGCGGAGAGGTAGAGAAAGACATAGGGCAGGAGGATGGCCAGGCTGCCGAGCACTCGGTGCAGTGCGCTCATCCGCGGCCACGCGCCTGGCAGGTACATATACTCACCCCCCGACAGCAGCAGGAAGAAGAAGATGAGGATGGTGGGATGCCGGCCGTACATGACGTAGGTGCCGAACTCGCCCAGGCACGTGGTGAGGCGTCCTGAGGTTAGCCTCCGGTCGAGCGCTAGGATGGCGCTAGGTATGTATACCCATATGGCTCGGTGCAGCCAAGCTATGGGGGTGTGTCTGGGATGTTGGTAAAAAAGGGCAGTTAGTATAAGACCTGTTTTTTCTTCCCTCCTCTCCCCCCCCCCCCCCCCCCCCTGCTTGGCGGTGGTCACTTGGCCAGCGCATCCGTAATGGGGGAGGTATGTACACGACCGGTGCCATGACTGCTAGTTCAGTTCCGAAACTAGGGCAGCAGGGAGAAGACGTTGACCCAGTCGAGTCTCAAATTACCTTAGAGCAGGAAGTCTGCCAAAGAAGGCGACAAAGGTCATGAATGCGATGGCGAGAACGCCTATAGCCACCTGAGCAATCACCCCCATGCTGAATTCAGTCCCATCCAGAAGAACTGCAGCAGTTTAAGCTCGATATGCATGTGCCCCGGGTTTTATAACCCGCGTGTTTCTGATCTCAAGCGTGAGTGTAGATCGATCGTCGATTTGAGGTTGTTGATGGAACTCCATCTGAGACCCGGCAGCAAAAGCCGTTGCAGATGGATGGATGACTAGGTTAGGTAAGTAGGAAGGTAGGTAAGGCAGGTAAGGTTAGTTAGTTAATTAGGAAAATAAGTAAGACATAATTAAAAGTATTTCCGTATATTTGATCAAACTGAAAATGGCCTGGTGACTGACTTGTTTGGGTGGTGTTGTTATTGCTGCTGAGCTGAGGAAGATCAATGTGAGTTGTGTATGTATGGAATAGAGTGGGGGGGCCAAACTTATGGAATGAATGATTGTCGGGTGTGCTTCAGGTGTGGATGGGTTTATGTAAGAGTGAGACGAAGATAGGAAGCGAGGCGGTGCCAGTGCCCAGCTGAGGCGAGGCGGGGCGGGGCTGGCAGTATGTACATAGGTAGGTACATATAGTACCTGCCCACCCGTAACGGGCAGCTACATAGGTACTTACTTCTATGACCTAACCTAAGTACTACTGTATGTACCAGGTAACAGTCATTATCACCCCCGCCATACACATATGTACGCCTATGTATGCAATATCTGCAGCCAATTAATTCCAAAACAGTTAGCGCACGTGATTTTTGATTACAAGAGAAATCGCGATTTTGCATCACGCGTCTCATGAAACCTTATTCACGAGACTTTTCCATATTCCATCTTCCGTCCTCTATTTACCAGCCTGACCTTTTTTTCCCTTTTTTTCTTCTTCCTCCCCCCACCCAACCCATGATACATAAAAGAACTCCATCCCCGACAACAACAGCAATCCTGTTCCCTCTTTTTCCCTTTGCACACCAAGACACAGTAATTGTTGAAATGAGGAAAGGTGACACTTGCAGTACCTATCTTATCCTAGCTTGTACCTGCACTCGAGGGTTTACAGCGCCGGAATTGGAGGACAGTTGATTGTTGTGAATATAAACAAGCAATATTACCTTCCAAATACTACCTAACCTTTCTACCTACCTAAACACCAAGCACGTCTCCCAACCTACCAGTCACCAGTCGCATAAACCAAACAACCCTTTCAAGTCCATCCTCAGATAACCCTAGGGTTAAGTTAGGGTCACGCTCGATGCCTGCGCCCATCGTCTACCAGGGCGTAGTCGCCCAGGATGGCGGCGGAGGCGTCTTATTCCAAGGACTCAAGTTCTGGGTTGCACATCGCATTCCTAATCGCCCAACTTACGTGAAAGACATCCAGGTACGGGGCGGTCCTGTCCCCCATTTCCTGAGATTACCCAACTAATGCAACCTAGAATAACGGGGGCAAGGTCGTGCCGCTAGAGAAGGATGCCAACTACCTGATTGCGGACCATACCCGGAAGGATGCACCTCCTGGCTCGCATTCCTACCTATTGATTCAGAGTGCTCTAGACCGAGGATCTCTTGATAACGCAGATGAGCATCTGTGTAATGTTTCTGTAGCTCAGCCTGCCGCCCATGCTGCTGCGGGTGCTTCGGCCTCAACCCGCCCGGTATCCGCCCATACAAAAGGCACAAGAACCCCATTCACTCAAAAGGATGACGAGCTTTTGATAGAGCATATCAAGGCTGAACGTAAAGGCCGCAGCCTTTTAGGAAATGAGATCTACAAAGAACTTGAGGCCAAGGTATGCCCCCTTTATACGGCCCCACAAGGCTTCCCCCACAGAGCTCATATGCTTACCACTTTGAAATTAAGCATCCAAACCACACCTGGCAGTCATGGCGAGATCGATGGGTAAAAAAGCTACAACATCTTCCTCGGCCTGATGTCTCTGATGGAGAACCTGATCTTTCACATCCACCGCAAACACCTTCTCGAGGAAGAAACCTGTCATCTAACGGCACTAGTGGAGTTCGTTCAAGAGCCAAATTTACTGCCGAGGAGGACGAAATACTATGGCAGTGTGTCCAGGACGCACTCCGAGATGATAATAAGTTACATGGAAATAAGATTTATGTGGATTTAGCATCTGATGTTAGTGGTGGGTTTTATTCCTAGCATCCTCATACATCTACTAATAATGCGCTCCTAGTATCCGCAACGCACATTCCACTCCTGGAGGGATCGCGCGATCAAGTTCGTGATTCCTCAGCATGAAGCAGACATTGAAAGATTAAGAGAAGAAATAAAAGCGGATAAGGAAGCCAAAAGGCTAGCAAAACTACAAGAACGGTTTGCAGCACGCCGCGAACAAGCTCGGGAAAAAGACACCAAGAAACCTGAAGAACCATTGGAGAAGCAGCCAGCCTCCCGTACCCAAGAATCAACGAGTGCAAAGCGCACAGTTTTACAGGACGCTCAGCCAAACTCTAGCCCAGTACCACAGGCTTCCAAAGAAGCACATATTCAAGCCGATGGCCCACGGAGCCCTGGCGAGAGGCCATCCATATATACCCCGCAGAAGCTGCCACAAACTTCTCCCAAGACTCAAGTCGAGCCTGAGCCTCATTTTGAAGAAGATCACCCTCGTGAACCAACTGATGCGTCGTCATCATCCCCTGAAGCCCACACAACTGAACTTCAGAACGATGAGCTTCTTGCTCCTAAAAGGCTAGAGATAGGCTCGAAACCTCAATTCTACCGCAACTACACCATCTACCTAAAAACCGAAGATGTCCAAGCAACTCCGTTGCCAAGCATTAGAGGACGCGCTTTTGAGCCCTGGGATCTCTGGAAAGCTGTTATATCTCAAAAAGTCGATCCTGCGGAGCGCGACTGGCAACAAATTGCTGAAGACATGGGAATCAACTGGATCGAGGACGAGGCGGCTCCCGAGGAGATTCGACTATGCTACGAGAGAAATCTATCAGGCTTTGAGGAAGCTATGTTGAGTTTTGAAGAAGAAGAAGAAAATGAAGAAGATGAGGAAGATGAGGAAGATGAGGAAGATGAGGAAGATGAGGAAGATGAGGAAGATGAGGAAGATGAGGAAGATGAGGAAGATGAGGAAGATGAGGAAGATGAGGAAGATGAAGAGGAGGAGAGGGAGGGGAGGGAAGAGGAAGAGGTTGAGATACCAATGCCGTCCTCGCCTCCGGCATTGCCATCTTTAAAGAGATCCTTTAGCGCAACGAACCTCTCCTCTGACCCAGCCTACCCGCATTCATCTCCCAAACGGCGGAGACTGGATCGGAGTCGAGAAATACCATCAACACCAGATGAGTTGAACGGAACATCTCGATTGCGCCACTATATTGACAGTGAAGTAACTCCTACAAAGCTAGCTAGCACGCCTTGGGGAAGACAACCGGCATCCCGCAACCATATGCAACTTATCGTTACTAACGAAGAGGAAGAGGAAGAGCTGAGGGATGATGTCCAGGAATTGCCGGTGTTGCCACCTCCTCGACTTCGAGCAGTAGAGCCAGAGACCCAGGATTTTCAATTCGACCCGGAGACGCAGAAATTTTTTAACAAAGAGGTATTAGAGGCGATGGAGGAGGATACGCAGGTTAATATCACACCATCACAGCAACTACAACAAGAGTCAGATGCCACGATCCCCGAGTTGCTAGCAATAAAGAGTGTGCAGAATAACACCACAACGCCCCGCCGCAAAATCAGAACCCCATTTCAGAAAGACGATTCTGACGAGGAACCTCCACAAGCTAACAAAGCCAGGGGCAAAAGTAGCCCGCTGGCAAAAATGAGCCCAGTGCGTCAAAGGCGTTCTCTACCCAAATCATGGGGTCAAGATATAGTTACTGCGGCACCATCCGCAAAGCCGTCCGTCTCCCAGAAAAGACAGCGACAGCATTCGAGGACGCCAACATCCCCCATTCCCCAGCGTGGAGGAAAATCTCCCCCTAAAGTCGCTGCGACCAGATCAGCCACACCAGTCAAGGAAAGGCCGGAGGATATTATCGACCGGTTTCTCGCTCTCGGCTACACCAAGGCCATCGTGGTACGTGCTCTCAAGGCAACGACGTGGCACATCGGAAATGCAGGTCAAGTGATGGAGATACTCAGAAGTGGAGAGGAGTTGCCTCAAAGGACATCGGGTGTGTGGACACAGCGCGACGATGAGGCCCTCCTTCTGGTGGACTCCAAGGCGCCGCCCAAGGATGCCAAGGAGGAGAGGAAGAGGGGAAAGGAGCTTCGCCGACTACAGGCAAAGCATGGTGACCAGGCAATAGAGGCACGGCGGCAATATCTGAACGCCTGATACTGACCTGTTCAAGCGGTTGTGAAGGGTTGCAAGGGAGAGATGGGAATGGGGCATAGTGGAGGTAATAGTCGTTGCTGACACAAAGAAACGCTAGTCAGCCAGTCAGTCCGTCAGTCACGATATTCGGAGTTACTCATGTGGTTCGGCATCGATAGGCGCTTAAGGTTCGCTTTCTTTTTACTAGATACCCACAAGCTGTAATTTAAATGTAGGCATCAAGACTTTCATGGCTTTTGTCACGATCCCACAATAAATCCAGAGCGCGAAGGCTTAAGCAATCTCTGCATTGTGTATGAAAATAATTACAAACCTTGAAAAATAATAAAAAGTAATAAAAATAAATTCATCACGCAGGTATAGTAAATAATGGAAAATATAAATACTCTGGTTTTTACGTAAACTAATAGGTAGTTAATGCGAAAAGTACATAATAACATTTATACAGTTAATGTTAAGTAGCAAAGTTGGCAGATAAAACTGTAACAGCTTTATAAACTTTTATAAACTTTCAAATATTTAATAACTACAGGTTATAAACATTTTTAAGGTGTAAAAGGTATTTCCACATGACGGTTATTTTAAGCTTTAATAGCCGACTCGTAAACTACCTACCGTCGAGTACGTTCTTTTCTACCCAGGAGTCCAAGACATACCCCGTTGACTATGATGCATCATGTATCAACACTATCGCGGTCCACGGCCTAAAATACTGAATCGCCATGAACATGGACCTTCGACAAAAAAAAACCCCCGAGGGCCGATCTGTGAATTGGCTAAAGGAGAATAATATGTTACCAGCTGACGTTTCCCAAGCTGGGACTAGTATTTACTATGTTAGATCAGAAAGGCATTAAATCGGGACTGGACATGTCGTCGTCGCCCACGGCCGAATACCGCAAAGACGTGTTTCACTGTCTCAGGCCCATTATTTTCTTTGGAAAGGAAATATTGGCAGTCGGATCCGTAAACATAAAGTGCTTGCTGTCAAGCAAATCTTTCTTAAATGGAGTTGGACATCTCGAATTACAAGATACCTGGCATAAAATAAGAATTTAAAAGGACTTTAGTTAAAGCCGGTGATAAATATTTTAATATACTGTCATGTATGCCATGCGTTGCCATATAAGGGCTAATTGCCAGCAAGGCAATTAGCGTTCGCTTTTGCCACATATACATAACGGCTTACTAGTATACGACCTGTCATATCATAAAGGTTCTTAATATGATGTACATGGAATAAATTGAACACCCTAAGGCAAAGCATACCAACACCGATAACTGCGAGGTTTAAGGTACTCACATATGCATGAATAGCCGCCGATGGCGAGGAAATAGAAGGACAAGACTCATGTATAAATACGAGTATAATTCTCGAAGGAACAACGAGGGTACTTAGTCCTCATAACTCCTTAAGACCACAAGAGAATTACAAGTTGAAATCTGAATTTATATTCTAAGCCTGATATCCCTTGTCACATTCTAGATACGGCTCTCAAGGTGTAAGAACAATAAATTACGGGAGAAAGTGCCAGCTGGAGTCAATCGAAGAAGCCACGGGACTATCTCAAGCAGTTGAGACGAATCCGCCTACCGAGACCTCTCTCCAGAACTACTCTAATGCACAGACATTATACTAGGTTACTCAGATACTACGAGTCTTCAAGATGAAATTGCGTCTGAACATGTTATTGCCCTTCGCCAAAGAACTTTACAATGCCCTTCCATTCAAACTTTTACGGAAACAATGTGGAAGCTATGTCAAATTTACGACCCCCGATCTTCAACGGTTACTGATAAATAAAAATTATATAAGGTATTTTGAGATCATAAGATAATTGTTATAGACCAACTAAAGGACATTCCCTCATTGGAATGGACGGTGCTTCCTCGAGAACTGTCTCTGGAATGTAAGGGAACATCACGTGACCAAGGGATGTGTCTATAGTAGGTGAGAAATACTAGTATATTAGAGTTGCACCAGGATGGAAAAGGAGGTTAACAACAACGTTATCATCGATGACACTATCACATATATACACGGAAACAATCTTTATTTCCCCAAGAAGTACATGCCTTAATGTACCTTTACGATCTATAATCCTGACATTACTGCCGGCCTAGGTGTTACCTATCCAAGAGCACGAAATACTCTTACCCACACACCAAATCTCGAATTACTTGCCATCCTTTTCTGCACAAACTTAGGTAAACTAGCTAACCAATATTTCGGATGTCACATATAAAGTCAAGAACGGGGGGTTAAACACGTGGACATTTGGCTGAACTATATCGCTGCAACAAACAACTATCTAGGTCCTCTGCCCTCGTATAAACTTGTCTGAAGAATAAAACCGCAACATCTCAAAGTAGGTCGCATGTTGAGATAACTTCCCGGAACCACCGCCTCATTGCCCTTGATCTAGAAAGGACAAGTAGAGTCCTTGCCGCCGTTGGTCTTGCAGCACGAGTAGAACTGGTCCCCACTGATGTTGTTGCCTTGGCACTGTTTGCAGGGTTAGTGGATCTTCGCTTGTATACAAACTTCAAGTGAGTCTGGCTTACATATTGTCCTTCGTACTTGATTCCTCCAGTGGCGGGGAGGATTCCAGAGGCTGCTAGAGTTAGAGAGAGTCCAAAGTCGAGAAGGGTCAAAGGGGTGTCATACTAAGCTGGCCTCCGACTCTGCTGCAGCAGGCCTGAGTAGCCGTGTCGAGGGTGTTGCTATCCGTATCGACCTGGCAAGCGCAAAGGCTGTGTCCATCACCCAGAACGGGCCTGGTTGAAGTAAAGTTAGCCTATTGCAGAAGTTCCAATCATGGTAGGAGCAACGTACACTAGGAGCCAGGCACTTGCGAAGAGAAGAGAGAACTTCATTGTGAAAGTTTGTCTTTGGAATAAAGAATGAATATGGTTCAAAGAAAGTCTGAGTGATTGAGGTTGGGGTGATTCGAGTGAGTTGCTTCAGAGGTTGACCGGATAGACCTAAGGGTGGTGAGTCGCCGGGCTTATATAGACGTCGAACCGAACACTTCAAGCCGGCATCCAGATGTTATCTTTCGGTGAACACGGAACCTTCGGGCTGTTCACATGAAGACGGAGATTGTCCTTCGTATTATTTTGGCGATCTTTCAAGGCAAAGATGCAGACTATACCTGTTGGAGCCCTTCGAATGGGACGATTCCTGGAGCCAGCCAAACTCTGTTGGGATTTGCAAGATGATTTACCCTTGGAAAATTGCATGACAGCCTGCTACGTCAGATGATTTACGGAACGACACGAAGTTCTGTATATTCGTGTTCGTTTCCTGGAGGCTCGGTAGGTAGGGGGGGGGCCTGTATACGTGCCAAGTACCGATACCAGAATTTCGTCTCTCCCTGTCTTCTTTTTCTCGGCATTCCTTAACGGTACATCCTGCTCAACGACATGTGTCCATAGAGAACTTTTTTATATATAAGGGCGTCGAATTCTCCTCTTCGCCATGTTCAAAGGACCACCACCACCACCACCAACAGCAACAACAACACACTCTTTTCAGTCTTCAAACCATCACAGTCTCTCGACTTCAGCAACACTTCTCAAATCTTCAAAATGAAGGCCATCTCGATCCTCGTCGCTCTCAGCAGCCTCCTCATGTGAGTCTGTCTGTTCTTTTCAACCTTTCAGCTGCTAACCTCCTGCAGGGGCGTCACCGCCGACAGCCACGGTGCCTGCGGCTGCCAAATCAACACGGATGGCGCGCTCGATGATACCTCCACCAAGACCTGTTGCGAGAGGCATGAAGGGACCGTGGAGTTCTTGACTACTTCGGGCAAAGTCCGCTTTGCTGGCGATTATGTAGGTTTGCCCTTTTGGGGAGATTTGAACAACAGAGCCGGACTAACATGGAGACCTACAGTGCCTGAAGGACAATATCGATGGGGATGATTTCTACAACTGCTGCAGACAGTTCCTGCAATATGGAGACAGTGCCTGCCCCTGGTAGAGGGATAAGACAATCGGATCGTTAGGTTCCACCACACCGTTAGCTAGTCGTGTACTCCGTAAATAGCATTGGGAAAAGAAATAAACGGTGTCATTAAACCCTTACCTTGATTGTTCTGCCTTTCTGTCATTTGATATCAAGTTTGTATAGTTACCTAATCCACCAGGCTAAGCATAATGTTAGATCTGCCGATGTGGCAGGGATGTATCCCGGCCTGCGCGGACCAATAAATCACGTGTCACGGTAGACCCGCCGCCCCGGGACCCACTTATGGGGCCGTAGATGCCGGCGTCCAGACCTTTAGATAGCCATTGATCAAATTTAAGCATATAATCTCTGTATGGGATCATCTACCCTGACTACCACTTGTAGCCAAATACATTTGATTACATAAACCCACGATCCTTGTCGTCGTAGGCTGATCGTAGCCTCGTGCGTGGGCCAAGTTCGTACCTGATAATATACCTACCCCGGACGGGTGCATTGGCGTGTTCCCAAACTTGGTAATCGACGGTACTATGAGGATCAGCACGTTGGCAGCTCACTCGCAGCTTTCATTACCCACCGCCAGGAGGGCTAGATTTCTCTCTCCATCCCCACCGGCAACCAAGCTGGAGGTTCGCTTAGTCAACGAACTCCCTTATGTTGCTGCACTAGCTTCCCAACAACTAGGTAAAACAGGTACGGTGTGGGACTAATAACCATAATCGTATACCCCGGATTCGGTATTTGATTCTACGCCAAGCCCCGGTTTCATGCTTATTACAACGACTTACCGCCTATACGTAGGTAGGTACCTAGTTGTTTACATAAGTTCTTGGCTGTGGTGGTCCACTCAGCATTTGCCATTAGTGTAGCTTGGCCCCGTCTTCTATTTTCGCGTCTTCCACCAAGATACTTGGTTTCTGTCTGGTTGAGGGTTCTTTGGACCTTTGTCGCCCACTTTAAAACCCCCAATGTTAACCGTGCTTTGTAGATCTGACAACGAACCATCTACCTAGGTAGGGACTCGTATATGCCTTGTTGAAAAACACCTGATAGCCATATAGCTGTGAGTAGATCCGGAGCGGATGTCCGCTGTCTCGATGCCAGGCTCACCGTCTGATACAAACAAAACAGTTGTCTAAACCCAAATTGTATATATTACGCTGTTCTGTGCCAAACATTCCACGACCATGTTTCCGAGTGATCCGTAATGGCATGTTCATTGCATGAAATGACTTCTATTGTAGTTGTCCTAATACCTACAAGCGTAGCGGCGATGACCGTTCCGGCCTTTCCATGAACCTCGCCGAGACGTTGCTTGGAAGTGGCACCCCCGGGGACTGGGCATCTCTCGGGACGAACATACGAGGTCTTTTGGACGAACGAATAACGAAACCCTTGTCGAGTCCCTGGAGTATCGACAGGCACGCATGGACTGATGCTGATCTGATGAGGCTCTCTATACGAGGATGCCATGGCCTGGACGGGGAAATGCAAATCCCAAACTTTCCGTTTACAACATAAATAGGCGTCTTCATTCCCCTCTGCTTAGTAGTGGCAGCGTGAGACAACCAGCCTCGAGACTCGACTTCTATCCGCTGCTCCCCACTGTCAGAACATATCTTCTACAAAGATTTCTCTATCTTTTCCCTCTTCACCATGAAGGTATTCGCATTCCTCGCCGCGGTGGCTTCCGCCTCTGCCCTTGCTTTCCCTGCCACCACCACCCCGTCAAGGCAAGTTGTTCCCCTCCAGTGAAGAACAAGAACCAAAAAGAGCACTCGTAACTAACCTACTTGCAGCCTGGAAGCTCGTTCCGAAGTCCTGCACGATCTTCTCCTGAACATCACCACGGCGGGGGAGAACAGCGCGGTCATCGACTTCTCGTACGAGCCGGGCAAGGACTACTTCCAGCTGCTGGGGATCCCTTCGCCGACGGGGGCTCTGCGCCCGCGCACGCAGGTCAACATCCCGGCCATCGGCGAGCGGGCGAGCGTGGCGTTCCGCATCGCCAGCGTCACGCTGATCCGGACGGCCGCCAACGTGCTGTCGGTCGAGATCGACAACCTGGTCGGCTACACCATCACCGTCGCCCTCGACTGGATCACCGGCAACGAGGAGGAGAAGGTCCCGGCCCGCTCCACGCTGGAGCACAACATCAACATCAACGGTCCTGGACAGATCAGGGTTACGGCCTCGAGATTCTCCTAAACTAGGTACTTGACTTGCTGAAGAGGAGGAGGGGGGGAAAGGGGGGCAACCCCTGGCCACGAAGGATGATGAATCCCGTTTACGTTGTCGTATGAGTTAGCTCTGTTTTTTTGGTTATAATTTCGTCTTGCGGGAGTGCACTTTTATTCTTCTCTTCTTGTTGAGGGGCCATCTTAATGTTGTGGAATATCTAGGTAGTAGATAGGGCTATCAATGCCAAAAGAAATATGTACGTACCGCCTATCTACCTTACCTAGGTATTTGGAGTTATTCTACACTATAAATTGGCGACAGGGGTGTTCTATCCCTGCAACCGCTGTTTCTTTTTGCGCACTCTCCACAAATGTCTGTTTTTTTTTCCCCAGATTGGCTTTCCGCTGTGTCGGTTTTGCTTTATACTTTATAATTGCCCTGACGTATCCCGGTAAGGATCGGCTTCTGTGTGGCTGTTTGTGGGTATTCAGGGACCCATAGTGGCGCCACTTCTATAGCCTGTGGTATATTGGAACGAACCATATCTGTTTCTTGGTGTAATCTATAGTAGTTGCTAGAAGGTCTGGACAAGCCCGGATCGACCTTCTTCCTTTCCCTTTCCTTTCCAGCGCAACATCAAATAGGTAATAATCATCATCTACCTATCAATGCGGCTACTACCTAGTGTAAGGCGTCCTTACACTAACACTTTTGGACACTATCAACGGTACTGCCGTAGCTTGCTATGGCTTGAGCTAAGTAAATTTCGGAACAAAGTCTACCTACACCTTTTCGGTATGCTGACTCTGAGACGTCTTTTTCGTAATATTCTCTGTTTGCTTTCTTGTCAGATAGGTTAATATCTACTGGTGAAAACATCCTCTTTATGATCATGTTCGCTCCGGGCGATCCGGAAGGCGCGGAAGTCCTCTCGGCAGGGTTACATATCTCGTTGCCCCATGCGCAGGTGTTCAATGTTACGAAGTGGATATACGGACTCATAAATAACAGTTAATCGAAAGGATATCATGACACGCGATGACAAGCCTCGTATATGCAGGTACGTTGCTGCCAAGTTGACAATGGAATAAGGGAATATTTGATGCTCTTCGTTTTTAACAAGTGAAACGAAGTCTATTGTATTGATCTACTTTATATGGGGTCCTTGTCCCATTGGAATATGAAGGTAGATCCCCGTGCGCTGCCTGGCCTAAGCCACAGGTAGCCACCTCTTCGCAGCTATTAAATCCATGGATGAGCAAAGATAGGTGGATAAGTGAGTACCTAGGTAGCTGTAAGGGTGACGATGTATATGGATTTATTCTTGTGTTGGAAAGGAGAAAGAAAGAAAGAAGAAGTCCTCTCCAGACTAATTAGTGTAGGTAGTTACCTACCTAGCTACACCTTTACGTACCAGGATGTATTTTAAACTATAAGGCAAAATCCCACCACCCATACTCACGGGTAGGTAATCTTATTAGCTCACCTGCAGGTAGGTAGGTACATGCCTACTTAAGTAATCAGCTGAGGATGTATGTGTTGCCTTTAGTTACACGTCACACCAACGTTAGTTTGAACACAGGGCTGTAGTTGAGGCAGGTACTACTTACCTAAAACCAGCAATCAGATCCCTTGTCGCATTCCTTGGCAGGGATTAGTTCGCTAAGCTTTAAGGTCCTCTGACGCGGGATCACATCATAGCCAATCATGGGCGAAACCGAGGAGATAGAAGGGGGGAAGATCGTCATCTTTGTACCACAACTACCAACGTCGTAACATCCCTCGACCCCGCGCAAGCTCAGGACTAACCTTAGGTAGGTAGGGCACTAATCTTAGGACCCTTGACCCTTATCCATACCCCTCTTCTATCATTGTCTACTTTCCTCTTTCTTTCTCTCTTCTTCCTTTCAGACCTAACCTCCTTGAGAGATCGCAAACCTCATTGCCTATTGCCCACTGCCCACTGCCCACTGCCCACTCTCATACGCAAGCATCATACTCGGTATCTCATATCTCAGTACCTAGGTACCTAACCTAATACTGAGACCCTTGACCGACTTTACATCCCAACCTAAGCCAGTCAACTGTTGAGTTGGCAGTCTGATTCTTGACCACAGTCAGGAAGAACCTAAGAACCCCTAGAACCCCTACACTACAACATCCTCCAGCATGTCGAATCACGATTACTATGGTGGCGGTGGCGGTGGCGGTGGCTACCCCCCTCAGCAAAACCAATACCCGCCGCAGCATCAGTATCCCCCACAGGGACAGCAGCAGCAGCAATACCCTCCGCACCAGCCGTACGGCGCACCGCAGCAGCAGCATCAGCAGCCTCCAGCAGGCCAGCAGTACACCCCTTACCGCCCACCGCAGGAGTCATATCCGGGCGGTCCGCCTGCGTACGGTCACAGCCAACCCCCTCAGCAAGACTACGGCTACTCGAACCAGGGCCACTCGAATCAGTACCCCCCGGCTCACCAACAGCAACAGCATGGTGCCCCATACCAAGCCGACCCGCATTACCAGCAGCAGCAACAGCAGCAGCACGGCGGTGAAGGTGACCGGGGCCTCGGATCCATGCTCGGGGGCCTAGCGGGCGGTAAGAAGGGCGGCAGTCCACTGGCCGCCATCGGGGCCGCGGCAGCCGCGCACTATATGGGCGGTCATGGTGGTGGGAGTAGCAGCCACGGCGGAGCGTCGGGATTCCTGCCCTCTGGGCTTGGTGGCGGCGAGCACAAGAAGGACAAGGGCCACAAAGAGAAGAAGGACAAAGACAAGAAGCATAAGAAGGAGAAGAAACACAAGAGTCACAGCCGCAGCAGCAGTAAGAGTAGCCGCAGTAGCAAGAGCAGCAATAGCAGTTAGGGGGAAATGCATGGGTATATTGGAACAGGGGTTGGGAGATAGTTGGGCCTGGTTGAGTTAGATCAGGAGGGTTTCATTAGGGGTGAATTATTTTTGATTGTAAAAGTGTGAGTTTTTTAATGAGTGAAACTCAAGGTGAATGGCGTCTTGGGTGCGAAAACGTGATAAACTGACGACTTATCTATACCCTACAGCCATGTAGAGGATAATCCAGAGCGAAGCACAATACCTAAGGGGGCTCGGGGACCGCAAATGAACCCCCCAAGGCCTCCCTTCTCTCTTCTTCCCGCCACAACTTGTGATATCGACTCAACTCATTCAGTCAACAACCCCAGCGCTTCAAACACCCAATCCGGTGTACCTCTGCTCTCCAGGCATCGTCTCACCCTCAACCGCATCCAACCTAGACGCACTGGGATCTTCAGCGACTCCACGAACTTCCGCAGGCTCTCGCTTACCACTTCCACCTCTTCATTCTCTTCCATTTCCGTGTCCTCGTTCCCTGTCCCATCTACCTTCCCATCCCTTTTGTCACCATCACTCCGTCTTTCCCGTTCACACCCTTTTTTCCTATGCATATTGCCATCACTTGCCCCCTTTTCCTCTCCCCCCTCCTCCTCCCCCACCCGCCCATCTACCCATAGCCCTACGAGCTCCGCGAACCACCAAGGCACCATGCCTACGCCCGTGGCCCCGAGCCCGGCCAGCGAGTCGGGCACCACTGCCACGAACGGATCCGTCGCTGCCGCCGCCCCCAAGTGCCGCAGCGCGATGCCGACCACCCCCCAGAGCGACGTGCGCGGGTGCAGCGCCCCGCCCCGCAGCGCCGCCGATACCCGCGTCGACGCATGGTACGCCGTCCGGTACCGTACGCGCTGCAGGAACGACGCGCGCCCCAGCCCCGGCGGGAAGCCCGGCGCCCGCACAGAACCCCAGAACCGCCGGATTTGCAGGCGCCGGAGGGGTCGCCCCGGAGGGTACGGGTCGTGCCAGGTTAGCTCGTCCCACTGTGGTTGTTGTTGTGGTTAGCTAGGGTAGGTAGGTGAGTAAAGAGGGGGGAAAGGGAGAGGGAGAGAGAAGGATGGGGGTGGGTAGGGAAGAAACAAAAGAAAAAGAAGAGACATAACTACATACCTCCCGGTCCCAGATACTAATCGTAAACACACTCGTCTGACCCCCCGCTCCTTGCCCCCCGACCCGCCGGTACGGCATGACGTGCTTGTGTATGAAGCAGACGAACCGGTAGCACCCGTATCTCTCTTCTCTGTCACCAAGGACGTAGCCGCCGCCGCCGGGCCTGCCGTCGGCGTACGCGATCCGCCGCACCGGCCGCCACGCCCGCTGCAGGTCGTCGAGCACTGCGTCGTCCAGGTAGATGTGCGTGTCGCCCCGGATGCGCGTGCCTTTTCTCGCGCTTCTTCCTCTTCCTCCTCCTCCTCCTCCTCCTCCTCCTCCTCCTCCTTTTTTCTCCCCGGTTTTCTTCTTCCCCTCCTCAACTTCCCGCACGGGCAGCGGCTCCACGGTCGTGAGGGGGTGGAAGTACGCCCATGCTCCGCTGGTGGTGGTGGTGGTGGTAGTGGACGAGGCGGGGCGGTTGCAGTTCAGCGCGTTGAGGGCCGCCGGGAGGGCGGCCGCCCGCGGGTACGTGCCCCGCGATAGGGCGCGCAGGACGCTGGTCAGGTCGGCGGTCTGGGAGGGGGTTAGGGCGGGGAGGTTGAGCGGGCTGGGGTTGGTGTAGGTGAAGGGGGAGGGGCGGAGGGGGTGGTGTGGATAGGGTTGAGACATGTGTGGGAGGCTTGTGGTGGGAGATGTATGGGTGGATAGATAGGTAGGTGAGTTGAATAGCTGATGGTGGGAGCTGTTCCAGTGCGGGATTGTTCTTCCAGTGTGGGGAGGGGGTTATGGGAAAGCGAGGATGTCCTGTCTTCACTTCTTTGGGGGGTGCGTACATATATACTCTGCCCGCGGATGATAAAAACATGTTGACTCCTTAATTTGCTTTCAAGGATTTGGTATACCTAGATCTGAGGAACACGGCCTCTTCCTATCCTTCTTTGATTTTTCTCGAGGTACTACCCGTACAGTAAAGAGGGACAGGACCCGGACATGTGGTCTGTGTGAGCCACAGCTCGAAGGTTCTCCCAAGTTTAAAGAAAGTAGTTCGTTTCTTTTGGGTTGGAAGACAACTGTCTCCCGGGAAGGACAATGGTGGACCGGCTTCTATCATTACGGTTAGGGGTACTACAGCCCTGTCAGCCTCGGGAGATACAGTACCAGCTCCAGAATACGGCGGTTCTTTGGAATCAGTAGCCGGCTGCAGGTGGAGGTATACAATGAACACGGCGATTTGCACAGCTGCCCCGGCTGTTAAGGCGTGTCAACTGCGAGACGAGATTTCAGAATATTTCTTTATCAGGAGAGTCCCCGGATCCTTAGGGGCCTGAGATAGGACATGGATGCTTTCTCCTTGCTGAGGTATAGATGTTATGGACCTACTTGGTCTTGCAAGAGCGTGGTTAACGTTTCATGTATGTTAGGTACTGGATGGCCGGTACATTGTGTATAACCACGCCTGACTATTCTATTTCCTTCTTATTATGAAGATGAATATTTTTGGTCTTTGTGGTTATGAAAGCAGGCAGCTACCACAAACCCCCTAGGCTTTACAAATACCTGATATCCATATAGTATAGTATATAAGTAGGTATAAATATATATATATATGTGTGTGTGTAGGCAAAACTAAATTAAAATAGAATTATATTGAAGTGAGTAAGCCATGCTCTAGATTTAGGGAGCTCCTTGCGTTTATTTAGGGATGCTTATTACCCACTATGGTTAATGTGCGATATGTAGGTAGGTATGTTGCATAGCCCCTTTTATAGTTGACGCTTCTTTAGCTTCTCCTTTTCTGGTTCAACTGCATCTTCTTGACCTTCCAACTAATCACCATACCTACCTAATTATGTAGGTACGTATGTCACCACCCCTAAAATATTAGGTTAGGTAGGTAAGTTACCTACTTATATTTAGGTATATTGATGGACTGTACACCTACTACCCATAGACACAGGGGCTGAAGAGGACATGTGGTACGTAATTGGTTCCTTAATACAACGTGATCCTCTCCTGTCAGTGGTACTACCTACAGCGAAGGTACCTAATGCAACCTAGGCTATTACGAAAGGGCGGTTACCTATGAGCCACCAGACCTGTAGTACCTAAAGGTTCCTCCCTCGGGAAGTTTCTGTAGAGTTTCGGCTGGTGAAACTAATAACGACAACCTCGTACCACATACTTTAATGCTGATTGGTGTCTGGTACCTCTCGGGGCTTCTATAAAGGCAAGTGGAGTTGATGTTAGCTTAAGTCTGGTACCTACCTAACCTAGGTAACTTGCTCAATTCTTGAAATACCAGACATCAATCACATGATAATAAACCTTTCCCCCTTTCCGCTTCTTCCCTCTGTCGAGGTGTAGACTGATCCATGTCGTATTTCAGTACATCTTCAACTGTTTCAATTTCTTAAAGCTCCTAGCCTCGGAAATCATTATCCTAGGCTAAGGTTAGGCTACTCAGTATCGCGATAAAGACATCTCGGCTTGTCAAAACCCCAGAACTACAGCAGTTTCGGAAAGACTACACGTTGATACCTATTGCCGCCTAGTACGGGCACGCTTCAGCATCACATATAATCAAATATTCAGCCCAAGCCACTGATGGTCCGCTCATCCTCGGAGGACCGCGTAGGCCTCCTCCGCGATAATGTCGACCTCGAGAGCCTTCCACACACCTTGAACGCAGCATCCGGAGAACCCCACCTTAAGAGTGTCAGAGTCTCCAACACCAAACGGAAGAGAAGCTTCGGATCATGGTGGCCCTCTAAACAGCGGAGTTTCCGACGACTAGTCCGCAGACAGCCGGGGAAGACCATATTCACTATCGTGAAGTACCTATCCCTGATAGTCTGCCTGCTGCTCATCTGGACGCCACTCATTTCCCCGTCGTACACTCGCCTGCCGCAACATTACCAGGATCTCGAATATCGATGCCATGGAGTACTCGCGGTGCCGGGTTGTGCGAACCTTCTAAAGGAACAGGTCTTCATCAGTGTAAGCCTATATGATGCGGACGGGAAGCTGGCGCGGGGCCAGTGGGGCAAGAACCTGCTGGAGTTGATACACCTGATCGGCCATGATAATGTTTTCCTGAGCATATACGAAAATGACAGCGGACCGGAGGGAGCCTCCGCTCTAGAGAGCTTGAAGATGAGGCTCAGGTGTCGTTACGCCATCGTCAATGATCCCCTTGTGAATATAACCGACTTCCCTACTCTCACGCTTCCGGATGGTAGCGTGAGAGTGAAACGTCTAGCCTACCTGTCCGAGATGCGGAACCGAGCTTTGCGCCCCCTGGACCGCTTCGATGCTGACATCGGCGTGACTCGATATGACAAAATACTCTTTATGAACGATGTAGCCTTTCGTCCATTTGAAGCTGCGCATCTTTTGTTCAGCACCAATGCAGGTCCCGACGGGAGAGCACACTATCTGTCGGCATGTGCGTTAGATTACCACACCCCATTTCTCTTTTACGACCTATACGCGACCCGTGACGCAGAGGGTTTCTCAGCGGGATTGCCTATCTTTCCCATTTTCTCCAACGAAGGGCAGGGGGCGTCAAGAGCAGCGATGCTTTCGCAGAGTGACGCAGTCCCAGTGAGCGCGTGTTGGAGCGGCATGGTGGCGATGCAGGCCAAATATGTGCAGAATCTCAACGAATCTCTACCAAATCCCCATTTTCAGGACATCGGAAGCCACGTCATCAGTCCATCAACTCCAAGAGAGGTAACCCCACCGGTGCGGTTCCGTTACGAGCCTGAAATGTTCTTTGATGCGTGCGAATGTTGCTTATTCCTGGCAGACGTGGCCCAGGTAGCCCGCAAAGCACACGACAGAGAATTGGGCGTGTACGTGAATCCGTACGTTCGTGTCGCATATAAAGACCATGTCCTAGCTTGGCTACCCTGGGTCAAGAAGTGGGAGCGGTTATTCATCATACCCCACGCCCTCGGGACGCGACTTGCATCTCTGCCGACACATAATCCACACCGGACCGTGCAAGAGGGTGACGGCTTTCTGGAGGAGGTTTGGGTTGGTAGTGGGAGAGCAGGACACTGGGCTCTCGAGCCACGGGTGGCCCGAAACGGACTGTTTTGTGGTGTCCGAGAATTTCAGACCGTACAACTAGGTACGCCTGTCCCTTCCGACACCCCTTATTTGAAGAGATCAAGCCGGGTTTAAACTTGGACGCATACATATAAGCTAACAAAAAGGTCAACTGATAGGCCGACGCGACGGCGATATCAACTGGGAGAATATCAAGATACCCGCCGGACAAGTAATGCATTATCCTACCTAGGAAGGCGAGGTGCAACAGCCAGGTGAGCGCTGGATCCCTCTCATTAGCTGGAGGGAAAAAGAAGAGGCCAAAAAGGCACGTCAAAAGACACCGGCCTGAGCCTCTCTTATTCTCCGGCATATGATGAGTAATGCTGATCAATCGTCGCCATTCAATTGAATTGACGATGAATTGAGCCGGGCTGGGATTTATTGCAGTTGGGCTGTTGCACGGCGAAGAGAATAATTGTCAACAAGATTAAGCGCTGTATCTGAGAACATGGTTTGAGGAGTGTCGATATCAGCGGAATCGGGCTTGATCGTACTAATGGTCCGAGTCGGCTCGTGATTAATTATGGGATGCGAATCGCCTCATTTGTCCAATGGTAGGTATTAAACACAGTATTCTGATTTGCCTTGCGAAGGCAGAGAGCAAACTGATTCGTATGAGCTTAGCAAGGACTGGGGGGGCTGGGAATTCGGGGCTTATCATGGTCTGAGGAGCGAAGCAAGAGGCAACAATATAAAAGGATGACGACCGCGGAACGAGAGAAATGAGAAGTAACATCGCTCGATGTGTATGAAATCACAATATCTGACATTTTGATCCCGCTCCCACCCCTTGGATAGCATGCAAGGTACTCCTGCGTACGGGGGACTGCCTCGCCCTAACCTACCTAGAGGATTGGATGTATGCATGCGCGTTGGTTCTTGGACCTGGCTCGTGCTAATATGCGCGCCTAGGTGTATCTGTGTATGCAGCTTTCCCCGGCTGGTGAAATAAGTGATATCGACTTCTATCACAAGCCATGGGGGAATCAGCACGACGGGGCCGATGCGCTATCCCCGTTCTTGGCCGGAAACCCCAACACATTTTTATAAAAAGCTCAACGGCCATGGGGAAAATGGAGGAGGTGACTGGAACAAAGCTGTCAAATGGGATGACGATGTGCACGTATGATTGTGAACACTCCGCTGATGACGAATAGCAGTATGCCATCAATAAAACCCTTGCGGGGTTCCCCCCCGTAGTACAGAATGCACACAAGATCAAGATGATGATGAGGAGGAGGAGGAGGTCGATGTTGATATGATATGCCTTCACTGCCCACCAAGCTAACCTAGCTTGTGGAGTAATGGGCTGTGCTGAAGTGTGCTGCTGCTTTTGCTGATAGATAATGGGATGCATTCATGCTGGCTAGAGAGCCGATAGATCGAGATGAATACCTTGGGAAAGGGTATATAAATGCTGTAACTAGGCAGGTAGAATGGATGGACGGATGTATGTATGGATGTATGGATGGTGGGTAGGTATGAGGCCTCATTGGGCGGTGAGACATTTTCCTATCATTCCTGCGTGTATAGGTATGCCGCCATCGCATCATAGGGGGGGGGAGGGAGGGGGGGAGGAAGGCCACTTAAGAAGGTCGGGGAAAGAAAAGAAAATGAACGAATCCATCTATCCCACGGAACAAGAGATGGACTAAAGGCTCTGTGTACTTTGTTATGTAGGTAAGTTAGTCATTTTCGCCCCCCCTCCCCTGCAGGATAGATAGATTTCAAGACGCGCGGTAGTGATCGATTCTCCAGTGAAACAAACGAACGTGGTATCAATCGCATGGCACGGCATGGCATGGCATAGGTCAGCATCACATTGCATCACATACAACCCGTCCTGCAGGCCAATACATTATGAAGTGTTTGAAAGAGAGGAGGCAGTAAGGGACGAAAGGTAGATGGACATCCGAAGAATGGGGTTGGTGGGATGGATGGATGCAAGAAACGGGAAAAAAAAAAAGAGAAAACAAGTACGATATCAAGGTTAGATGGGCTTGGAAATACCGAAGTGATAGGAAGATATGGAATAATAAGTAGAAGAAGAGGATGGATGGAGGGGGGAGGGGGGGGAGATGAGATGGGAAGGTAACCAATGTAAATGTGTTGACACCCCCTCCTCTCATTAACAACCAAATCTATCTATCTGGGGGAGAGAGCGAGAGAGAGTGTGTGGGAGATATCTGATTGCGATTAATAAATTTTTATAGAGGGGGGGAAAGGGTTCAAGTTATAGGGGATGGAAAAAGTCGGGCTTGCAAAAAGCTGAGGCCAACAACAACTAGGTTAGGTAGGTAAAGGAGACTGAGACTGCAGGGGAAGATTACATATCAGCACAGCGCATTCATATGTATGTACCAGTTTTAAGGCACATTAATTAAGAATATATATGTATGTATTGTCAGGTAACTAACTGTCTTGTAGGTAGCATTAAATATTTGATATAGTATCTACCTACTTGATGTATTTGACAATAAGGTTAATAGGTAGGCAGGTAGGTAGAGGTGCTTAAGGCTAGGTAGGTCAATCTACTTGACAAGTTCTCAATTGGTTATTTTTTCGTATTTGATGTATGGATGCACCTATTGCCTCCGTACGAGTAGGAATCCTCATTTTGATTAATATCCGTTGATAAACCTGCCTACCTACCTACCTAACCTAGGTAGGTGTACCTTATACCCTCAGGTTTCCCCAGCCTCTTCTATTATTAAACAAATAAATAAATAAAAACTCATGTTCCCGTGATGCGTGTGACGGGCGTGTTGTTGTTACTGTCCCTTTTCTATCTGTCATGGTAATTTCTAGGTGCCGATATCGACGTCGAAAAGCCCGGTTTGCGGATACAACCGTGAAATAGCACCAGACATACCTAACTAACACATTAACCAAGTTCTAGGTAGGCCAGCTTAGCCTAACTTTGAAACCCCTATCTACTAAGAAAAAAAAATTTAAAAGAGACGGGAAGAAAAGAGGAAAGAAAGAAAGAAAAGAAGAAGAAGAAGAAAAACAAGAGAAGGAGGGGGAAAAGAACAGGTTATGTAAAGAGTGGGAAGGGCAAGAAAGAAAGAAAGTTGGAGGGATCAGCAGCAAATGTGTAGGTAGTAGGTATGTATAAGTGTGTGTGTGTGTGTATGTGCACGCGACTGATGAACAACACACACCACACACACCACCGACAGCGCTCTCTTGTTCGTTGCTTAATATTTTCTTGTTCCCCCTTCCCATCCCCCTTCTCCCATCTTTTTCCCACCTCTTCTCTTTTTCTTTCTCTCTTTTTTTTTCATCCCCCTCCTCCCTCTTTTCAACTTTCTTCTTCCTCTTTCTAACATTCTTCTCCATTTACACCGTGTGACTCTTAAAGCTATCAACAATAATTAAAATAATTGTGTGCCTGCCATCGTCATTCTCCTGTTTACCGACCAACCTACCTGAGCCTACTTACCTACCTCAAGCTAAACCTAAATATTCTTTGCACCCTCTACAAGAAAATCGTAAGCCAGAAAAAAAAAGCTCGCCTTCTTTCTCCCAACAACACACACTCACCCACCCACCCATCACCCATTTTCTTCGGTCGCATTTCTTTTCGCGACCGCGCTCTGCGTCGCAACCCACTTCCGCAGATCCCAGCTTGCAAACTACATCATCCTCTAACGTTCCGTGTAGATTTCTCATTACTTTTTTTTTTCGCAGTCTTGTAAAAAAAGAAAAAGAGAGAGAAAAGAAGTGACTTGCTCGCGCGTGTGTTTTCTGCATCAGGGAAACCCAGACTTTTTTTCAGGCGCCAAAAGAGAGATAGAAGAGGAGACCTGAACTCGGTCTACATAACGAACCACCACTTACCTCACTTAACCTAGATTATTTCTTACTTTCCCCCCCACAAACTCTCCGCAGCATCGGAGAAAATAGTGACCCAAGGGGAAAAAATCAAATAAAAAAGAAGAAGAAAACCTCAAAAGGGAAAAAGAAACGAGATGGCTCGCGAAGGAACACGCTCCGCCACCGGCAACTCCAAGCCGCGCATCTTCCAGACGGTCGACACGGGCCCCGTCATCAAGCGTGTCTCTTCTTCCTCCACCACCACCACACCGAAAACTACCACCACCACCGCCGGCATCGCCAAATCCTCCTCGTCTTCTAACAAGAAGCCCAAGACCAAGACGGGAGGTGTCGGCGGCAGCAATAGCAAGAAGACTGCTCCCACTCCCACCACCACTGTCACTGCCCCTGCCCCGGCTGCTTCATCTTCTGCTTCATCTTCTGCTTCATCTTCTGCTTCATCTTCTGCTTCTCCCACCACCACCACTACCGCCCCCGCCGCTGCTACGGAGGAGAACCCCAAGGACATCAAGACCGCGACGGAAGAAACTACCACTACCACTACTGCTGCTGCTGCCCCCGCCCCCACCGCCCCCACACCCAAGCCGGCCGCGAAGCCGAAGCCCAAGGCAACTGCTGCCGCGGCGTCGGCGAAGCCCGCGGGCGTGACGAAGAAGAAGGCGGCGCCGAAGAAGAATGGGGTTGGTGCTAAGGTAAGAAGGTTTTTTATTTTCATTTTTTTTTATTGTCTAAAAGATTTTTATGTTCCTTTTTGATATACTTTTAAGACTATTCTTGACTGCTTTGGTTTTAAAAGAAAAAAAAAATTTATTCCCCCTCATCCCTTCCTCTTATACCCTTTTCTAGATATCCACTCCCGGTTAGGTACTAAGTCAAGGTACTCTATTTACGTGGGAGAGGAGAAGGGAGGGGGAATCGGGGATGAGGGGGTTTGGGGAGAGAGGGGCAAGAGCCCGAAGGACGCACGAGCCTTATTTCATGATATTGAATCTTTGTTTTGGTCTTTTTCGTGGTTGCACTCGCTTGCTTTTGGACTGCCTCCAGCGGAGATAGAGCCTATTATATCCCCGGGTGGTCGAGCTTGCAATTTTGATATCTCTGTCTTTTCATTTTTCATTTTATCCTATTTCTAAGTGTCAAACGACACGAACACATTTTTGGTCCTCCTTGAGCGATCACCAAAGAAAAAAATTTGAACAGAGGGAACCGCAATAGCTGCTAACCGGGCGAATTATCAGGTCAAGGCTGTCGTCAAGAAAGCCGAAACGGCTACGAAGAAGGTAGGATTAGAGCCCTTTCCCTGCTCTCCCCTCCCCTCCCCTCCCTTCCAACTTGCTACTAGATGCCACTTACTAACGCTTCATCTGCGATAGGCGGTTGCTAAGCCGAAGACAGCTGCTGGTGCTAAGTAAAGGATGATGATATTCGCCCACCTTACCTTCCATCATCCTCCCTAATGAGCGGATGGACATGAAGTCCTCTTGGAATGGGCTGTTGCGCGCCGTTGCTTATGTTGCGAATCTGTCTGGGTGGAGGAGGCGCGATGTTCGCAGTTTCTCATGTTTTCATGTGCGTTGCTTAGCCCGTGGGCAGGCCTAGTAGGTATTCTGCGTTGCGCGTATATTTATTTTATCTGGGTGTCGTGTATCGTAGCCTTGTTCCCGTTATCAGGAGGTCCGCGAGTGATGTTTCGCTAGGTGGGCTGGGCTGGACGGACTGGTCCATGACTCGGCTCGGATTGTTCGACCGTTTACGATGTCTGCTTGCTATGCATCAGTCACGCTCATGCCGGAGTTCCAATTAGGAAGATGCGTGTACCCGCTAGGCAGAGGAAAAGAAGGATATTATATGTTCCCTTCTCTCTCGGTGTTCATATATCCCTTAACCTTAGGGGCATATCTAAACGAATGGGGGGAATGGGGGCGGGGGAAGAAAGGGGAAGGCCAACGAGATCGGATGATTTCATGTCGAACTTGATACTTGATACTTGACTAGATCTTACTTTCGATCGTAATTATAACATGAAATTAGGTGTATTGACTGAAAAGATAAAGGAGAGAACCGCTTTCTACTAAATACGAGACTTCGTTGGCACTGTTTAACCCCCTTTTTCGATCAACACTGGGGGCTCATGTGCATTAGTACGTCCACATTTAGGTCTGTTTTATGCTTTGGTCTATCTATTTATATTGTTAACTACCTACACTAGAAGATTAAACTAGGTGCTTACACCAGTAGGGACAAGACTGAAGCAAGATATAGTATGGTTAGAGGTAGTATGTTTTGCTTACGACGGAATAGCCACTTTACCCATACCTGACTATGTATTCCGAGCAGAGCTAATACCGGAAAGCTACTAACCTGGGTACAGTGAACCCATAACCACTCCGTCGGGTGTCTAGTCATATTCTATTCAGGGGTTAGGCTAAGCATTCTATATTGGTCTCTGGCCCTACACACATATATGTAGGTTAGTAAAATAAACTGAGGTTAGTCCCCTCTTTCCCTTCTCTGCTCAAGGTTAGGGATATTAGCCTCTCACATGTTCCCGGGGGGCTGGCATAGAGATACCTTACCTAGATGACCCCCCCCCCCCCCCCCCCCCCCCCATATCTGACGACGACATCGTAACGCCGATGAGCAGCATACATACATACATACCTACCTCCAAGTTACTACCCGGAGTCCGAGACCCCCCTTTTTATGCGCATCTCACCTTCACTACTCCGTCTTCAACGGTAAGAAAGGTTTATTGCCCCCTGGGATTATCTTTCCTAACCCTACGACAGGGTTTAAGTGGGGACGTCGCGGCCTGAGGTGGTTGATTGGCGGGCCGGGGATGAGTCGTTCCCGATATGGTAGGTATTTCTATTAGACTTCTTTTCTTTTGGTTGTTTTATTGATTTGTGCACTATTGATGTGCTCGGGTTGATGTTATGTCAATGTTGCCTCCCGGGAGTTTGATATGCGAAACTAGGTAAGTATATTGGTTTATTGATGGGAGTTTACTTAATTGTATATTTACCGTCGGTATCGAATATGCTTGCTATGTGGTAACCCAAGTTATTAGCTGACAGCATGAGTTAGGAACCAAACAAGGTTGGTGTTTATTGAAAGTTTTGGGGTTTTCACCTTTACCTGTTAACTTAGATCTTTACATAGGTAGGTACGTAACTTTCTGTGTGTAGCTTCGTATGGTAAATCGGAGAGAATGCATACTAACCAAACTCTAGAAAAAGAGCCCAACCCCGTTGCGTTCTCCGTCATCACTCTCCCCTTAAGACATCATGTTTGTCCAGCCTAACGCGTTCGACTACTAACTAGACCCCTGAAAGCACTTTTTTCTCTCGTCATTGTGTGGCAATCATCTAGTGCTTCTACATTCCTGGCTTCTTTTATATCGAGAACACCTAATCACTAGGGAGCCGTTCTGAATGAACGCTTCGTAGGTTCTCTGTCAATGAGATCTAGTTCTCTTCTCCCCCATCCCCCCCACCAAAGGTACCTACAGACGCAGCGCGTCCACATGGTCTTTATAAACAGAGCGAACTGACAGCATTGATATATGTCTAAATACCTATAGGAGAGGGGGTGGTGAGTAGTATCACCTCTAATTCTTTCTACCGAGTAAGTACGGACGTGGTGGATTATATATACGTACCTACGTACATACATGCTTTATCCCGAGAACAAGTATAGCTCAACTGTAAGCTGTACATCATATCCTGCGCTAGTACGTTCTACACGTGGTTATGCGTTAAATCATATGCCTATCTAGCTAACCTAGTCCCTTGCTTTATTGCAGTTCGTCAGAACACATGCAGCGATGACAGATTGGGGACTGAGTTACCCTGAGGAATCGGTCGGAGAGAAGCATAAGGCTAGGTATAAGACGATGCATGCCATGTTACGTCGCCCTACGGTGCTGGCATGTCCATCTGTGATGGCTACTTTTGTTGGACACTGGCCTCACCACGTTGACTTTGCGGATACCATGGCTGTCGCCAGAGCCCTGGGGGAAGATGAACTCGACGTTTTCACGCCATTCAGCTTATAGTTCTTCTCGCCAGTGTCCATTTTTTCAGGATATAGAGGATTGGTGCGAAGATACAATGCCAGAGGAGGATAGATTGGACATCCATCGTCTGCGTGGTCGTACACGATGCTATTAGCAGAATAGTAAAAGGAATATCTTTGCTTCATTATCAAGTTACTAAGGTATATATATAAAGGTGTATTACTAGGGAACCTGCATTATATAAACCCACTTTATATAAATATCCCTGCTGGATTCATTGATTTAGTATTGGGTAGTAACACAATCTCGAGAGTGCCGCCTTGGATACCAAGGGCAAAACTCGTTTGGTAGGTTTACTGTGCAGCCCGCTGCAACGCTCTTAGGAATGGACCTTTTCAAAACATGCCTTCTTGAGGCAATGACCGTGCTCTAGACTTCTATTCTTCACCATGTTCGGTAAATTATCCCCAAGCTAAATATGCACACGACATATTTTTCGGCTCTTCATCAGCCGAGGCATACAGCGACTAGCTTAGATCCGGCATGTGCTAGACATACATAAATATACTTCACTATACTTTGCTATATGGAATTATATTTAGTAGAATCCTTGCGCAGATACAACTTGGCCTACCAATTGGGAATTATGATCCTTGCGCTTGGCGTCTGCAGATATAGCGTGCCTTGGGCTGTCCGCTGTATAAGCTCAATCTAGAATTATCACTGCATAAACTGGAGATATCTGGTCTTAAGGAGGACCGATTGAGACCAGATACTCATGGTGGAGCCCAACTCATAGACTATAGATAACAAGGTCGTAACGGGGTTGCGTTAGGTTAACGTCTGTGCATATAAACCAGCTGGGGAAGACAATCCTTTACATGGTTGAAAGGCACGTGTAGCTGGGGATTAAGATGTTTAGCAGATCGCCATCTAGTATGCATGAGTGAAAGACACCGGCAGTGGGAGCGATCTAACCTCTTACTGACTTACATACCGTCACATCACCAATATATCAACACTAGTCGCCGGTGTATTCTGCGGTGTGCATGTTGGTATCTTTTTTGCAAGGTAACTTTTGTTTACTTTTCCCCCTGATCCTCATGTAACGGATTCCATTATACCATTTACTCCGTTGTTGGCGGGAATGGTCTCTAGATATAGGGTGCCCGATGGCAGATTGGCGGAACTTGGTAAGAAGAATAGGCGTAGGATAGTCAATGGCGGCCAAAATATAAAAGAAGGTAAAGTCCCAGGAGGAGGTCCATAATCAAAAGCCAGTCTGGGTATCCAAGAGAAGAGGATAGGAAGAAAAGCGAATCTTGAGATTGCAGGATACTATTAGATACAATGGCAATGGCAAGCCCACCCGCTGATCTACCCACCGATCTACCCGCTCGCCTTATAGGCCACTTCGTTAACAAGTAAGCTCTGAAGGGGGGTTTTCTCGGCTTGCTGGAGAACGTTGTACGCTGACCACCTGAATCATCACAGAGGCCGCGAGGACCAGAGCCAAAAATGGTCAGATATATGGAACTGGGACGAAAGCAAGCTTTGGGACCGTGGTCAACCGTCGAGGCCGTTGATAGACTTCCTTGAGTCTAAGCCTGAGGTGTTGCAGCAAGCCAAGATCGGGAAAACTCGTCCGCGAGCACTCGTTGCCGTATGTTTTCTGTGGAAGCCCCATCTATATGAATATATATATGTACAGTACTCACATGCCAAGTAGGGATGCGGCAAGGGTTATGATGTTGTCATGTTGGCGCTCCACGGCTATGATGTCTATGCCGTTGACGTGTCCCCCAAAGCGGTCCAGGTAGCGAGAGAGTATGCTGCGACGGAGCTCAGCGAGCCCGGAAGCATCAACTACAACTCGGAAGACGAATGGCGCCAAACCGCCAAGGGAACGGTGAACATAATCAACGGGGATTTCTTCACCCGTGACTGGGAAGAGCAGTGTGCTTCGGATGGAAAAATTCGGTTCGACTTTATCTACGACTACACGGTATGAGATAAATAACACCCCCCCCCCCCCCCCCCCCCTCCGACTATAAGACATAACGAAACTGACAAGTATTCTTCCCAAATCCAGTTCCTCTGTGCGCTCCTCCCCGAGATGCGTAGAGACTGGGCCCAGCGAATGAGCGAGCTTCTAGCCCCTGGCGGAGTTCTCGTGTGCCTCGAGTTCCCGTTGTGGAAGGCCCTCTCAGACCCGGGTCCTCCGTGGCCTCTCAAGGGGGTGCACTGGAATCTTCTGGCCCAGGGTGGCGATGGCCAGATCAGCGAGCCCCCAGAGGAGACTGAGTCTCCGGAGGGGAAATTCAAGAGGCTGCTTTATATCAAGCCGCGGGAGTCATATCCTATTGGAAGGGGAACGGACATGCTTAGTGTTTGGGCTCTGAAGGAAGCATGAGCAGAGAATTGTGAAATGAAGCATAAGATACATAGATAGACTAATTGTAACGTATGCCATACGCATGCTATACACACGCCATATAAGAGCTAATAGCCAGCACGGCATTAGCGTTCTCTTTTCCCACAATAACTAAGTTGGAAGTCTACCATTATCACCATCCACGCCCCGTATACGGGGTTCATTGCTTAGCGGTGACCCCCCATGACAAAACAACATACACAACCGAGAACCGATCAGTGACATCTTACGAAGAAATAGGCCCAGTGCCCGTGTGCGAATAGCCCTTAAACCGCACACCTAGCCTCTTCTCGCTGACCCTGAAAACATCAGGGAACCAAGACCGCAGCTCCTCATCGTCGCGACCCTCCATCATAGCAACCAGCCCACGAGCACACATCCAGCACAGCACCATGCCGTGGCCCTGGAAGCCACACGACACCCACAGACCCTTCTGGCCTGGCATCTCGCCGACGAAGGGGAACCCATCAGAGCCGTATCCCATGATGCCCGACCACTCCTTCCGGATGCGCCCCTCGGGATCGTCCTCGCCCCAGTTATCGCCGAAGTAGCGCGGCAGGCTCTCGCGGAGGGCCTGGAAGATGGCCTCGTTACCGGCCGTATCGTCCGTGGTGCCGTACTCGTCGAGCCCGTCGCGCGGCGCCTTGACCAGGCTGCCCCCGATGACGATGTCGCCCGCGAACTGGGACCCCGGCGGCCGCGGGATCATGTAGTCGTACCCCTTCTCGTAGATGAAGCTGTACGTCGCCGGCAGGCCCTCCTTCGGCATGGCCCGCCCCGGCCGCTGCGCCGTGACGTGGCCGCGCAGCGGGATGATCACGCCCTGGAACCGCTCCAGCAGGCGCGCCGTGTACCCATTCGTCGCGACCACGACCCTGCGCGCCACGATCGTGCCGCGGTCCGTATCGACGCGCCACCCCCCGCCGTCGGCCCTCTCGAGCCCGAGCGCCGGCGTGTTCGTCTGCAGGTTCAGGCCCTTCTGCAGGCCGAGCTTGAGCGCGCCGACGCCGAACTTGTACGCGCTCAGGCTACCCGCCTCGTACGCGACCGCGCCGCACGCGCCCTCCCCGGCGCAGAAGTACTTCTCCCGCGCCTCGGCGGCCGAGTGCAGCCGGTAGACGGCGGCGTCGTCGCCCGGCATGGCCGCGCGCATCGCGGCCACGGCCCGCTCCGCCGTCGCCCACTGCGCCGCGTCGTACACCACGTCGACCGTCTCGCACGGGCGGCTGTCGCACGCGATGCCGTGGTCCCGCGCGAAGGCGTGCACCGCGCGGATGTTGGCCAGCTCGAGCCGGGCCACCTGCGCCGCCGTCGCGACCCCGTGGTCCGCCGCGTGCTGCTCGAACGACCGGTACGACGCTGCTTTCGTGTGGCCGCCTGTTTTTCGGATATGCGCGCGTGGTTAATCGACTTGGTATAGCTTTTTTTTTAAAAAAAAAGCCGGAGGTGGGGGAATAGCGTCGTGTTGGGGCACGGCAAAGACAAGAGACATGAATATAGGTATTTACGTACCATTTCGCCCTGTGGCGCCCGAGCAGGCCTGCCGGGCCTCGAGCATGACTATGTCCTTGGCGCCATGGCTCAAGAGGTTGAAGGCTACCGCGGCACCGGTGATGCCGCTGCCGATGATGACGGTCTCGGCCGTCTCGGGGAGAGACTCGGAGGAGCGCAGGTCGGCGATCTCGTCGGGCTCGAGCTGCCAGTAGCTCTGGGTGGGGTTGTCTCTTGGCAGAGTGACCGGGATCGCAGCACGTTGATCCATTTTTGTGTAGAATCAAATCTGGCGTTGTTGGCGATGTTAAGGGGTTGTCTATTGCTCGATCACGTTTACCTACCTACCGAAGGTAATGAGGTCCCAATCGAATTTAATATGAATGTTGACAGTTCGTACGACAACAGGTTGTTCTATGTGAATGACCGATATCGCATGCGAGCAGCTGTTTTGCGCACGTTGCCTATCACGGGTTGATGCTCGCAAGGACTTACTCCTTATGGTCGTGGGTTTATCGAGATGGGAAGGGGGATCGTACCTAGGTAGGTAGGGATGCTATGGTCGTAGTTGTAAGTTGAATAGTCTAGGTTTAAGTAGTTAACTCGTTATCTAGAACAACATAGGTTAAGGTAAGTCACGTAGGTAGGTACTTAATGTAATACTTAATACCGGGCTAGAGACCGAAGCCGATCAGGCGGGGGTTGTTTCTCCTCTAACGTACCGATCGTAACATTTGACTAAGTGATATTCATTGACTATGTAATCATAGGTATCTTTACCCAGGCTTGTGAATGCACTATACCCAGACCTAGTGTCTAAAGAAAAGGTTTTTGGTCTGGGAACTGCCCTGATGCTACTAAGAGGTATGTACAGAAAAATCTGGGAGAGAAAAACATGTTGCAATAAGAAATACACAGTAAAAAAATGGTCTCACTAAATAGTGAAACACCCAAATAAATCCAAGAAACAAAACGATCCTCCCCCAAAAAATAAAATAAAAAATATTTAACAACCCTTATTGTAAAATGAAAAAGGAAAATGAAAAGAAAATAAAAACGCCCCCCCAAATGCCAGCCCCAGCCTGTAACCCATCATTCAAGACACGAGAAGGCATCTTCATGGCAGCGATTGCGCTTTATTCATGTGCTGTTTTCCATAGCCCATCAGGTTCGGGCTTTGCTCCTGAATCGTTCCACCTCCTAACCCCCCAACCCCCCAACCCCAACTCCTGATCCACAGGTGGAATACACCGAGTCGACACGACTCTTCAGATCCTCCAGACTCATTTTCGGGACTCTGTTACACCAGCTAGGACAGTTCCAACGGCTATTATCGAAGCCAGGGCTGGCGTCGTTGACGGTGCAGCAGCAGTGGGGGGCTGAATTGGCGGTAGCTGACGGTCCCGTTACCCCAGCTGAAGATGCTGCAGTCGAGGGTGCCGCCGTCATCGTCGTGGGAGACGCAGTCGCCTCATCACGCCCTTTTGGGGAAGCCTTGTGCCTTCGCTTGATGATCCGCGCCTTTCCTCTTTCCGCCCCGCCTCAATTTCGCGCGGTCGCGCTGAGGGGTCCCATTCCGGACGGGCCGGGCCTGGAGAAGGGTGCCGGGTACGTATAGCCCATGTTGGCGACGCTGAGCGTACAGCGCCGCTTTATCTTGATGCAAATGCCTGCCCTTGATCGGCTTGAACTCGGTAGGATATAGCGCGACGCGGCACTGCTCGGTACGTCCCAGGCGCTGGCAGCTTTCGCACGGATTCGACGCCCGCATGCCCTTGGTTGGGTCGTTGAGCTCCTTGCTACGCCGCAGATCCCTTATTGTCTGCCTTGCGTGCTCCTTCGTCTTGCTTCCAATTGTAGACTGGACGTTTGCTGTTGCTTTAGCTGTTGTTCTGCTACTTGTGATGTTGATTGCACCGTTGATGGATGTTGGGAAGGGGGTTTTGGAGGAGTGGTCAGCGAACCCCCTTGCAATGGAACTTTGGCTGAAGTCCCCTCTAGGACCTGTGTGCCAGGAGACTCTGAGGTTGGTAGAGATTGAGGTAGAGATTTAGGTAGATATTGAGGTTGGTAGAGATTGAGGTAGAGGTCGAGGTTGGTAGAGATTGTGGTGATGAATTTCTCGCTTTTCCAGTAGATGCGGTAGGCCTGGGTAGGCCTGGTGGCCTACTACAAGGTAATGCAGTTCTACTTTTCTTTGGTACGCCGTTTTCCACCCAACATAATGGAGAATTGGGGCCGTTCTGTCTCAATAATAAGGTATCTTAGACGTGACATACTGAGATCACACACGCCGGAAATAGGCAACAGATTCTGAGAAGCGAAACCCATTTTTTCGTAGGCATGCTCGAGCTTCTGCATACATTCTCTTAGAAATTCGTGTGCGGTGACTTCGAGCTTGCCTTCTGTCGATATATCGAAGGGCCGTTGTGCCATTGTTTACCACTTTTTGAGACTTTTGGTTCGTGGGGTCGTGATGATGATGACGATGATGATAAATAGGAGAGTATTTGAAGTTATGTTTGAATACTTGGGTGGGTTCTTACGATGTAACGTGCTTGAGGAAAATTTGATGTGATCCAGGAGAGCTTTATAACGCGAACTGTTGAAAGCTACCGGGCAGTGGTCGAAGGTACGTAGAGAAAAGACGCGACTTACACGGTTTCCACTTGGAGTTTATAGATAATTCAAGAATGTCACCAGCTAAACTCTGTTTTTGGATTATTAGAGATACTCCCTCCAGATTAGGTTTTCAATATGAGCTGAGTTTAACCACGCCGCTTCCCAGTCGGTGGAATGCTCATTCTAGGTAACAGAAGGGCTACAACGATATAGCACCTGACAGTTCTGAGTAAAAAATACCGTTAGGGTAGGTTCTTCACAGATACTTAGTGGTATTTCGTCAGGCGTTAGATGTAAACCAGACGCAAATCATTCCTTCTGCTTTAGATCAAATGTACCTAATACTATTATCAGGACAATTATCGGTAGTTTGAGAAATGGAATATATTTAATGAGAGATTGAGGCTCAGCATAATAAGAATGGAGCTTCGGTGAAATATTCCCTGGTATCCCAGAGACGGCTGAGGATGATTCTCCGAATAGCGACACAGTCTTGGTATTCTCTGATGTCTACTTTGGCGACATTGCTATCCTATAAAACCGTCAAATAAAAGTTAGACGTTTCCTGATAGTATTGAAAGGCTATCTCTATTTTAGTATAATGGGGCGAATTATAAACTCGTTTTTAACTTTCTGTCGTGGATGAGGGCATTCCCATGGAGTAGCTACTAGAGTATATCACGTGACCCTGTGAGTATAGAAGTGGAGGCTAGGAGCTCCTTTGGTCCATACCTAAAAGAGACTTTTCTATCCCTCCCATAAGGATCACTTACACTTTCAATACATGTTTTGTGGCATTAATGATGCCACAGACTATTCAAGGTGCATACGACTGACCCCCAGGATTATCATTTCCCGGCTGAACCACTGTAGTTAGCTGATCCTAGCGGCACGCACACCACCTTTTCGCTGTTTTTAATAATTAAAGCCATACCTATTTGCCATCCTTTGGCTCTTTTATGTGTTCCTAAGTCACTACCATATATAAATGCGACAATTCCTCAATTGGAGTTTTTGTATGAGTTATGCGCATTTCTATTAGTTTTGTTAATGGTGCTACGAGACTAGTGGGAGAGAACAGGACAGAGCGTATTAGTCCAGGAGAGACTCTCATACGTGGGCAGAACCATAGGTAGATATAAATATAAATAATAGATATATATACCTTATTATTCTGTACCATATATCATCGCATACCATATACTATACGGGTTAACTGTCAGACGGGCAATTAGTGTTTGCTTTTGTCTCAGCTATAAAATCAAGTATTGGAATCCCGGCCAAGGCAAAAAACAAGAGCCTTGAAGTTTTGCTCCTATGCTAAGGTCTGAGGATTTTCCCTCGGGGATTGTTTTTGTTTTGGGGGGATTAAAAACGGAGAGAAGAAAAAGGAAAAAAAGGAACCCCGAGAATGGGTAATATAGATACGTAGGTATCCGGGGAGGGTAGACGTCACAAAACAGGTTGTATCCACGCCATCCATCCAGTCGGCAATGCCCTCAACCATGCTAACATAATAGCAGCACGATAACCACATAACATAGTAACCTATCCTTTACAACTAGATTAGACTAATTAAGATCTTTTGTTTCTCTTTGTCTCAATTAGAAAAATGAACTTTATGAGTTATTAAATGATGGTGGTGGATGTTACCGATTATTTTGAACGTCTGCCTGCATGTATTAATGAGTGATGGACATCTCTTGGGGTTCCACCGCGGTGTCATCTATACATATAATTTCATAAAGGACAAATCCAAAGTTGCCACATGCAGTCCCAGGTACTTACTGAAAAAGTTGTTGCAACAGGGAAACTTATATTAAGAGTCCCTATATATGATGTCAGATAATATAGGCCTATATTGATTCTCCATCCGTCAATCAATCAAAACATACCGGTACTCCTACGTTTCTATATATAATAAAACTCATTATTCTCAGGGTTTGACCTAACTAATGCGTTGCCGTGAGCCTATGTCAATACTTATGCCCCAGAATGTCCTCAATCTAATAATACGCACAGACAGCCACATTGCGGAGTGCAGGTTACTAACCTTAGTACTAAACAACTTGGATTTTAGGTGGCTTCTCACCCCCGGATAACCAACCTAAAGGAGAATATATGTACACTAGGTAGGTAGATGTTCTCTAACCGCTAGTAATGAGTCCACTTAGCCGAGAATCACGATCCGTGTTATCCTGGTAGTGGGGATCACCAGCCCTGTCGTGGGGAGCCTCATCCACAATTGATTAACGCCTTTTATCGGCGTGCAAGGTGGTATTCTCCCCATTTATTCTGCATTCCTTATATCCGATGAACGTCAACGTCCGATAACAATCCTTCGCCAATGGCTTCACAACGCGATCTTCGCTGAGGGGCAGATTCCTACTACATAGCGTACTGTGGAATGCAGCCCTCTCAGGTGGCCCAATATAAGATACCCGGGATGCATTATCAATCACAGGGCCTGCCTACCTAGGTCTGGGCCCCGCAACCTCTCTTACGCCCTTCCCTTCTTTTGAGATGACGAGTAAGTTATGGGGAGGGGGGCATAGAACCAGAAATGGCGTGCCATGGAGAACTTAAATGCTACCCAAGAGACCTCGAGCATACTACTCCATAATACGTGGGATGTACTATTGATATCATGCGTTATTTACTTCGGTATGGCATGATATCGCCAGGAGAGAAAAAGATGAACATGTTGGAGATAGCAACTAACCATGTACAATTATGTGTTACCTAGTCTGATATACGGAACCGTGCGTCTCCAGTTGAGGGAGCAGCGAATAGAGTGAGAACTAGCCAAAAGTGCCGTTCTTAGAGAGTGACGAATGACGAACCTTTTATTTGTGAGCGCAAGGTTTCTTTGGGTGTCGTGTAGGTTACTATTCTTACCCACAGTAGAACACTATAGTGACTGAAGGAATATTGCCAGATACAATCACCTCTCCGGCGGGGACCGCAAAAAAGGATCCTGGTAAATCCTTCGTGAAGCGGTTATCGCTTAACCCAAGCACAAAAAGCACATCAATTTTGTATGAATAATGTTCGCCTTGATACGTGGCGTCCCAATAGAGCTGTAAGATACTGAGGGAAGGGAGGGGGTACACAGTCCCCGGCTAGAGAAATATTGTTCGACCCTATACATATATATATATATAAGACTCCCACGACCTACTGGACTTTAGCTTGAAACTAATACTTGACCATCCCCATCTTCGATCTCCCCCGTCGTCTGAAATCATGTTTACAGTCGTGGGTATGGCTCAAGTGCCTCTTTGGCTTGCCAAAGAGAGGGCAGTGCCTGGAGTCACAGCTTTTACTGCGGCAGTGGCCGTCATTCTCATCTACTTTACTTCCTGGTCCCTCTACTCCCTCTACTTCCACCCACTTCACACTTATCCGGGGCCGAAGTTATCGGCTATCAGTAGAATTCCGTATTGGATCGCTTGTCTTACGGGTAATCAGGTCCGATGGATGACCAACTTGCACAAGAAATACGGATCCGTTGTCAGGTTGGCACCCGATGACTTGAGCTACACCGACGGGCGTGCCTGGAAAGACATCCATACCGTACCGAAGGGCGGCAAGGAAAACCCAAAGGAACTCAGATATCATGCCCCGTCAGCGAATGGCATTCCAAGTGTCTTGATTCTCAACGACCGTGAGCGACATGCTGCGGTTCGACGCGTATTCTCTCCAGCATTCTCGGAGAAAGCCTTGAAGGCCCAGGAGTCGCTTTTTCAAGGTTATGCCGACACGATGATCACCAAAGCTCGGGAGAAGAAGACAGTCAACATGACGCAGTTGTACAACTTTACGACATTCGATGTCATGGGTGATCTGGCGTTTGGAAAATCACTTGGTCTGCTCGAGGGTGAAGATACGTCATGGGTCTCTACAATCTTTGGGTCCATTAGCGTAAGAATCCGGCTGTCGTCTCTATTACATTACATCTTGACTAATATGGACAGTTACTCCCCTGGCTCCAATTCATTGAGTTCTATCCCTTGACCAGGCAGCTATACAGTCTCTTGGAACCAAAGTCAATTGCCAAGAGGCGATTAGACCACTTCCATTACACTACGACTCGTGTGGACAGACGCCTTAAGGAGGGCTCGGATAAGCAGGATTTGTGGAAATTCGTTATTGACTCTAATCAACTCACCTTGGGAGACATGCACATCAATGCGGAGCTGTTCATGTCAGCTGGCACAGAGACGACGGGTAAGTTGAGACTCGTTCTCTAGCCTCGATGGAGCAGCATTGCTAAGTAGACTATTTTCAGCCTCCCTACTCACGGGCTTGACATATTACCTGCTGAAGAACCCGGACAAACTCAAGATCCTCGTAGACGAGATCCGCGGCAAGTTCAAGAGCAACGGGGAGATTACTTTTGAGGCTCTGGCTGGCATGCCCTACCTCAACGCATGTAAGCTAGTACCTAGTCTAACCCAACTCCTCGTCCACCGATCATGTCCCGGATCTTGCTAATTTCCCATGGCTATCAGGTATCCGCGAAGGATTGCGGGTCTACCCACCGGTTCCCACGAACGTGCCTCGTGAAATAGCCGAGGGTGGTAACTATGTCCTGGGCAAGTGGCTTCCTGCAGGGACACGAGTAAGCGTCCACCACAACGCGACGTATCGCTCTCCGGCCAATTTCAGGTGAGTTTACATACCCTGAAACAAAAGAAAACAGAATCTATTCACGCCCACACGCCCACACTCCCACACAGGCGGTGGCCCCTCCTCCCCCCGTCTCCAACCCCCACCCACTATCACAATATCACATCACGAGCGGCGCACACAAGGCGCGCGCACAGATACGAGCATTGGCTAATCACGCGTGTAACTGCGAAAAACAAAAACTAGGAACCCCGACAAATTCGCACCTGAGCGCTGGCTTGGCGATCCCGAGTACAAGGATGACAACCGCGAGGCGCACCAGCCGTTCAACGTCGGACCGCGGAACTGCCTCGGCATGAACATGGCGTGGCACGAGATGAGGCTGCTGCTGGCCAAGATGCTGTTCAACTTCGACATCGACACCGACGAGGGCCCCGACTGGCTCGACCAGGACGTGTACATCATCTGGGACCGCAAGCCACTCGTGTGCCGCCTGAAGGAGGTCGCTCCCCAGCAGCAGTAAAGGGAGTGGGATGAACCCCAGGGGAAGAAAAAAAAATACACACACACACACACCCGCGCTCTAGGGACGACTATACGGACTACGCCAGTTCTAACGGTATTGGGATCAGTAATCAAATATTTATGATTGTACGAGTATCAATGGAAATGCTATATTTCTGCTTGGCTTGGTGAAATTGAATGGACCCAATTCGTTGAGGCTCGTTGTTTTCCTTTTTTTTCTTTTGTACCTTTCCATCTCTTTGATGCTGCGTGCACCGTCGAGAATAGATAGTAGTCTACTTAGGTATGTAGGTAGTTGGGGTTTGATTATACTACCTGCATCGATAGTCTATTGATTGATATTCAGAGGCTATTGAAACAGCTGGTTTGAAAAAGACTCTCTTTGACAATATGACCACTTCTGAAGAGAATTCACCGAAAACTCAGCTAAACTATCTCAAGACTGTAGCTAGCCCTATGTTATGTCTGGGAGGCCTTTTCTTGCTGTTCCATACTCTCTATAGTGGAGCGGAGATGGGGAGCTCTCTATCATGTGTTTCTGCACTTCAACCCGGGATCAGCTTGTCATTGGGCCACATGGCGCAATGGTCAACGCCTGGTTCACATTAGTGTGGGAAACTAATGGTGCGTGGGTTCGAATCCCACTGTGGTCGCCCGACCTCCCCGGCTTGTGCTAGTCGACAACAAGCACGCGACCTTTCTGGTATTAAGCCTTGTCACCTTAATACCAGTGTAGTTATAGTATTAAGCCTTGCCACCTTAATACTAAGCTACTTGCCTCTCTTTCTCGGAATTGAGTCAGGGCTGACCGCTAACTGGCTAATTCTGACCGAATTTTGTGGGTAATGCACCGGCAGGTTGTGGAGGATTTCCTATGTCACGCGAAGCTCTGGCTCTGTCTCTTAATTAAGAGGTACTCCAGACGTCCCACGCGCCATTGATGCGTAGATGGAATATATATGTACTTAGGTAGATAGATTCCGTCCCTTGGACGTTAACGAAATCATCATCATCATCATCAGCTTGTCATTGTCTGCGGGCGGATGCATGTCTCGATATCCGGGGGCGGGGGGAAAATAGGGGATTCGAAATCTCCAAACTTATCATTTGGTTTCAGGTGGCAAAACGGACTTGCTGAACTCGAGTTTACGAGCTATAGCTGGCAGAGAAGAAGAAAAAAAAAACCTTGCAATGTATCATGAACAAGGTCATACAATGATGTCGTTAAAAGAAAACATGGCTTGCTGAAGCTTGAAGGCGGGCTGGCTTTTCCGTCTGTCTGGTTTATAAGAAGTAAATTTGGAGACAAAAGCTAGGCTAATGCATGGTATTTATAAGCACGTATGTATCGACTAATTGATGGTCCGCTGCGCCGGGTTGGAATAATTAGGCTGGAAATACTTGGGGTGTTAAGGTGGTGTCAGACTGTACCGAATCAAACCGGACCGCGCCCTGTCGTCGAAGAAGTAAGAAGTAGCTGTAGCTGTTTTCCTCCCTTTTTTCTTCTTTCTTTGTTTCTTTCTCTCTCTCTTCTTTTGCGGCTCTGTGGCTGAGCAAGATGATGTTGCCAAGAAGCAAGGGGGGGGCCTCGCTTCCTCCGTCCTGAGGCTTAGCGGACTATGTAACACTCTCCAGCTGCTTTCAAAACGGCGTCACGGCGTTTTGCGTATAAGTTTGCGACTATTAGTCAGAGATATGGGAACTCATCTGCAGGTAATCAGCGCCAGCACCAACCGTTTGTTAGGCTGGGTAATCAGGGTGATACCTGGATTTTCGGTGTTCTTAGGGCGAGGTAACCCCACGCAATACTTCGAGGCGTGCGTGGGTGTTCTCGTCGATGGTTGACCGCGGAAGAAAGGTTCTGATCCAACAGGGTTGTGACCAAATGGCGGAAATCATTCCACAGCCATTGAGTGTTGGAAATTTCCATATGGAAGTTCCATGCATACGATATGCCTAGACATATCAGAGTGAAAGCCTCAATTCCAGGGTAGCCGAAGATCCACCTCCTAAGTCACGATCCACATGCGGAGCAATGAATAGTCAACCCCGAGAGCCGCATATCGTCAGCGGCGCCATTCTTCCTGGTTCAAGCCTTATGGAGTTATTGTTATTATATTCCCTGCTGTAGCCGCCACTCTAGTTGTGGGGATCTACCAGGGGTTATTGTATACTTGCCTAGGTACTTAAAGTTATTCTTACAAGATAGTGATAAAATTGGAAACAATACACTTGTCAGACCCGGGGCCATCAGCTTGGTTCATATCCAATCACAAAATACTAAATAATTGTCCTTGATGTCTTTTTGTCGAAAAACTGAATCCAGGACATTGTATAGAAATTACTCCACCATATTGGCATTTTAAGGTATTGATGTTTCCCAAACTTCTAACACTCTTAAGCATTAGAAACATCGCCACGACCATGAAAACCCTGATATGTCCGAGGCAACCCGGAGTTTTTAAACTACACATCACAGAACGTAGTTAAGCTGATGTTATCTGCGAATACACATGATAAAAAAAGAAGATATTTCGAGAACTATTGCGGGTACAGCTAAGATGAGAGAAGTCGATGGGGGTATATTCAGGGCAGAGCCGTGATACGTGATGACGAGATTCCTCAATAAGGAATTCTGGTGAGAGTTTCTTAGCAATTTGTGTTTATATTCATCTTCAAGTGACTCATAACAGATTCAATTGGCCATAAAGCGTGTGGCTTAGTCAAATTTCCCAGGTCCCGTAAGTGTATCAGCAGCACGTTAGCTGACCGCACCTTTCTAGTCAGCTGGCCCATGACAGACTTGCGGATTACCCAGGCCAGACCGCTATGGAAATTTAAGAATCTGAGGCCAGCTACCGAACAAGGCGGCACAATTCTCGGAATGGACTCGGTACACACAGGCGACAGGGAAGGCCGATAGACTAATATGGGGGCTTATTCTGATGTCGTCCTTTTCTGGACAATGGATGTTGACGCGAGCCAATCGGCCCGCTGTGCCACGGTGCTGGTAACTGACAATGTCTATTCCAGGCATTACACCTCCATATAGCTAGTTTCAGACTACTTTGGAAGGATCCGACGACAAGGAGTGAGTTCAACGAGGCCTTGTTACACAGAGCAGTATAACAGTCGAAATCCGTTTCATCCAGACTTCACCGTGTACATCGTACCGAAACTCGAATATATAAAAGTGAACCCCTATTCATACCCTTCATATTCATACCCTTCTTGACCATCATCAATAGTTCTCATACCATCTTTCCCCTTGGCTTCTATCTCATCTATCTCATCTAACAACTCTCACAACAACCATATTAACTATTATCATATCAACCATCACAACAACTACAATGCCTTCCGTACTACTCGACTCAGTCGCTCCGAGGAGCTCTGATGAAGTCGAGCGCATTCTCAGGCCGGTGATGAAACAGTTCAAGAACCTAATAAAATACAACGGGGTGGATTCGAGCTGTGACGACGATGTCGACAGACTTGTACAGGGTATGCATGAGGAGGCAGCCATTATAGGGATTCCATACCCTGAAGGATCACAGTCATGGCATTGCTTCAAGGCCGCACTATACTACTCTCGGGTGAGTGAGCATCGATACTTGAAACATTGTGTGGATGGCCTCAACGCTAACTATGCCCTCCTAGTTCTGCTACCCGGGACATCCGCTCGATGCCCGGATCTTTACTGGTATCTTTACGTGGATCGCGATAATGATAGACGACGCGGCCAGCGAGGACCCGGAGGAATGGCAGTACTTCATACATCGATTCCACGCCGGTCTCAAGCACCACTCGCCCCTGGCTCAAGCGTGGGCCGACATATTACGGCTGTCGTACAAGTTTTACTCGCCCACCGTGGCCAACTTCATCATCACTTCGTCCCTCAACTTCACCAACGCCAACGTCCTCGAAGGGTCAGAGGTGCTGAAAATGACGCCCACCGCCGGCGGCGAGAGCTGGCCCTGGTACCTGCGCGATAAGACCGGCATCGCAGAGGCCTTCACGTTGCTCTCGTTCCCCAAGGATCTGTACCCGGACATGTCCTGCTTTATGGAGGCGATAGCAGATATGAGCAAGTACCTCTGCTTCACCAACGACATATTATCGTGAGTCTCTCCCCCTTCCCCCCCTCCTTCCCTTCCACATCTACATTACACAGTAGCAGCAGCACTAACTAACACACAACCTCTCTCTCCAGGTTCTACAAGGAAGAGAAAGTGGGGGAGAAGGACAACTACATCCACGTGCGGGCCGGGTACGCGGGGCAGGACGTGCTGAGCACGCTGCAGGACATCATCGCCGAGGACGTGGCCTGCGTGCGCCGCATCCAGCTGGTCCTGCGCGGGCGCGAGCCCTACGCCCGCGCCCTGCACGACCACATCATGGGCTTCGTCAAGTTCCACACCACGTCCGAGCGCTACCGGCTCGCCGAGGTGGGCCTGGGCGAGAAGTGCCGCGATCTCATGCCCCGGCAGAAGAAGATCTGAGATGGGATGAGATGATTGATGGGTGGAGACTAGGTAAGGGGGGGCAGGGGGGGAGGGGCGAGGGGTGGTTTTCGCCACTGCTTTCTATTAATATGTATCTCCTCCTCCTCCCTTCCCCCACACCGAGATTTGGATATAACTCGTGTTTTTTAATCGGATTTTTGGTTATGTTAATGGGGTTATGAGGTTCAAGCTGGGTTTTATTTTTTATTTTATTTTTTTACTCACTCCTTTTTGATTATACCTACCTAACCTACCTATAAGAGCTCTGTTTTGGGACTTGCCCCCCTTCCTTTCTAGCGCAGTACATACATACTTAGACAGATTCTCGAACATACTCACGTATGAATTCCCCCGCCAATTTTTTTTTAGCTAGAATAAATTTGAATTCAACAATATTTAGTTTTCACACTGTTTGCGATGCATTGGTCAAGTTGACTAGCCTACATATGTTAGATTGAGGTTTAGACACTCTCTGTATGCACTGTGTTCTATACAACAAGGCACGTGATTAATTACTATAACTGATAGGTAAAACATTAGGTTAGGACTATCAATTAACGTATCAATCAATGCGACTCAATTGAGCTGTTGCTTCGGAATTGAAGTGCTCCTTATTAGTCTAATAACTCTCTATACATCTACAAAACTCGACATCCTCTAAACATGGCAACGCCTCACTCATTGAATCAGATGACGAAACTACCTATAGCCCTGCATGATTTTATCAACTGATATTTGATTTGTTGGGGTAATATTTGTTTCTTTTTTTTTGTCTCTTTGTTGTTATTGTCGAGTGCAAAGACGCGCATGGGTTTTCCTAGTGTTTACCTACCGAGCTTTTGTTTTGTTTTTTTCTCGCCTGTCCTTTTCCAGTCTCGATCGGCATTGGGGGAGAGAAACGCCCCGTGTGTGGTCGGTTAACGACGACGACAAAAACTGAACCTGCGGCCACCGATTCGGTGCATTGTGGTAGCTGAGCGTGCCGAGCATGGGGAAAGGGGAATTTTCTGGTCGTGCTGATGGGAGGGGGGCGGCCAATCGCGAACGGCCAACCGTGGAGGGGGGGGGATAAAACGGTCAGGGTTCCTTCACAAAAACACCATCTACATAAGTATGTACAACTACTTACTACCTACTACCTACTATAGCTGCTAACATTAGGTAGAGTAAAACTGACTACCTAGGTATGTAGTATGGGCCTCGCTCGAACAAGGATATTCTGATTCGTGTTTCTGATCAGCACGCCACAGCCGCTGTGATGCCATCCAATTGGGTACCGGGCGTCTTTGGTACGGTGTCTCTGTCTAGGGGATAACTGCTTACATGGTATAGAGACAGGCTGAAATTCCCAATTGCCCAATCACATGAGCGTCCCTGCGCCCGTCCCACGGACATGGGACGAGGTTCTCGTCGGTGAATGTCAGCTTATATAATATTGCTTTTTTTTTTTCCTTTTTTCTTTCTTTGGGTGGATGCTGCTGTTATTATTGTTGGTAGCGGATAGCCGGGTCCCTCGTCTAAAGGTCACACGAGATCGATCCTGGGCCCAGGGCAGGGTAAACCGGGGGTAGGGGGATAGGGGGCGAATATGGGATGAGGCTCTATCTACCTACCCACCTAGATCGTCATCACGGGATCGACGCTTCGGTGTAGAACGCTGCCTGAAGAACGATGCCCAAAGAAACGGCGCAGGTGACAGGAGCCTCACTTGGTGGCCGCTGCGGATGTGATAATACCCGGTAGTCGGCTCCATAGGAAGCGACAAAAAGGAAATGTCTGGATACCACTAAAGGAGGCTGGCTGTTCATGCATGTAAGTGTTTTTTCCATCCTTGGGGCCATGCGCAGCATAACTGCATGTTGTCTCGTCCACATGACTTGGAGATCATGAACGAGAAGTATCTGATTTGCGAGGGAGCGAGACAGACAAGGCGAGATAGAGAAATGGAGATAGAAAGAGAGAGAGGGGGCGGTGTGACTATCAGTAAAGGAAACATCGTCACAGCACCACTTGATTTGTTGTTGATCGAGGAAGTTAGAACTACCTACCTACGTACCTACATCGCCTTGCTATGGAAAACGAACAAGATGATGGCATGATGTTTACGGCACAGTGCCTTAGGTTAGGCAGCTATAACTCGGCATTCCAGTGCAATCACCCCCATCATCAATAACGTAAGCGTAGAACTGGAGAACTCGTCGCAGCAATCTATCTATAGGAGTTTGATGTTGAGTCATGTTAAGAGAGGGGATTTCCATTATACATCTGATTGTTAGGGATGAGCACCGACAGACAGGATAGGGTGGGGGCTGGTATGGGGGGGATGTGGTGGCACCTATAGTCCGGTCATATTATTGATGAGGATCGTGGAAAACATTCTCTAACATGATTATAAGAATAGACCGCGTAAGCTTGCTGAGAACCATAAGAAGAATACACAGTCTACCTGATGACATGGTTAAACATAGGTCGAGATAATACGTACTATGTAGTTATAGGAGTCATATTACATGGCAAAGGACATGGCTTTGAGTGGTGATCTAATTAGCCCAGTAATAAAATACTATAACCTCCAAACGACTTACACCCACATTTCCTATACCCAAGCAGAATGAGACGAGTATCTGATATGGTACACATAACCTACACACGCACACACACATATAATATGTACCCCGGCGCCGCCGGACTAAACCAAGTCCCCCCCCCCCCACAGCCTCAGGGCTCCAGGTTCAACTCGGGATACTCGGGGATCGCCAAGCCGCCCTTATCCTCGGGCATGAGGCGGAAGATGATATCGATGACGCGGAACCAGGTCAAGACGCGGAAGACCATGTTCAGTAGCAGAACGCCCCACCAGCTCTCCGGGTACGCGATCCATGGCACCCCGGGGTTCAGCTTCTGCGCCTCGTCCACGAACGGCCTCACGACCCTATCGTACGCCTCCAACGCGGCCAGCACGTCGTATTCCCTCTCCCCCTCCGTGTCTCCTGGCCTACTGTGCCGCGCCAGCTCCCCGGCCAGCACGTATGCGCCCACGAGCGAGACCGTGGTGCCCATGCCGGTGACGGGCGCGGGGCAGTACCCGGCGTCGCCGAGCAGCGCGACGCGGCCCTCGGCCACGCGGGGGCACTTGACCTGGCCGATCTCGTGGGCGTAGAAGTTGTCGAGGTCGTCGTCGAGCTCGCCGCGTGGGCGCAGGTCCGCGAACGCGCGCGCCCACGCGCGCCGCTTCTGCTCGTCGTCCCCTCTCGCCACTACGGCGGCCAGCTCCGACGGCGCTGCCGCCGAGCGCGGCACGTACTGGCCCAGGTAGACCTGGGTGCGGGGGGGCCGGGCGGCGGCGGAGGGTGCGCGCGCCGAGCGCGTGACCACGCTGCGGCGGCCCGGGGCAGACTGCCAGCGCGCGATGGCGTCGGCGGCGGAGGGGTTGGGGAGGGACACTGTGTAGTAGGCGAGGAAGAGGCCGAGGGAGCGGAACATGGCGGCGCTGGCATCGTCGCCGAAGAGCAGACGGCGGGTCTTGGACCACTGGCCGTCGGCGCCGACGACGAGGTCGTAGCGGCTCTGGGTGCCGTCGGAGAAGGCGGCCGTGACCTTGGAGTCGCGCGGGGGGTCCTGCTGCAGGCCCACAAGCGACTTGTTGAACTCGTACCTCACGCCGCCGTTCCCCGTGCGCCCGGCCTTCTCGCTCTCGGCTAGGCTCGCATCGTACAGCACGCGCACCAGGTCGCCGCGCATGATCTCCCACTCGCTCGTCAGCGACTGCTGGCCCTTCCCCGAGTCGTTCTTGCCGACGCGGCCCCACTCCCGGCCCTGCGCGTCCACGATCGCAAACCCCTCCTCGGCCACCACGTGCTGCCGCAGCGCCGGCATGAGCCCCATCTTGCGCACCACGGGGAGCCCTTGCGCCCGCAGGTCGATCTGCAGCCCGTCTTGGCGCAGCGCGGGAGCCCGCTCGATGACTGTGATAGTGTGCGAGGGGTCGGCGCGTAGGAGTAGGAACGCGAGGGCCGGGCCTGCAACGCCGGCGCCGACGATGAGGACATCGAGTGGCATTTTTTTTGCTCTTCTCTTTTTCTTCTCTGTTTAATATTAGAGTAAGAAGAGGATGTGGTGTGATCTGCCGTTGTCTTAAGTAGGGTATATCCACTTAGTGCAGGTAGGTATTATTTATATACCTGAATGGTGAGACTTGGTGTTCGGGTTGACTTAGATGTCTATGGAGCGAAGAGGGAGGACGGATGACCGGCCTCATATACTATTTCCCTAGTGCTAACGCTTGAGGATTGACTGGTCATCTGCGGATCCCGGCCTTCGCAATCGGCATGGTCTTTGAGCGCTGAAAGAAAAAGGGGGGGTGGGAGACGACCGAAGCTCCGCGGATTATCCGTGTCGAATTGCCTGGTACGAGTGAAGTGAAACCCCCATATGATGATGGTGATACCACATAGATCGTGTCCGCACCCTCCGGTCTTCTCCCTACCTAGTGAACCATCTAGGTTAAGGGACGGTGAGTATATGGGGACTGAAGCGATGGTCCGAACCATCATCCGGAGTTCCATCATCCCCCCCCGTAATACTGTCCCATTATGTTAAGGAGTCGCTGTCTTATGTCTCATGCAGTATGAGTTGTTCCTTTGACTACGCCGCTATGAGGTGACTCACAATAGGATCAGTGAATAATCATCGTCTGCACGCACGGGCGGCCGAGCTAGGATTCGTAGCTCAAGCCCTTGCATCGTTAGATATTGCCAACGATCTAACCTAACCTAATGATCTCATCCATTATGTGGCACTGACTCGGGGGATCGAGTAAATATGCTAAATCATAGGTGCCGGTCTTATTTTACTAGCCTCCTGGAAACATCAACGTTTTTTTAGTAGCGTCCGTCGTGTGGAGGAGATGAGTTCTTTAGAACGGCGCTCCAGCTACACGCGATCCGATGTCTGGTTCGGCTCCGTGAGGCCCGGAGTCTCGGGATCGGGCTTCCCACGATCGGCCGATCGACTTATTACAAAATTCAAGAGATCCAATACTATCCGTACTACATGGCAAGTCTACTTTAGTAGATGGCTGTCCGTGACTAGACCCTCGGGCTTTTTCCAGTGTACCTGGACGCCTCCCCAGCTCTCCTCGCTATATCCCTCTTGGACCTTCTTGCACATCTTAAGGCCCCATTGGGTCACGCCAACCATTAGACAGCTCTCGAACATGAACGCGCAACTGCCTTTGCCAACCAGGGCGGGTTCGAGCTTGGCGTTACTGGCACCTTCGAAGCTCTTAGCATCCGGTCCATGGCCGCTCATGACGTTATGCAAACTGGCACCACCAGGCATAAAGCCTCCTTGCCCGCCTTTCTTCGCGTCGTACTCTCCGGCAATGAGGCCCATAAACTCAGACATGGTGTTTCGGTGGTACCACGGGGGGCGGAATGTATCCTCGGCTACCAGCCAACGGGGTGGGAAGATGACAAAGTCGGCGACGGCGGTTCCCGGGTGGTCCGAGGGCGCCGTAAGGACGGTGAATATGGACGGGTCGGGGTGATCGTAGGATATAGACCCGATCGTGTTAAACCGGCCTAGGTCGTACTTATACGGGTAGTAATTCCCGTGCCATGCAACGACATCGAAAGGGGTGTGCGGTTGCTTCGTCTGGAATAGGGAGTGGTTGAATTTGACAGTGACGGTGTATGCATTGGGACCCTCCGAGGCGGTTGCGCCGTAGTCTTCACTGAAGCACGCAACGGGGGCTTGGAAGTCGCGGGCATTGGCAAGACAGTTGGAACCAATTGGACCTAATTCTGGAAGGACGAAGTGGCCCTGATATAGCTCGAGGGCGTAGCCTCGGACCGGACCCGACGGCAGATGGACCTGGTACTTGATGCCTCGAGGAATGACACAGATCTCCATAGGCCGGACTAGCAACCAACCCATCTCAGTCCTGATATCCAGGACACCGTCCTGTGCCACGATGAGGAGGTCCCCGTCGGCCGAGTAGAAGGCGGAGCGCTCGTCCATGGACTTGCCTGCGGCGTATATGTACATGCCGATGCCCTGCTTCAAAGTAGGATCGCCTGCACCACCCACCAGGCGCATACCCGAGACGAAGTCGGTTTTCTCATCGTGGTCGAAAGGGTCCCATCGAAGTTGGTTGGGGATGTATTCCAGCTTCGCCAGATCGCTAGAGGTGAAAGGACCCTCGGTGGCTGGCGTAAAAGGGGGATGGGCGCACGAGGGTAGGATTCTATATAGCCAGGACTGCTTGTTCTCCTGTCTCGGGGCTGTAAAGGCAGTGCCGGAGAGCTTCTCGGCGTACAGGCCATGAGGTGGTTTCTGGGGAGAGTTCTGGCCTATGGGCAGGGCACCTTTCGCAGCTTCGGTCCTGGGAAGATGGGAGAGAATGTCAGCAACCAAAGATACCTACCTAGCCTCCTAGTAGGGGGGGCCGATGACAACACGACAAGGTCTTACTCTAAATAGGACCCAAAGCCATTCTGGTAGTTGTATTTCTCAGGGAAAGCAAAAGATGTTATGGGCATGATCACACACGAAGATCAACGAGGGGGGGCCAGTGTAAGGGAGACTTCTAGACAGAATCAGGGCTCTAGAATGAATCAGGGCTTGTGTTCTAGATTGCGTATGTCTGGTGATACAGAAACGCCATGAACAACAAGTCGGAGAGATGGATGATGGATGGATAGAGATGAAGGAAGATAGGAATTATAAATAAATAAAGAGGGCGCTAAAGTTGGATCTACTTACACCGAAAGTCCTCGGGATAGGTAGTACTAGGTACATACCTACTCTTATATACTATGAAGAACCTACTAGTAGGTACATAATGTATTGTAGGTATGTAGGTCGGTACACTACATCATATGTTATTGCACTATAATTCCGTGGTGGTGGAAAAGGAGCGCGCCCCGCGACAAGGCGGTTGGGGAAGTGAGTAAGGTACAGGTACCCAGCCCGTGGGTAGCCATCGATAGCCGTCTTGCTACACCTACCTACCTACCTACATCCTATTGTCGGTACCAAAGTACACATGTACCCTACCACCCACCCCAGATAACCCCACGGATTGGTGGTACAGGCGGTACATATGTACCTACCTAGTGTAGTTCCCGCTGTGGGTACCTTCTGTAGTACATTCCAATCACTTCCAACCCCAGCTGCAGGTGTCAGCCGATTGAGTGGGTCCACCTGTAGGTACGTGCCCAGGTTCCCCAAAGGTCGATTCCCTTGGCGATCGACTTCTCCGTCTTCTCTCCTTCATCTCAATCTTGGTCACCTCTAAACCCGTACCTACATAGGACATGCTCCTTGTCCTAATGGTGGCGTTCGGAATCCAGGCTATGGAAAGCCTCATTTTTTGCCTCTTGCTGCAAGCTATTATTATCACTTGGGTGCCTAGAGATCTTGATTGCTTTACTTTCTACCCACCTATCCAACCGTTAGACATCCACTGATCCGAAGTCTAGCCTCGTATTATTTATCGCTCATGATGCTTATATATAGTAGTTCAGCAGCACAGAAACGACTGTGCGCAGAACAAAAAAGCCACCCGTTCAACCATGAACCATGCCGTTACTCAGGGGCCATAGTACAAGGCATCAACGCCCGATGCCTCTAGTACTACAGAATATCTCACTGTGCCACCAGTTCTTTTCCTTGCTGGTCTAGGACCTTACAGGAGAGATCCGAGAGAATGTAGCCCTTCACCTTTTATAATGGCCACCCTCCGGCCAAGTCTCATGAGAGTGCCAGTTGCAATGTAGAGTCTTTCCACATTGTTCAGCGCCCGGGTAAGACGGACGACCTCATCCCGAGAAGTAGGAAGTAACTCATGTTTCTGCAGATCGCTCCTCAGTTTTCACCACCGTTTTCACACAAGTCATAGTTCTTTCCATAAATTTTGCAAGGGTGGACGATGATGGCACAGGGTATAGCGGCAATGGACTTACTGAAGTATCAGGTCCTTCAAAACCTCAATCTCGCCCAGAATAGTACTTGGCAGAAGTCCTGCATAAACGCACTATACCAGACACTCCAGACCAACGACTCATCAAAAACCAGCAGTATCATACAGGGACTTCGCGACCAAATGGGACATTCAATGCCAATCAATGACACGTCTTCTCTCGGAGGGATAAGCTACAATCTCTGCAATGAATATTGCGGCACTAGCAAGCTTGGAACCGTATTCAATTTTGACATTTTTTCCAACGGCGCCACCAACTACCTCTTGCCATGGCTTGCCCTCACTGCTCAGCTACCCTTCGAGGCTGGAGAAAACGATGTGGCTGCAAACATCATGAGCTTCTGCTACGCCTTAGGAAGTCCCATGCTCATTACATATTCCCTCATGATAACCATCTCCAACCAAAACTATGTGCGAAGCAAATTCCATCAAATAGAAAGTGTAGGTCGCCCTCTGAGTACCAAGGCCAAAAACATCCGAATCTTCCTTCAGGAATGCCAGCAGGTCCCTTTACGATTGTCCCAGCAAGAAGGACATCTAGCCAGCCTCGTCATTCTTCCCGAAAACAAGTACTGGTGGGGGAACCTGAAAACGAGTATCATGACCACGAGGCGTGGCGTTACGCTCTCGCTTATCGCTCAGATACTGGTTGCCGTCTTATCGTGGACTTTGACTACAATTTCTGTCTCTATAGGCTCTCTTGGAGATCCGACTGCAGCACTTGTCTTATCATCGGGTTCACTGTGGATTTGGCTTGTGGGTTACCATCCAACCCCCTTCTTCTATCATATTTCTCTAAACTACCCAAGCTCCGTAGTTGCTCAGGTGGTGGTACCTTGCACATGTCTTGCTGATATATTAAAATAGGTTCCAGTTGTCTGCGGCTGGATTGCTGCCGGTACACAGAAGGACTGTAACACGATCCAGCGCGCATTAATAAGAGACAAATGTACTGTCATTGCCAACCCGGACAGGTATCATGAGGTCCATGATGGCTCTGAGAGCCCACTACCGCTCCAAGGACGCAATAATAGCTCCATCGATCAGTCATTCGCACTAGGAGCAACAGATAAACCATGGCCACCAAAGCGAGGGAATACCTTAACGCCAATAAGCCCAACAACCACTTTTCGGCAACCAAGCCAGGTGTTTGGTAGAAGCGTGTGCCTTGTTTCTAAGGAGCAGCAGGCATTCCAAATAGCACAAAAAACTAGACTCCTCCCATTATATTTAAGCTCTCCCTCGTGCGATACCGCGTTATCATGTTCGGAAAGCAATGGTATGAAAGTACCAGATTGTCTTGGATTTAGTATTGCTGGAGACGAAATGCAGCTAGGACCAGCGTTTAACTTTGCGCGTGTTTTTACCTGGTGGAATATGACGAACCATCTGCACAACACCCTAGAGATTGCAGCAAAACGACTGCAGCAAAGGCGAAACCTGAATTTGATGGTAGTTCCCGAGGATGAAATCTTTCGGCTAGATGATCTCAAAGGAGACCCTTTCAGAATGCTACGTTATTGCGGCCTAGCATCCGACATCGTGGCCCCCGATGGATCGACGACTATCGAAATTCATGATATCAATGAATATCCCTCATGGGGTAGTCTTGACTCGGGCTTCTATAAGTGCATAATCGCTGCCATCGCAATAGCCTTCTTTGTCCAGTGGGGTACAACTGGAGCCGCAATTATCATCTCCTATTTGACTAAGGTAGAGGGCCTTGGGTGCAGATCTGGCAGCTACATGATCTATGGTGTGGTCGGTACGACCTCCTTCGCCCTCCTTTTCGCGTCGACATTCTTTTCCCACGCTGCTATGCTACAGCATCAAGCAATACAGAGAGAGTCGGTGAAAAGCACCGACGGTCGGCCGGATGAGCAAGATCCAAGTCGCCGGGTGGCGGAGACGCCGTGCCCAACGCTCTTGCGAGTATGTGCTGTCCTGACGCGCTTGGCGGGTCGCACGCTTGCCGTGTTCAACAGCCTGTGGATCATTGTCACGTCCATGTTTGAGCTCGTCGGCTTCTATAATAACTGCTGGTGCGAATCTACTTATGCTGGAAAGGGGGCTAATGGATGGGTATACCTATTCAATCAGTGGGAGGCCCTCGCGACCTCTGCCAGGAGTCCGTGGGCCGGTAGTGTTTGTAAGTTACATCTACACGCCTACCTAACTACCTACAAATACCCCTTATCCCTTTCCACCTTATATACCAGTAATAGGGCACATCTCAAGTGCTTAAGACTTTCTCCCGGTACTTCGGGGATAATTTACTGGTCACCTGCTCCTTCCCGCCCTGGAGGGAAATAATTGCTAATCCTGGTTTTTACAGCCTTGACCGTGGTCGTGTGCCTTTCGAGTTTGGTTATATTCTGGCTGTATTGCCGCGGGAACCGAGTATAGATGGGTATGATGTATTGCAGTGTATTAGGTACCTAATGCAAAAATCGAAAGGAAGCATACGAAAGTGTTTTTTTTTATTCTTTGCACTTGACAAAGCAGAGTGGATGGATGCTAGGAAATCTATTTGAAAAATAAAAATTGGTCACAGATGTTTCAATTCCAGTTCATGTGTTCAAGCTGTTGTGTTAAACATAGGCTCAGACTCATAATATCCAACACTCACGCAATATGTACTTGACGAGCTATCGTGTATTTTTAATTTAGACCGTTGGGGCTTTCATAGACGAAGCAGAGTAATGCACTAACGTATAGGTGCTTTTTTGTAACCACTACACCAAGAGACCCGTGCCAGGTGGGATTTTACTTGGTGTCACAACGTATGTTCCGCCACGAATTATATTGTGTGAGATGGAGTAAGGCTGTACAATAGGACCCTATGGGAAATCTATGAATTCTCATGAGAAAAAAAAACGTGTTATGGGAAATTTTTTTTTTATGAGACTTTGTAGGACGTTTTTTTTTTATAGGACTTTGTGAGACGTTTTTTTTCTTATAGGACTTCGTGAGAAAAAAAATTCTTATAAGACTTTGTAAAACTTTTTTAAACGCACGGACTAGATTTTTTTTTTATTATTTTATTATTATTTCACGTAAAAAATAAATTAAAAAAATATATTTTTTGCAAAAAAAGTCTGTGCGTTAAGACGTGGAAAAAAAATTCTCATGGGAATTCGTGAGAAAAAAATTTTTTATAAGACTTCGTGAGAAAACTCATTTTTCGTGGGACTTTATAGGAAAAACCATTTTTTCTTATAGGACCTCATGGGAATTTTTTTTTCCCACGAAAGTCTCATGGGACTTTATGGGACGTGGGAAATTTTCACTTGGGACCAAAATGTATAACCTTAAGATGGAGAGTTCAGAACGCTCATAAGGCTGTGATGATTAAATTCTAAAGCAAGAAGCACAGCCGCATTATCACTTTGCCCCCCCCCCCCCCTTTTTTTTTTTTTTTTTTGAGAAGATGTTATGCCTAGGTAGGTGCATATGAGATATATGCATACTAAAGCCATAGGTAGTCCAAGTGACCGAACTTCGGTAAGACTAGGTAGAGATAAAGCAAAAAGAGACCGAGGGGGGGACACAATAACGGCGGCCGAGAGAGGTCTGGTACGCAAGACATGTAGGTAATACCTAGCGCATGTTGACAAAGTCACACAGCTGATGCAAAGATAAGTAAGGGCACACACCCCCCTTTTTCTGGGAATAACCTGTAACCCGCCCCAATAAGAAACTCTCGGTGACTCACGCCGAAGGAATCGAAGCGAGGAAGAGGGCTGGCTGGTTTTTTTATAGACGTGTATGAGACTGCGAGGCGCAAATCGAAACTCTGCGGGTCCATCATCGTCTACTAGCCTCTACTCTCGTATGTTATTGTCCAATTCTGCTGTGCGTGGTTCTGGTCCCTACAGCATCGCCCCCCCCCCCCCCCCCCCCCCCCGCCGCATGAGACAGTGTCACGATATACTGCGGTATATTTCCGCGCCTAGCTGACGTGGAGAATAATCAGCATGGATGGTTTTGATTTTGGTCTTGTTTCCGCGTTGCGTATGGGGGGGCTGGCTGGCTGGAAGGTGAAATTCCCATGCGAATATTGCTTTTTTTTTTTTTGGTTCACAAAGTCCCTTAAGACTAAATCGGGACGCGTGGCTTGTTCTATCGGAGTGAAGTGTCAAGTACTAGGTTAGGTTAATCTAAGTATAGCCCCAGCCCTAAGGTGGCACAACATGAAGCTATATGGTGAGAAGTTGCGCTGGGGAGAGGGTTGGGGGAAGGGGGGGGGGGCGTGGCGTATTGCGTTGTAGGACGCTGGGCTTATGCATATATTTCCTGGTCATACACGGCAGAGAAAGAGAGGGAGAGAGAACGTTTAAGGCTCTAGTATGGATAAGGTGCTGCGCTACAGCGAACTGGTATACCGTATATTCCTAAGGGGGGTACCTGCACATGTAAGTATGTATGTGTACAATATGCATATTTGTCGATGTTCCCGCAAATACCTACTCAGGCTATCCCTTGTTACGCAACGTAATACGAGACAATAAGCCAATGTAGACACGCAAAAGCCATGCTAGTTCAAGTAACTACTCGAGATGGAAATGAAAATAAACGTGAGCGAGAGGAGAGGAGGCAAAGTTCCCTCGCTGATACAAGAGAGAAGACCCAGAACAGTCATGTCGCGGGTTAATTCAACGAATATACTTTACCTGGCAAACATAACAGGATTTTTCTTTTAAAGTTTCTATGTGCCAATCCATTACCGTATGCTATATACGAGCTAATCGTCTTTTTGACACTCAGCGTTCACTTTTTTGCCACACAATCGGAGCACAAGAAACCAGATACTCCCCCTATTATCGAAATCCATGAGTTCGGGCGAAGGACTAGGTAACCTACACTCCTAAGAGACGAAAAGAAAGCCTCAACAAAAGAGTCATGGGAGAGAGTTAAAGATGAACTAAAACCTATCTCACCGAACAATATTCACACCTAATTGATTACAAAAAAAAACTCACGATGGTTTGTGAGGAGCAAACAAAAGACAGTTTGGGGCGTCTTGATACTTTACTTTACCTTCCTCGCGGGCTAGACGTCGGCGTGGTATACCTAGTCCCACTCTCCGTGACCCGTTTTTCAGGGGGGCCCACTCGGAGATGGGTCTCCCTCGCCTTCGTATGGTCCGGGAGAATACTTACCTAGTGTATGTAGACTAGGATGGGGAACGGCTTGCCCCTGGTGGAGAAACCCACGCAACACGAGCTTGCAAACTCGGCGATGGGTTTTCATTGGGGTGTTCCTCCGGGTGCCCGGCCGGGCTTGAACTCTCGGGCGGGCAGGCCGGCCGGCCTTCGTTGACGTACCTAGATAGTCAGACTCCCGCTTCATTGTGGTAGATAGGTAAACACCGTTTGCAAGTGCCGGGTCCGAACGTCGCCGCGATGGGCGTTAAGGCGGTTGTAACTTGTGTGTCCCCCTCCTAGAGTTTTTTTTGTTCTAGAGGTAGTTAATAACCGGTTCATCGGTGGTTTTGATTGAAGATCATCTTCCGATAGACGTACGGATTAGTATTGGCGCTATTGAAGTAACAATTTTTTAGAAGCAAAAAAAAGGGGGAGTTCTTATCTGAACTCGTTCAGGGACCGATGCGGCGATGCCTGTCTTTGGCTTCCAAAAGCCCGGTTCTAGACTTATGGAACTGTTAGGTATCACGCATTATCTTGGGATGGAGAGTGTAGGAGGCTAGGAGCTTTCCAGTGGGCATACAGGGATACAAAGCATAAATGAACAGATAGAAACGAATCTATTCCCAGTAGTGCAAGTCTAGTTAGTCGTGTGTTGTATGAATCTAGGAGATCTAGCTAACTTACTGGATATGGAGGATAGGAAACGACCTAATCTGGTCAGGGTGCATGGACCACCTGCAGTGGCGTCTAATGCTGACGTAATAAAGAGCTTGATTAGAGATCCGTCTGTATCAAGTTGCTTTAGATTCACCAGCGAGCTTAAGTTCCCAAATCCAGCCATCGTCCCCCCCTGGTCGTGTACTCGAGGCTTTCTATCCATCAATTATACGCATGAAAGGCTTTTAACTTATACCTGACTGAAGTCCCCTTAATACATGTTTTAACCGAACATTTCATGATCTGGAAAATCCACTACTATCCAGGTATTGGGAATCATTTTTATTAGTTAGGGGGGACCAAGCAACAAGACATTTGGTGCATCACATGGTTATTAGGGTGTATTATGTGTACTAAAAGTTGTAGACTTGGGTGAAATTCAACACTCCACCCAACTCACCACCCCCTAAGATGAGAAAAAAAAAAGAAAAAAAAGGTAAGAGTAAGAGACAACTTAGTTCAATTAGAAATTTTAGATAATTCTAACCAAACAGAAAGATGACCTTCTTAACTCCGCTGTAAAAAATGGTGGCCGTCTAAATCAGGTGGCAACAGAAAGCTTCTATCAAATGAGTCAAAGGATATTGCATACTCTACGTAATACTTGATGCCACTTACGATCCAGGCATGATGACTAGGTTAGATAGCTCAATAAAAATGCTCACCTTAGGTATTGGTCAATATCTTTTGAGCTAATTTTGATTCCACCTTTGACACATCATTGAAGTTATTATACGTATTTCAGAAAGTAAGTAGTACCAGGCATTTGAGGTCAACTATAGAGTTAGTCTTATTCAAAAGAAATCACAAAACCAAAAGCTACCTACACTCCTAGTGACAGTAGAAGATCAGATGGCATGACTGCCTATTCGAGAAATCCTGAGACTAAACAAGCCACATGATTGGGCAGGTTGAGGTAGTTTAGATGGCGTAGTGTGAAGTTATGTAAATTGTTAAGGTTAGATCAAAGTCAACTTCATCGGTGTACTTAGTCTTCCTTTGAACTAGCTTCACCCAACGCCTCTATTACACGATATGTTAATGAATAGTCTCCATCTGGTATCTAACGCTTGAGAGGTAAAAACATCTTCCTGTGGCAAAAGTCCACCCGTATTCGCACTTTAAACTTGAGATCTACAGAACTTTGTGAAGATATGGTTTTTCCAATTGAGAATATTTCTTCTCGACGGAGTCTCAGCACTGGGTAATGTCCAATATAAAAACCCGAAGAGATCCTCGACTACCTTGACCTTCTTCCTTTTACCAACCAACCTACCTACTCTACACACACATACATCACTTCCACAGACATTCACAGTACTCTATACATACAATCATCTGCACATTCTATCCATTCTATCGGGAAACACCACAATGAGTATCTACTCCATCAAAATGCAATTTCACCTCTCCGCCGCTCTCACGGCGTTATTGTCGGCTGCTCCTGTGTACTCAATGCCAGTCAACGTCACAGAACATGGAGTATCTTACCCTGCGAACTCAACTGTCAACGCTGCATCACAGCAAGACAGCACAACAATCTCCTCCGGTGACTTTTCTGTCACAACTATTGATCTCTCCAACTACGGAACAGCCGGCATGAATCATACTAAAATCCGCCCGTTCCCCCTCGACGACGCCATATCCCTGGAAAAATCCTCCAACGCCATCGTCCCACGGCATGAATACGTACCACACAAAGGAGTCATCCCGATCACGTACTACAAGTGCACGGGCGAGGCGATGGACGAAGACGACTACGCGGAAGTGACGGACCGGATAATCCACTGGGGCAAAGTCCGCGGCAACATCATCAAGCGCCAGTCGCTGTTCAACATGAGCTACCGGTCCGCGACCTGGAACTTCTGCAACTGCAAGTGGTTCCACGACGACCCCCTGCCGGAGAACGAGATCGAGGAGGTGCGCGACTTCCTGGAGGACCGCTGCGGGCCCAACTACTCCGGCTGGGTCTACAGCAAGGACTGGGACAAGGGCTACACCGTCCTCCTCACCGCGGACATCGCTGACAAGGACAGCCTGGACCTGTGCCCTAAATCTTGCTTCTATGGTCACGCGCCGCCGGGGCACGGGGAAGGTGGTGGTGAGGCTGCTTAGAATAAGTGCCATCCATCTAGTCCCAATCTCGTGGTAGGGATTGGGGGGGTTGGGGGAGATCAAGGAGGATCGCACGCAGGAAGTACTAACTCTCTTGGTTGTTTTGTTTTTCTATTGTTTTCTATTGTTCTTTTTTCTGCCACAACCCAAAAAAGGAAAAAAAAAAAAGACGATTAGCTCATATATGGTGCAACTTCAACGTTTTTTCTGTTTAGGTTGTTGATCGGAGGATTGCATTTGAGCAGGTTCTGGAGGAAGCCATGTCGGCAGCATACAATGGCTCGGTGGATTTGCATTTTTGGGGGCCCCTTGACGATGTCACGTATAAACTACTAGTTGTACTTCAGGTGATCCAGAACAGATGGACGCCGTCCGAAGGCGAAGACCCCATACCACACTCAACTGTATCGATTTGTTATTTGGGTTTTAGTTAAGTTTCTTATATACATAGATAGTGCCCAACAAATATACTTATGATTACCTAGCTATACAGATAAACTTCACGCCTCTATGGGGCTTTGACCTCAGACTTTTGGATTGGTATGGACCTGTGAGGACGTAGTGATGCAGACGAGACAATAGCCAGAAGGGTAGTACGGAGATGCAGAGAGGATAAGAGTCGCAAGATGCCCGGCTTCCCAGGGCTTAAGCCTTAAGGAGGGTGAATTGACAGGGTGCAAGTCTTATAACGAGAGCTAAAATGTGACTATAGTAATGACAACATTCCTCCATAACAGACCCAAGGCTAGATAGATTGATTTATTCACCCTTTACTGCCAAGATCCGGTCCTGCGTAGACATATAGATCAATTATAATAAAAGATCGAGAGTTCAGATCTACCACTCTTCAACTACCATTAAAATCACGTTCCCCAGTACCTACCTACTAAGTATGTAGGTATTCACGTTTTCCTCTGGGCATATGCGATCCTGACCCCTTTAGTCTCCTTTGATACCTCGCCGCTAAAACAATCCCGCACGATGTCAATATCACGTTCCCGGATTGTGTCGAATAGTTGGAGATCGTCGCGTCGGAACACTAAAGCGAGGACAATGTGAAGCTGTGCCATCGCGAGGCTAGCCAACAACATATTAGTACGTAGGTAACTGACAAACAAAATTACCAGCGTAGCAGATCCCCATCACCACATCAGACGGCAGGGGTATGTACAGTAGGCAAAAACTCACTTTATGCCGGGACACATTCTGCTCCCACGACTGAAAGGTAAGAAGTACCGGTTCATATGTTGGATGTTAGGGTTAGTCGACAGCCAACGTTCCGGCCGGAACTGAAGGGGCTCGGGGTAAATGTTCGGGTCTAGAAGGATATCACGAAGAGTCATGCTGACAGGGGTCTGTTTGGCGGATATATTAGCCAGCTTAAACTCGCGTAGTATTGCATCAAGTGTAAGGTACATTAGGGGCTATAGACTGCACGAGAAGAAGTTAATCCAGGTTCGTTGGATTCACGTACACCTTTAGGTATCACCCATTCCTTGTACTGGAGGTCTTCGTTTGGCGAGATGACTGGGAGTCTTGCTGTGATCAGTGCGGATATTCGGAGCGCCTCCTTGATAATCGCAGGCTGGTTTGGGTCGAGTTAGCAATTCCTACCGGCCTTCAAGAGATGGAATCAAAAAGCCCTTACCAGCCACACCAGGCCTTCCAGCTCTGTAAGAGACGGCTTGGAGCTCTGCTTGGGCATCAGCGATAAAAGCTCTTGATGCACAGTATTCCAAACGGCTTGATCGGACAACACGAAGTATGTCGCCAATGTCAATGTTCTGCTGGTCGTCTCACTGCCGGCAACGATAACTTCGAAGCCCTCCTGGCCCATGCGATAGGCTTCTTTATCAGAAGCAGGAAGAGTTTTGCTGGACAAAATGGCATTAAATATGTCTTGTTTCTCACTATTCTGGTCAGACTTCAACTTTGAGCCTTCGTCCATCTCCATCTTGTATCGGCTATTGACAGCGTTGGCCGCCTGATAGTGTATATCCTATAAAGGACAAGGTATTAGAGTTTAGACAGCATTGGTGACAATACATAAGGTAGCAACTCACGGCACGTAATTTTGCAATCATCCCAACGTCGGGAAACATGTAATCGAAGACCCATACGGGCAGCTTGAATGCCAATGGGAGTGCCCAGTTGAACATCTTCGCGATCGGCGTGAGGTTGGCTATCGTTTGGACAGTTCTCAGCCAAGAGTCTACGCCGTCTGGGTTCTGGAGGAGATTCCACTGTATAGACCGGTGAAAGCAATGCTCGAGTATAGTATCAGTGACGAGCGCTAGGTAACTGGAACGAAGTTGTGTGAAGCCAGATCGAGCTATCTGTTCATCCAGGTTGCGAAGAAGCTCTTCGGCACTACGGTAGATCATGGCCTCGGATGTGGCGACAGAAGCCTTAGAGAAGAAAGGGTTCAGCGCTCCCCGTCGCTTTCGATGTTGCCTGTGCAAAATAGTGCCGAAGCCTGATAGGTAGTCAGCAGTCCATATACCATATACGAGACTTAAAAATTGGAATCTTACAGCCATCTTTTGTACCCATCATAATCGCCGCTGGAGGATACTTGTTTCGAGCGCCCTGAGCCAGTTTTAGCAAGGAGTCAGAGGCTCTCCAACACGAATCAAACCGCAGACATACATGAACTGGGTTTACGTAGAGTGTCTCTATCCATTCGGAGTCTTCAACGTGTATCTCATGGGGGTTGATTCGGACAATGGGGCCTGTTCATGATTGACTTGAGCTTATGCTTGTCCAAAAGCACGCCTTGGTTGAGAGAAGGCTCACCGTAAACGCGGTGTAGTCTTTTCAGTTCGTGCATGAACTGGCCTCCAGGATGCACGAAAAGGTCGAAGTATGCCTCGTACCATGCCGTCGCTGCGGCCAGCTTGGGACCAGGGAACTTCGCCAGAGGGTGGAAATAAAGACGATAGACTACAGTAGAAACCACATAGACAGAGCATGCCACGGCTAATGCCGACAACCCCGTGATCAGTTCCATGTTTATTTCCACAAGTATGCTGAGAGTGCAATAGGTGCAAAGTGTCACTAGAAAAAGTAACCATTCGCTAAGCGGATAGGCAGAGTTGAAATACCCCCCCGATGTTTTAACGCAGCGTCCATGCTGGCTGTGATATTTCCGTTATTTGGCACCTGCCCACCCATCCCGTCATGCAGCAACGACATGGATACGTCGTGTTGGTGTAAGTGTCGTCAAGATATGCGACACATCACATGAAAAGGTTCCGGGGTAACGGAATACGCAGACGCGTACACATAACAGCCCCCTACGTGGGTGACGAAGCCAGAATCATCGGGTAATGCAATGTTACTGCTCAGGAGACACGATAGCCGTGGTAACAAGGGGGAATAACGCCCACCTCGTAGAGAACCCCTATCAATGGTCGACAGTAGTCAAGCACCGTAGATTGAGTATACTATACGGCGCTGTAGCAAGACGTCATATAACAGCTCTATTGCCCAATGGTTGCTATGAGGCTCTCGCTCACCTGCTCAGACTGCGGGTCATCGATTATACCGACATGTCTCTACTTACCTACTTACCTGCGCAGCTACCCCCGATCTACCCTCGGGCTTCGACATCAAGAAAACGCTATACGCCTATGTTATTCCTGACAGGCAGTGTGGTATGCAGTGCTCCCCCCAGACGATGCAGACTGGTCACTGGATCTGATATCACCGTATACCGAGATAGCGGGACAGAACTATTGGGTCTTGGGATGCCGATAAGATGTTGTTGTACCAGTCTGCATGTAGTGTCACATCCTATAGGCAATGCATCGTAGGTGCAGGCGTGATTGGCTATGCGACGACATGGTGGGTGGCAGGGTCTTCGCTATAGCCTGCTCTTGGCAAGACAAATCGAGATGTCTTATATAATTACGAAGGTTCTGTTAGATATCTCTTAACGGGCTTGGCAAGATCGTCCGCAATTTTCAGCTGGGCTTGGTGATGAAGTCAGCTGCAAGAGAAGCGCAGTGACGAAAAATATGTCACGGTCTGTCAAGAGCGGGGGGGATATGTACATGTTATAGAAGGCTACGGTAATGCAGGCTGTTTCAACCAATTTGTAATTCCCGACTTTCATCATCCAGTAGGATGACGTTGTCCTGTGTGTCATTCTCTCCCTGTGTAAAACTCGGCCTCGCCCAGTTTAGCTATGAGAAAAAATAACCTTCAAGCTCATACAAGCTTCAAAATAGCTTCTATGATGCACACTCTCCTCGATTAGGTGACCTTCCTTTGTGGAGGGGGTGGTGCTTCTTTACCTAGCTACAGCAAGCCTTTGTCTGTTAGAGCTCTCGAAGCTGTGTGCATGTCATTTTCACCGAATGCATCTTCAAGCTACAAAGGCATCCGATAACACAATGATAACTGAACAGCTCTTTAGCTTGATGGTACCTGATTCTGGTTGAAAGACGTCGAACTGTATAATAACTAATAGGTAGGTATGTAGTGCTGGTAGGAATATACACTGCTTAACTACGATCGAGTTTTATTGACTCTACATACAATTTGACCATTTATTAGCCATTATAGACTCTAGAGGGCCTTACACCCAGCATATAACATCATGTTTGAGGAATTCGTCAAGCATTTTTCCGAGGAAAACTGGTCATGGGTCGCCGTAGGTATCCCAAAAACCCGAAGCAACACTCCCCGGCGCTAACAAGATCTGAAAAAGATTCCCCTGGCCATCTTCATAGCCCTATACGGCCGATTATGGACCAGCGTCTTTGGACCCGGCTCGCGCTTCTACAATCCACTGCTCCCTCGCCAGCTCAGCGCCGACGTCGCGATTGACGGCGTCCCCCCTGTAGTATGTATCGCCTCATTCACCCAAACCCACTCTACTCTCCGCACCTCATGATGACGGGAGGCGAACTTTGGTTAGACAACGCGCTGACACGAAAGAAAAAAAACAGCTCCGAGGGCGCATCCAGCGCGCCGAGGCAGCGATGAGCAACGCGATCGAGACGCTCGGGCTCTTCGCGGCCGCCGTCGTCGCCGCGAACGTGGAGGGCGTCGACTTCTGGACGCTCAACGTGCTCTGCTACGGGTACCTCGCATCGCGCGTCGTCTACACCTGGGTGTACATCTACGGGCAGGAGCTGCAGTCGGTCCCGGCGCAGACGCGGACCGTCGTCTGGTTCGCCGGGATCGCCCTCATCCTGGGCCTCTTCTTTGCGCCCGGTGTCAAGGTCGACGTCTTGGAGGAGAACCCGAGCTACTGGTTCTCGACGGCCATCAAAGTCCAGGAGAATCCGGCGCGGGACATCCTGAGGCAGTGAGGCAGCGTCTATGAATATCGAATAAACTGGTATTTTGGATGACCAAATGCTGTCGCACTACCTAGATTACCGCAAGTCAACATATTGCTGTATCACTATCAAGTCAATATAGAAATAGGGGTCGTTCGGGGGTTTTTCTTCATTTTTTCTTATTTCGTTAGGTGTATCATATAGAACCATTTTACTTGCTTTTGCATGGAGGCTGGATACACGGACACTACTAGCATTCCAGGGGAATAATATACATACGTAACATAAGGTCCTTGCTTCTATATTGAATAGCACAGCTGCTCAGATATATACCAGGTACGTATGTACGAAGTTTGTATATCTGTAAAGTTACCTTCAAATATCGTGCCACTAAAATCAAGTGTGTGCTGCATTTACCTACCCATGCTCCATAGGTAAAGCAAGAAACCACCTGATGATTATAGTAATGCAGTTACTTGCCCTCGCATTCCTCATGACAGAATAATAGAGAAAGAGAACCACGATATGTAGCAGACAATGGACTTATACTCATAACCGTTCTTCCGTGTTCCGCCTACGTCAGAGTGGACAAGAGAATTCTACAGCATATTATCTGCATTCCCAGCCATACCTACTTAATCACTCACAAGTCAAGACAAAAGACAAGTTGATGCAACACATAGTGTGTATATTGTAGAACCTAGCTACGTGAAAATGGGGTGAAGGGGGGGGTCCAAGCTCCCTTAAATAGGGGGTAAGGTAATACCACTCCTCCAGCCCACACAAGCAAATGGAAATCATAAACGACGATGCGGTGGTTTTGTAAATGCGATGCCTTTGCCTGCCTGTTCCGTAAACCATGCCATGCAAATACCGATCCGATCCGATCCGTGCCGTTACCATGCAAAGGTGAAAAAGTCCGCAAACATGACGGAACTAAAGAAAAATGAATTACCTCCTAGAGAAAAAAAAGAATGCTGCGACAACAAGAATGCCGACGCAGACAACACAGATGATGCCATCATACCAGGCTAGTCCTCAACTCAGCCACCCCCATTGTCGGCGAAAACAACAAACTAGTGTTTTCTTCAGAGTCGACGAAATCCCTGGATTGTGCCTGTGATCACTTGAGTATTAGCCTCACGATATCTCCACTCAGAAGTCTGGATAAGGGGGGGGGAGAAATCACATACCTCACCACACTCTCGCAGGGACCGGGGGGGAGCAACCAAAGCCTTAAAAGGCAAAGGCAAGAAAGAGAGTAAGTGACAGAACCAGAGAGGCGGAAACCTAGGAGGGAATTGCAAAAACGAAAAAAACAAGCGCATTGAGTCGAGTGGTGTTGTGCAGTGCCATGTCCAGTAAGAAAAGAGAAAAAGACCCCTCCAATGCAAGAAGACATTCCCTCCTTTACTATAATGCCCCGTAGTAGAATAGAAAGCCGATCGATCCTAAACTTCCACAGATATGTCCAGTAAAAGGGGGGTAATGAACCAGAGTTTGGGGGGGGGTAGGGGGGGGAAGACAAGTTATGCCAAGCCCCCCCATCAATCAATCATCCAAGTTTTCCCCTTCCACGCCAAAAAGACAGAGAAGGGGATGATGTGGACAGAGACGACAAGAGAAGCCAGCTCAGTGCTGCTCCTCGCCCTCGGCACAAGTTCCAAAGGACGACTCGTCAGACAGGTGCGAGCCGTGCTCGTGGTCCTCCTCCTTCTTGCTTGCTTGTCCCTCCTTCAGCTTGTTGGCGGCCGCCACGTAGTTGACGGCATCGAGTTCCCAGGGGTCGAGCGGGACGTCGTCCCAGTTGAACCGTCGCCTCTCGGCGAACGTCTTAGACCCGTGGCGTTTCTCGGCTCTGGCCTGGATCTCGCGAAGTTTCTTCCGCAGCTCGTAACCAACGTTCGGGAAGTTGGGGTCGTGCTCCGGGACCTGGTCGCGTCCCTGGGTCGGGGTCGTGTTCTTCTGTCCTTCGGGGATCTGGTCACCTGTCGTGGCACGCTCCTTGCCCTTACCCTTGTCCTTGGTTTTGCCCTCCTGAGCGGCGGCAGCGGCGGCGTCGTAGTTGGCCGGGATCAGAAACGCGTCTCCGCCATCGTAGTCCTTGGCATCGTGGCGCGCGCAGGAGCCGCAGACAGACTCGTTGCTGCAGTTGGTGTCACGCGAGCTGGGCACGTCGCCTTCCGAGCGGGCCTTGGGGCCGTACGAGAACTTGGAGTCGCCCAAGGGAGTGAGAGAAGATCCGGCCTGCTCCAGTGGCTGGATTTGCTCCTCATCTCGCTTGGGGGTAAGCTGGCTGGAGGTAGGTCCTGCAGCCTTGGCTGCCTTCTTCTCTCGAGGCTTTTTCACGACTGAGAGGTAGAAGCCCGGGCCATCTTTCGAGTTTGAATCGATGGGATAGGGCTTAAGGACTGGAAGGAGCCCAGTGGGGGCACCTCTAGTGTATAACTTGCGATTGCCCTTTGCTGAAAATGGCTTGGCCTTTGCCTTGTTGTCTGGAACCTTCTCAGCAACAGGAGGGTTAACAACCTCGGACTTAGATGCAACGGCTGGGGCATCTTTGACCGAAGAGTCCTTGACTTCAGCATTAGACTTGAAAGGTCGACGGTAGGCTTCATCATCTCTATATGGATCGTAGGTAGTAGCTGGAAGTCGGTAACCGTCATCCTGTTCATCGACTTTGTTCTTCGGAAGCGGGTCTAGCGGGAAGTCGTCACGACCGATCGGATTGGCGGCAATCTCTCTCTGGTAGTGATAGTATTCATCATCGGACTCATCGTCCTTCTTGGCACGCGCTCGGGCTGCCTCAGCTGAGAGACGGGCAGCAGCGATTTTTGGGAAAACATGACCCTTCCAGCGAGCCTTGATGTCATCAATAGTGAACTTCCATCCTTTCTGACGCACTGTGGAGGGTAATAGTCAGTATAATATGCCAAAGACTGTATGCATGTTTTTCACTTGTGTGAAGTCGGCGGTGTCAAGTGAAAAAAATAATAATAAAAGAACTCAATAGAGTCCAGTGTGAGGGCATCGTATTTATAATCACAAGCTACCACCAGGGATAAAGGGGTGGTGAACAAGGGGTTGGGAAGAGGTGGGGCAGGGCAGAGGGGGGAGAGTTCATATGTTGAGGCAACTTACTAGCATTGAATACAGCTTCGTAGTCACGGATGATGTCCACATCCACATTTCCGCAAAGGGAGGCGTGCAGCATGAGGTCGTTGTCCGCATTCTCGTTCCAAGAACTCATGACACGACCAATAGCACGGCGGCGGCGCAAGGGCATGGACTGACCAGATAAGGCCGAGTGTTTGTCTCTAGCCGCATCGTTGTGATACTTAGCCCAATCGAAAGTTTGGATATTCTCCCGGATAGCCTGGGCTTCAAGATCAACCTTGGTTGCGAGAGAGGTGGTCTGCTCAGCAGTTTTGGTCAAGGCCGGATCACGAGAAGTGCCAGCGACGTTGACCAATTCCTGGGCAACCGCGAGGTTTTGCTGAGCCATTCTAGCATTAGAATCGGCATGGGCAGTGTTATGCTTGCACAGTTCGACGTTTGCTTCCGTCAGAGAGGCAAGATCCGAAGCCACTTTCGCATTAACATCAGCGACACGGCTCATTTCTTTGGCCATCTTTCTGATCAGCTCCATAGAGCGTTCCTCAGAGAGGCCGTTCATCTTGGAGTCTAATAAAGATAGTTAGCCAGGTGGTTTACTTCTTATTCATGGATGTCGACATTGGCGGTGGCAAGGTGCTGGGGTGAATGCATGCATATATCCAGATATGCACATAGGGATAAAGGGGTTCAGGGGAAAGGCAGAAGAAACAAGTGGAAGGAATGGAAAGAAATAAAAAAGGCGTTTGTAAAAAAATGAGAAAAGCAAGTGAAGGGAGGATTATACCAAGTCTTAAGGTGCAAGACAGAATAATAGGAGGCACTGAGTGTTGCAAGTGGAAAAAGGCAGGTTGCTCGCCGACTAGGGGTGAGGTAGGAAGAATGAAAGATATAGAAGGATGGATGGATCAACAGTGAAGTTGGGAATGATGAGAGTAGAGATGGGTACGGAGTGAAGTAAAAAGAACATAAAAGAGAAGAGTATATGTGTGTATGGTAGGTATGTAGGTAGGTAGGTAGGTAGGTGTGGTAAGAGGCGAGAGGTGAATGTGGTGAATGAAAAGGTGATGTGGGTCCACAAGGTACATTGAAACAAGAAGAGGAATAAAAACAATAACGACAACAAGGTGAGGTAGGTACGTAGTGGGAGAATTAGGAAACATGGAATGCTTAGGGCCAATGAGAGCCCAGGAAAAAAAAGGTACAAAGGTACAAGAGTTGGGAGGTCGACGGTACATTAGTGAATGAGAAGGGGGAGAGGGAACTCAAGGTAATATGGTGGGAAACTTGCTTTCAAATCTCCGTAGCAACCCCTAGGCCAAGGTAGAGTGACTTTTGAAAGTATAAAAAAAAGAGAATAGGGAAACAACAGAAGGCGGGGGCCTGGATGGAGGAGCTGGAGCTGTGTACATAATGGGATGGGTTTGGGGCATGCCGCCTGTGCAGTGCTGAAAGGAGTGATGAAGGCAAAAGCAACGCGTAGAGGTGATATTCATGATAATAGGCATAGAAGCGTGACAGAGGAAGATTCTGGACTTACCCATGACGACAGATACAGTCGTGAGGACCGAAATTGCGTGTTTACGCTAGGCTAGCACACGGTCGGCTGGTGGTCGAGACCAAGACCAGGAGAAAGAAACGATGGGCAGATGAAGAGGTCGACGTTGATTTTTTTGCTGCTTCAACTTGCTGTGAGTGATGTGTAGAAGAAATGGGTATTTCTGTCGATGTTGTTGGGTGAAATGCCCAGTGATGATGGGGAAGGAAGGGTGATAAGGATGGTGGGGGTAGGTAATGACCACAAGACGACTAGAGTGAAAGTAGGTCGGGAAGGTCAGAAATGAAAAAGAAAATGTGTACGCATGCGTACTCGGAATGTAAGAGTGAATGGGTGACTGATGATGGAAGAGTGATGGTGGGTGGTAGGTAGGAGGGAAGAAAGGTGTGGGATGTCGAGAAGAAATGTGGGAGGGGTTTGAGTAAAAAAGACGTGGGAAGAATTTTAGTAGGGGCAGGAGGGAATTTTATGGTCGACCAGGTAGGGTACAAGCCAGGTAGGAAACTTACTTGTCAAACTTGCAGTGTGCACTCAAGGCGGATGTACGTCCACAAGAAGGGAACAGAGTCCAAAGGAGTGCAGGTGCAGAAAGGTGTCGAGTGTGTGCAGAAGAAAGGAGAAAAAGGAATGAGGGGACCAGAACCAGAAGTGATGTTGAGGTAGAAGGAAATCCTTGATGTATCTTGAAGGATGGCTTTCTATCTGTCGACTGTCACTTATTGCGGGTGAATGTGGTGACTGTGGTGGTGGTGGTAGCAGGAAGGGAGAAGTGCAGGATTGCAAGGTGGGCGAGAGGGCTTTTTATATCTGCCTAGGAACCTCCATAAAGTTCGGGAGCAGGAGCAATAGCGTGGTTGTCGATAGCAACCGAGCTGGCAAACATCAAGTAAGTATTGAATAGAGACGCGTGACTGCCTTCAAAGTTTAATAAGACGCGTCTATTAGGACCAAATGACCCGGTGGCTATCTCAGGGGCAACGGGCAACGGGCAACGGAACTACCTTCACTTAAGTACATGTGAACTTTGCTCAAGCAAGAAAGATAAAAATACATGCTAGGAAGAACATATGTCCTCTAGGTATATTCATTTCTATTGTGACCCGACCTACATGTACATGATGATATCCCCTAGGCAAGTTCCTATAAATGTCTTACACCTATCATGGTCTACTTCGCTGTATCTTCCTGTTTCTTGTCCTCCACAGGTAGGTCTATGTTAGATACTTCTCCAACAGCCGCCTCGACATCGACATCAGTATCGGAGCTACGAGCCTCGACTTCCTCCTCCGGCTTTGGCTTCCTCAAGTCCCATCCGCCACCCCAGCCCACCCAGCCCTTCTCATGCGGACCTCTCACGACGAGCAGCAGAATTCCGGCCACCAACTGGGCAATGTTTAACGCCCCCGAGTGGGTCCAGCCACCCCGCGCGTACAGAGCGTTTCCCACCGCCGTCCCGAAAAGCTGACCGGCAAACGTAAATACCATGTAGACCGAATTGACCGCATTCTGGGCCGTGGGTTCCACATTAGCAATGGCCATCCGCGTGCCCACCACGATCGTATTCATGCCCAGGTCGCCAAAGAATGCCCAGATTACTGGCCCTGCGAGAGAGAAGGTGCCGACGAAGGTGCCAATGCAAATCGATGCCAGAGTTACCAGGTGGGCAATAAGGAGGGTGCTGGTAGGATGCATTCTAGATGTCAGCCCACGTGATATAACCGGGTTTAGAAAAACAGGCGATATGCCTATAAGCGCAAATAATCCGATGGCCAGCGTCGACAGATGGAATACGTCGGCCAGCTGAAACGTCAGCGTCGTCCAGAACGAGGTGAACATGCCCATGGTGAGGAACGCGACCATCGAGGCCTGCGTAAGGGCCGGTTTTCGGAACGGAAGCTTGACTATCTTGAGCAGGATACCGGGATACGACGTCCCGGGGCGGAGGACGGGGTAATCGGGCATGAACAGGAAGAGCAGGGTCCATATGAAGACCTGGAGGCCGAACGACATCCAGTACACGTTCCGCCACGACGTGTACTGGCTGATGATGCCGCTGAGCAGGCGCGCGACCAGGATGCCGAACACCACGCCGGACATGACGATGGATATCATGGTGGCCCGGTGGCGCTCCGGCGCATACTGGACCGCCAGCGGGAACATGAGCTGCGGGGTCACCGTCAACAGGCCCACGAGAAAGGACAGCCCGAGAAAGGAGGCGAAGGTGTGCGTGAGCGTGCAGCCCAGCCACTACGTACCAGTCAGCCATCATCGCAGATATATGTACCTACTAAGTACCTAGTTATATATAAAAGAAAGAACGCCAACTCACGAACACGGCAGCCGCGAACACCAACCCCAGAATCAGCGGCCTCCGGCGCAGTATATCCCCCAGGGGAATGACAAAGACCAGTCCGCCCGCGTAGCCGGTCTGCAGCACCGTGGGGACGAGGGCAGAGCGCTCGTACGAGACGCCGAACTCGTCGGCCAGGACGTTGAGGATGGGGTGGGTGTAGTATAGGTTCGCCACGCTGAAGGCGCTCGCCTGTATTTTTTTTCGATTAAGGGTGAGAAAGTGAACGGTTGTGGGTTGAAGATGGATGATGGATGATACGTACCACGCCGAAGAGTATATTCATCCCCCAGCTTAGCTCGTGGCTCGCTTCCGGCCTCCAGCGGACCCACGGCGGTGTCCAGTACAGTCTGCGGAGCAGTGTTATACCTGGCGACTTGAACGTGTCGGGCGAGGTCTTCTCACCCGATTCCGGTGTAGCCATTGTGGGTTTTTATATCTCTCGTAAATTCTAGGAATTGGCTGAAAAGGCAAGGCGGTCAAGCTAGATATAACCTCCGTCTATATGTGACCAGATATATGTATATCTATATATGTGTGTATATATGAAGTATAGCTCCCTACGTACAGGTTAGTTTAATTTCGATTCGCCAAGTTTTCGTGTGTATGTAGGAACCTCCGTACGGCTTCCTGGTGTTTTCATATAAATACCACACAATATTTCTAAGCAGGTTTACCTACCCTAGAATACATAGGCATCAAAGTAAAGCTCCGGTAGGTAGGTAGTCTCCAGTAGAAGCGGTGACCCTGGTATTCTGCAAGTCCTACCGATCAGACTCTTAACACCAAGGCTTAACTCGGCAAGAGACAATTTGAGCCCGGGCATACGCAGGATCCGTTCGAGAAGGAGAGATGGGATCTTCAACAACAACAACCCATCAATGACACGATGGGTGTGTTTAGTTTAAGTGATCTAGGTTAACCTAAGTACTATCAATGCAGGCAGTGACGAGGGGTTTTTAATATAGGTAAACAAGTACTTATACTATACTACTTACTATGTAATATGCATACCCCGGTCCATGGTGGTGGTTGGTAGGAGGTTGCAATTACAATGGATACTTAGTAACCACCCATGCACAAATCGGATAAGCGATTCACCGAATACTACATACCTATTAAAGCTTTCCATTACTATGTATGTACCTACTCACCTATATACCTAGTGTAGGTACCCATGATCATGAATCGCCTAAAGCAATATCCATAACCTCTCCCCTCCCCCCACCACAACCCTTCCCCTTTCCCCCTCCCCCTCCTTTCTTACCCCATAAGTACCTACTGATTTTACCCCGGCTAATAATTCAATTCCCTCCATCTATTGCCGGGCCGCTCCTTGCTTTCTTTAAAATTCCCCAGATAGCCAAGAGTCCCACTACTTACCCTACCTAATACATAGTATGGTCCCAAGGCGGGGTGGTATTATTGACTTATCAGCAAGATCTTCCCCAGAAACCCCCAAGTTTGTAGTCAAAAAAAAAAAAAAAAAAGGGGGGGGGGGGGGGGGGGGGTGCCAGGGGTTAGGTCAATACATATACATAGTAAAGTACCTTATATAGTACACCAGCATGCCATGCATCAAAATTGATATACCTATATATATATCCTACAGTAGGTAGTATATCCTAGACAGACGCCTGTTATGTAAGGACTAAAAGCTAGCTAGACTAAGCAATATGCTGACAAAGCATGCGCACATCGAATATTATAAAGGCGTAAACGGCGAAAGATAGACCAGGGAGGGACAGTTCCATAGGTATCTAGGTTAGTAGGCAGGTAGGTAGCTGTGAATAGCTACGGGTCCTTTCACGATGTCGACTTACACCTCCACACTACCTCGTGAACGTCACCTGTTATCTAATCACTCAAGACAGCTATACAAAGGCTAGGCAAAAAAAGGAGAAGTGGATTTAAATCATGCCCCTTTCTCCTTATCTACCTATCTCTTTCTCTTTCTCTCTCTCATCAAATTTCTTTCTGTCCTATTTACTTTTTTGTTCATCTATTCATGATCTTCATACTCTCATCCACACCAAAGAATCTATCTATCAATAGGCGTAGTAGTGTACCTTGCTTGCTTATACCGACTGTGAGCTCTGCAAAGCTCGTATGTGGCCGAGAGAAAAAGATAGAACCAAAAACAAGTGAAGACGCCTTACCAAGCCCGGGCCATCATACCATCACCCCCCCTTCTGTGAGAGTCGTGCTGAGATAGTATAAAAATCATCTAACTATTTCATCTCCTGAGCCTGTCCCGTCCGTATCCCCGTACTAGCAGCGCTTTCGCCGACTCTCAAGTCCTCCTCCGGGACGCCGACGCCGACGCTACCTGCGAAGCTCATACCACTAGATGTGCGTTCAACACCTCTGCGGTTCCCAGCAATACTAGCACCTCCTCCGCCCGCTCCAATATTGATATTACTCGCACTCGCCGTGGTGCTAGTGCTAGTGCTCCCGCTGCGGCCCCTGCCCAGACTACCGACGTCGCTGACGTCCCTGCTGCTGCGGTCACGAAGCATACGCTCCAGCTCCCTAACCCGCTTCTTCAGAGCATCGTTCTCGCGCTTGGCCGTCTCAAGCTCCTGCCGGAAGTGTGCCGTTTCCTCGTAGCGCAGCGTCGCGGGCATGATTCCCGGTGACAGCTCCGAGCCCGGCGTGGCGACCACACTCTGGTTCGAGGAAGCGTAGCCACGCGGGAAGTAGCTGCTGGACCCGTAATCGTAGGGGAACCCGTGGGACTGTGTGTACGACGAGTGTCCGAAAGGTTGGGGGGAGTGATTCCGGCTACGGCTCCGGTGCGACGCAGTGCTGTTCTGCCGGCTCATTCCCGGGGCGCCTCGAGGGTTTCGGGCAGCCTCTAGCACCGAAGCGGCGCTTGCAGAATGAGACTGCGGAATCGGAATAGGAGAGGGCCCGGAGCCTTGCGTGATTCCTTGGTTGGTACTGCGTGCGCTCGTGCTCGAGCTTGTTCGGTGATGGCGGCGATCAGCGCTCGTGGAAGACAAAGGAAAGCCAGGGCCGGATAGAAGATGGGTATCCGTAAACGAGGACGAGTGAATCTGGTCGGCAGACGTCGCAACACTCGCGGACGACGCATTGGAAGCGACGGAAGAATTCTGCGCTGCTCGAAGCATCGACAGATCTCGCGTTAAACGGTTGACCTAATAAGTTAGCCCCTTAGACTTATCACATAGGCGTGCATCACATGCGTCCATATCAACTTACCAGCATCTCTTGTTCCTGCTCCAACTGTGAATGTAGTTCGGCAGCAGTCAATGGGCGCGGGTGTCGCAAAGGCCCTGGACCCGAACCAACACCGGTATTGTCTTGTCCTGGAGCAGCTAACGGCGGCATTCCCGTTGATACAGCTGCAGCGTGAAAATGTGATGGGGATGGCAGAGACGAAGCAGAGGCCTGTTGCAGAGCCTGTTGGTTGGAGGGTAGGATATTGAGCGAGGGTGAAGTCGAAGCGGAAGGATGTTGGGTTTGGGATGGACCGTTTTGACTCGAAGAGGACTGTCGAGAGGCCGCGAGGACGTGGGGTGATGGGGGAACCGAGTTAAGGTCCGGCATGTTGGCGGAGCAGGTGGGCGGTAGGTTAGGGAAATTGGATGGAGCTGTCGAAAGAGTCTCGACCGATAGTAGAGCTGAGCAGATGGGGAAGCGTATATCGGAGATCAGGTCCACAGAGGGGAGAGGATACCTACACGAGAAGGTTGGGTGGGATGACTGGATAAGGTGTGTCGCGGATCTGCAATGATTCGGTGAAAAGAGAAAAAAAAAGATATTTGTTGATGTTAGTCAGGGGTTCTTTTTCTTTTTCCTTTTCTTTTCTTTTCTTATTTTCCTATTGTACCTGGTCAGAACCTAGACCACTCTGGCTTATCCGGTCAGATTGTTGTGGTTATGATTATTGTTGTTGCTGTTGTTGTTCTTGTTGTTGCTGTGGTGGTGGTAGTAGTGGTGGTAATGGTCTGCGGCCTACTTGACCCGTCAACTACATACACAATGGCGCATCCAGTAAAACATCGAGGTACGTAGATACCTTAGGTGGTACGGATTACATACTGTTGGATAGAACTTGAACCTTGTACACACTATAGTGAACACAGGAGAATACCTGATATGGCGCGTCAAACGGCTGATGCAAGTGGGGGTTTCCTCCACCACCTGCATTTGAAGCCCCCACACCTGCCTCCCGACGTGCATACATGGTAGGTAAGTAGGTACGTACCTAGGTAGGTAGGTGTTTTCCATTTTAATGATGCGGGGTCATCCAGCGGTGGACCAAACACGTCACGTCAGCCTCAGAAGGTTTCTCCTGTCGGGTCGCGGTCGGTCTAAGCTCAGATGTGGCTTGCCTACTAGGTACCTAGGCGGGGTCCACGGGTAGGTACTCTACCGGTGGCTAAGAACGTGGCACAGCCACAATTGGTGGGACAGAGACTATTTTATATGTAGTATCAACCTAGCTTACTAGTAGTAAGTAGATTTCTATCCTAGAGAATACATCATCATCTTTAGTAGGTATCCATCCCCCTTTTCACGACACTAGTACCTACTTAAAGTAGCTACACCTGCCTACCTATGTTGCTTAATACGTCAATATACTTAGGTACGAAGAAAAAAGGAGATCCGTGTCGGCCCGAACGCTGCGGTACCTATGCGCCTGCAGGTGGCATCCAAGTAGGCAACCGTAAATAAGTAGGTAGAGCAAACAGCTGCAAGCAGTAGGTAAGTAGGTAGACGACCACAAGAGATTACCTACCTATGACGTTAATATAAGCTCCGGCTGGCATTACCTCGATCTAAGTATCTACCTAAAAGCTTGTACCATTACACAATGAACAAATATGACGCGCCTCTCGTCGCCAGTGATGTCAACAGTACTAGTAGCTACGCTAAATTACGAAATCTAAGTAGGCACATCTTGCATGCCCCCTAGGTAGGTACATAAAAGAAAGAACCTCAGCAAGGTAGTACCTTTCATGTAGGTAGGAAGGTAACTTTAGGTACTTGCCAGGTCAATTTTATATGGCACACCCCATATTTCCTATGAGTTAGTACTATACTTAGTACATCTTCTGGATCCATGGAGGTACCTCAGGTAGGTCAAGTTACTTACCATGTACATCTAGGAGAGAGGGGGGGAGGAGGTTTCGTTCTACCAGTCGTGTACCTACGTACGATCGATCATGATTGCTCCTCGCCTGCAGTTTGCACAGTACCTACTTACTTACCTAGTAAGACCTGTAGAGGGAATAATACATAGTTAGAACAAGTAAGTAGTACAGTAGTTCCTTGAACTGAACCTGCCCTCCTTATTTAACCTCCCGCCCCAGACTCCAAACCTTCTTCTCCTTTGTCTCCTTCCCCCCTTCCAACATCGTCATCACCTCACGAACCTACAACATCACCACCACACATAAACTCTTCCCCCCCAAACCCACACTCATACACACATAATCATCACCACCACTACTACGAAAAAAAAAACCCCAACAAACAACAATGTCTTCCCGTAAAGAAGGCGCCGAGTCTCCTCCCCCCGAGACCCAGACCGGCAAGCAACTGCACGACGTCCCAGCCTCGGGTGTGGGCACGGACGAGGCGCCCGACAAGAAGGAGAAGATGGAGGACCAGCTGAAGGTGCGTTCTGCTCCCCCTCTCTCTATCTCTTATATACAAAAACCTCCCAACGAAACATACAGCGTCCAATACTAACCCAGTCCACAGAACCTCACCTCGAATCCCGCAGGTCCTCTCGATGCCGCACTAGAAGACAAGTTCAGCAAGCCGATGGCTAACAAGCCCTCCGAGCCAAAGTGATCTGTCCTTTGGGGTTTTTTCCCTTTTCTCTCTCTCCTTTCAGTTTTAAAGAAAAGAGTGTCGGGCAATCGAGAGTTTCCACGAGAATGGATGGATGGATAGGATGGTCAGGCGGAACAGTGTCATCGCCGGCTACTTAATTCGGGGGAGGACTTAGGGTGCAGGAGCTAAAGTTTTAGACCTCACTGCCTACTATACTCGATAGTTCTGCAATATACATAATGAGTAAATGAAACAATTCATGATAAAAGCAACCATGCTCTGCCATTGTATTTCTATAATGAATTTGGTGCGCAATGTGAAGTTAAACTTGCAACAGCTAACTATGTACCTATCTGGCACATAGTTATGCACTCTATCATGAACATTACGATACGTTGCAACAAACACACACAACCGACATGCGCTTACAATAATCAATTCTGGTTCCATGATGTCATATCACGGCTGCATAAGAGTAAGGAGCCTGGGAAAACGTTTCAATTTCTCTTCTTATTCATCGTATGGTCCAGGTTTGGTTTATTGTAAGGAAACCCTATGTAACTAGCAACACATAGGATTCCAGAGAATCAAGGGTCATAGCCATTCATAAACTCGTCATGCTAATACTCTCTATCTTTACACACTCCAATCCATCACGATTTCTCCGAACCAGGCTCCTTCGCCGGAATGGCCTCCGTAGCTGCTAGAGGGGTAGATTCCGTGGTGCCAGCCTGGGGGCCGGGGGCAGGCACCGCCGAAGCAGGTGCCGAGGCTAAGCAATGGTGGTCAGTAAAGTTGTTCTTGGAGATAAGCCATACTCAGACTGTAGTTCCAGGGGGTGGATCAAACATCTGCAACTGAATCTTCATCCGACGACCTAGCCGAATTATATTGGGGAGACCGTCTAATCCGTATATGCATCGAAGGTAAGTGAACCCACTAGCCCTTGCCAACCGTTCAGGCGTAGATTCTCTCTAGACGAATACAACCACAGCCCTAATAATCCTTGGCAAGGCCATCACAGGCACATTCCCCCTCGGTGCATACACATGTCTCACCGTTGGCGGTTCAGTTGCAGAATTGCTCCTTTCTCCCGTTGGAAATAGGATGCGACATGGCCGCTTGAAGTTGTTGGGTTTTATACTCACTGGTAGCTGGAGCTGTGCTTGCATCTGCAGCTGGAGAAGCACCAGTAGCTGGGGGGGCTTCCTTGCCGAACATGCGCTCTAGGCCTGCGGCTTTGTATGCGCTGCCACCGTGTTCCTGCTTCTTCAGATCTGCCAATCGCCGCGCCTCGGCATGGATGTCCTGTACCTGGCGCTGACTGTCGGTGTAGAACTTAACTAGCTTCTGACCAGTTGGTGAGTTTGTTGCTTTTTCGAAGTAGGAGCTGAGACCATTAAAGATATTGTTGGCTCGAGTGCTGATACCGTAGGACTGGTCGGTAGCCTTGGCACGATCTCTGGCGTGGTACTTCTGGTCCAAGTTGGTCAAAGTGTTCATGAAGCGGGTGGTGACGCCATGCTTGTGATCAAGCTCGATAGCACGCTGCAGGGCTGCGTCGCCAACGACGTATCCGTGTGCAAGGTATTCAGCTAGGATGCGGCTTCTTGGCTTCTCTTCCTGGGGGATGTCTTCGGTATCGCGGTCGGCGCCGGTGGAGTGCGGGGCACCATCGTCCAGCTTACCATCGGCCGGGATGACGGAGATCTGCGAAGAGCCGAGCTGGGTGTTGTTCAATAGCTGGGCAGTCTTCGCAGCAGTCTCCTTCTCGAAAGTTACACTGGCATCTTTGGTGTCGTTCTCGCCAGGAGTGACCTTGATATCTGTGATCTTGCCACTATTCGGTGAAGATGGCCCGTCAGTTAGCGGCCACTCCGCAAAGAAGGATACAGACATGTATGAATACATCTGCTGTGCAGTACAATGGCACAGGTGATATGGTAGGGGCTGTTGTGTATTTGATGGAACTTACCAGAAGCTGAAGAAGTCTTTGATCTCCTGGTCCTCTGTCTTAGCAGAGATGTTCTTGACGTGGACAGTAAGGTTAGAGGCCATGATGAACGTGCGGCGTCGTGTGTGGCTTGGAGTTAAATGTTTTCTGAGGGATTTTCAGGGCAAAATGTGAAATCAAAATGGAAATGGTTGGGTATCAGAGAGTTTAGGAGACGAGCGGGTTGAAGAGAGTTTGGGGTTGTTGATATTTGTAGGTTGGGTTGGGTTGGACAGGTGGGTTTCGCAGGAGGTGGAGGATGAGAAGGTGATGATGGCGTGTGATGGCAGAAAGGTGAAGGTGGTGAAAGATGGGAGCTGGAGGCAACCTTCCTGTAAAATTGTATGTAGTACGTAGGGTACTTGCCGAAGAATGATTGACGCGCGTTTTAGGCTGCAAGTTGCGATTTCCCTTGTATTCCCTCTTGCCCCGACTAACCTAGAGCTCGTCCACTTTCTCCCCTTCTTTCCTGCCTTTCCCGGTTGCAAATGGGGAGGGGCGAGGGCAGGAGGGGCAACTGGCACTTGCAATAATCATGCGGTATGCACAGTCAACACGTCATAGTGGGTACCTTAGCTTCCTTATCTGTGGCTACCTTTCAAGATATCTGGGGGCTAGGGGGGGCTGTGCAGGAAAACTTAACGCCCGCTCGTGTCCAGACCTTGAGGTCCAGTCCAGACAGGACGGGAGGGCTTACCTAGGCATGTATCATCAGTGTGGCTGAAGTGATACCAGTCTTCAACCCCCGGCCGGGCTACCTGGGTACGCCTGCCTGACCTAGGTAAGTACATAGGTAAGCCATTTTCACATGCAACACGCGCATATCAATGTTTCACAAGGTTTCCATGCCAAGAAATTACTTGGGTGTTGAATATTCGTACGCCTACTTCTTCTATTGGATTGATACATATCTCAATCTCCTGAATACAGAGTATTGAATTTTACTTATTACCTAAGTACATACCTACTTATGTAATTGGCCACATACAACACAACTACTTACATCAAATCAATAGTTTCAATAGTCCCTAACCTTAGACAGTTCCTTGCCCCCCCCCCCCCCTCCTTTCTAAAACTCCCAATATTGAAGCCTCTTCAGAGCTCCTACCTACTTAGCCTACCTAGCCTTAGATATATCAAATACCTAGGTAGGTAGGCACCTCAGATCTCATGGTGGTCCCCCCTCTCTCCATGGCATTTGCAGCAGCGGGCTCGTCTCCGTCGGTATAATGTCAACGACAACCCAAGACACACGATCAATCCAAGCCCAGCTAGACCTACGCCAGTCCATATCGCTGCTCTATAACCACGCAAGGTTCCCCTCCTGGTCGCCCCATTATCGTTCACTTTGCCTTCCACAGTACCTGCCGCGCCCAGACCGAGCGCCATGCTGTAGAACACGACAACGCTGACGAGATTGCTTGTAACGCTGTGATGTCTCTGGTCGACCACATTAGAAAGCATCAGCGTGGCAGCAGGCACGCAAGTATTCATCCCCCAAGCTGTTGCCAGAATACCCACAAACAGCTGTGCCCAGTATATCTGCGTGACCGGCATCATAACGATGAGCAGGGACCCGGCCATGAATGCGAATAGTGCCATGCACAGTGTGATAGATGGTCCAAGACGATGGAGCGTAAGACCTGTAGTTGCTACTGTGAAACAACCGACAACGAAAATAGGGCTGAAGTATGCGGTGGACTGTTGATGTTTACCGGTTAGCGAGGTATTGCGTTGGGGGTCTTAGACGGTTTGGGGGATCTGATTTATAAGATATGGCTTCTTAGGACCTACCAGTAAAGGGGAGATGTTCTCCAGCCCCTCAACAATCTGCCATGTATAGAAGATCCAGATTCCGAAGCATGACCATCCACAGGCCACAATCCCTAAAATCATGGCTACTTCTGACGGAATCGCAGAGAACGGCACCAAAGGCTTTGGAGCATAGTAGCCTTCAATGAACACAAATACCACCGTCAACAAGACACCACAGATGAGGGCGACCCAGAGGTACGGCTCTTGCGGCCCGACCTTGGGGGTTTGGATACAGGAAAAGCCAATCAATATCAGTGAAGATACTCCGGTGAACATACCCAGCATGTCGAGATCTCCTATAGGAGATCCGATACTTGTATCAATGTTATTTGTGCGAACGGCGTTGGGGATGGCGAATGCCCCAACACAGGCGACGCCCAGGAGAGTCAGTGCGAAGGCCCAATACACCAGTGGCCACCAAGCTAGGGTGAGGGCACTGGCACCTACAGCTCCTACGATCAATCCCGTGGACGCCATCACCGCAACGAGGGCGAAAATCGCAGCCTTTCTTCTCCCGGTTGGATACGTCGCGCCTAAGAGTGCGAGACCAGTAGGGAGGCACAAGGCCACCCCTAACCCCTCGAGCGCTCGGCTAATAAGGAATAGAGCAGTGCTCGAATAGAATGACGCCCCTGCTACGGCAGACCACACAGCAGACCATAGCAGACCAGATAGGAAAACGCATTTATATCCGAAGACCTCGCCTAATCGACCGGCCACCAGTATAGATGCACTGGCCACCATCGTATAGCCAGCCACGGCCCAGGCCAGGTGACTAACATTGGTGACCCTAAAGGTTGCCCCCATGATACGGAGAACCGGGAGAACCTGTCCAATCCCAGCATCTAGAGCAATATTAATATCATACGTATTGCACTATCGTCAATCAACTAAGCCGGGGAAGAGTTGACTTACAGACACAAAGCTCCGCCGCACATATCGTCGTGATAAATAGCACCTCGTGCGCCAGACTCACACCCGCCATCCGAGATGACTTGCGTTCAATCCGCATCGTACGTCTGGACATGGGCCTCGGGCACAGCTCCGCATACCCCTTGACGGCGGTAAGGCTGTCGCGACATCGCGGGTCTCCCTCGCACACCTGCGGCGGCCGGCGCGGGACGCTGTGGGTGCGCGGGATGGGCGGCAGGGACTTATCGTTCCACGTGCTGGCGGCGCCGTGCTTGAGCCGTGATAGGGGTGAGAACGGCAGGATGGGGTTAGGACGAGGGGGGAAAATGCTGAGACTGATGGGGATCTCTTCGCTTTCGAGAGAAAACCGCGATGCTGGCTCCGGCTCACATTCCATTCCTGCGGCGGTGTCGTCGTTATTGTCGTTATCGTTGCCGTTGTCGTCGTCGTCGTCATCGAAGGGCGTGTAGAGGTTGCTTAGCCGGCGCAGGATGATCTCGTAAGCGCCGCCGTAACCCCAGAAGGAGTCACGGAAGAGGGAGTTCCTGAACGACATAGGCGGCTATTTGATGGTGTTTTGGCGGCCAGCGCATTCATTGATGCTGGTGAAACTGGTGTTCGTCATTTCTCCGGAGTGCTGGGGTTTGAGCCCAGCAATAAGTAGTCTCTGCTGCTGGAAATCACCGTGGCAGTTGGAGCTTTTAGCCCCCCCTCTTTCTTTTCCTTAAGCCTGATCAATGACGTGTCTAGGAATTTCTTCAGTATGTTATGTTACTTGGCTTTCATCTTGAAGCTCAGGAAAAAGTCAAGCTTTATGTCAGCCAGTCCATTCGTAGAAGTCTGCTGCTTTTCGTCTCCAGTACTGAGTTATCCGTTTAGATGTGCGCATATGATCTATTACGATTTGAAAACTCACAATCTTAGAAACATCATGCGTACCTATAGTGGCGAGAAATCCAAGCTTGAACCAGACGTGCCACTACATACCAGCCAATGCGGCCTCTTAGTCACCTAAACTTCGATTGTATGGTTTCGGTCCCGACACGGCTGCGATCAGATATCTAATCACATAATAAACGTTTAAGAAAGGATCAAAGCAGTCCTTGTAGTCAACTTTGATGTCGAAACTTATAAAGCAAGCACCCCTTACTCGGATGTTGATCCTACAAGGTAGATCCTGTCACTTTAAGCTGTTATGACTTCTCCTGGTCTCCTAAACTCCGAAGATCTGATTGGTTATTCAGGGTATGTGCATCCGAATTTGGCAAGTCTCGGTCTCGCCCCCACCTGTATGTGGCCCAAGGTTCTTGTTTAAGAGGCACAACTATCGTGAAGATCTAGAGATAAATAAAACAGGCACAAATCCACGAGATATAAGGGGAAATTTAGTGGATAGATATCTCGGCCTTAGATATATAAGTCTCTTGTAGAATATTATCCACCCCGGCTCCATGGGCTTGAAAAGCAGTCGCCTACCCGATGCCAATTATTCACACCGAAATATATCTTGCGAACAGTGACAAATTGTCCGAATAATATAGGTAATTAAATGTTCTAGTTTAAAATATACATAACCCATAAGTAGTATCCCTCGAAAATTCTTAATAATTTTGTCCCAGTTTCAGAGGCTCATGGTTTTCCGTACACTTATAACTCCTCTGTGCTTAGAGATCCAATGTAAGCAACGGCCCTATATGAGTACGTATCTTTCACCAACCTTCACTGCTAGGTAGTTTCAGGTTGATGATTTGAACTACAATAACATTCATCCTACCACCGACGCAGTGTAGGATCAGATAGTTCTCTTATGTTAAACCCAATATCTCGTGCGCACCGACCCCCCACGAGGTGAGGAGTGTGACATTAGCACGGCAAGATCTAATGGGTGTCACACATCGGGCATATGAGTTACTCTGCTTTCTAAAACCATTATACCTAAGACACGGCCGCGGTTCCGGTGTTAGAATAATGTGCTGCTATAATATAATAACCACTCGGCCGTTGACAGACTCGCTCTCGTGCCAGAAACAATTAAAGGGAAAGACACGTTTCGCTAAGGGCATCCGCCAATATGAAATTTACCTCGTGATTACCATACGGTCTACCTACTCTACGTTTTATTGCAACTATGTAGCTTTATATATTGCACGCGCGACGTTAGCTGACGTCAAAGCTTGTCCCTAAGTCGAAACGGAATTACGGATAGGGGGGGCGTTGGTCCGAGAGGCGGGCGCAAAACTAGTACCAGACATAGGTAAGCACCACGGTTTTGGGAACACCAATAATTGGAGATAGTTGCGCAACGTATGCGATTAGGCTCAAGTATTGGGGGGTGTGGCTGGCGCATGGCGTACCTGGCCCCTGGAATATGAAGGTATCTGTAACAGAAGTTTGGACTTCATTGGCCACCCCAAAAAGACTGTTCATAACTATCTAGGTATAAGCTCTAATGAGTATAATAAAGGAGGCATTCACGTTCTTCTCTAAACGGTGTTGATGTGTTGCGAGATGGAACGGTACAAGATAGTTGAGTATGTTCTGTAGAAAACGACTCCAATTACAAACTGTCGAAAGCCGTTAGAAAGGTAGAAGAAACAGTTCCTGCGAATGGAAAAGGCGAAGTTGGACGCATCTGGGTAAGACATCAATTCACTATTATCAATTTCTATCAAGGAGCTAAACTATAATATGGTATCATGGCGCAAGAAAGAATAAGGAAATCACACCTACCCCTATTAGCTCGAACCCCGAGAACGATTATGCTTCCAATCCAAGTCCTATAGCGACGAACTCACTCTCAATAGTCACACAGTTCCCATCCCAGACTCACTTCGATACAGCCCCAGCCAACTGCGCAGCAGCGGCCGCGGCTCCCACGCTCGCTGCCCACTGCAAGAGCAGCATGGCCAGCCAGCCGCTACTGTCGCAGATCACGCCGTACAGGACCAGCGCGAGGATCTCCGAGACAATGCTCACGGCGATCGCGACGTAGAATATGAGCCGGCCGTTCAGCTTGACCTTGTCCTCGCGGTCGCGCAGCACGGCCACGAGCAAGCAGACGGCGAGGAGGACGCGCAGAACTAACAGTCGAATGCTGGAATCAGTCGCTGGGTCGCGGGAGAAAGCCCCTTCCCCCTCCACATGGAGAGAGATATATATAAAGCTATTTACGTGGATAGGGAGATAGGGGAGAGAATCACACGTACGGATCTGGCCTAGCCCCTGCCAGAAGGCGGGGTCGTTCTTGTTGTCGCAGCCGGGGGCGCGCGCGACGGGCGCCCTGATGTTCATGGCGACGGCGTAGCCGAGCAGCACGCTGCTGATGGCGATGGCCACGACCGACAGCGCCCAGAGGGTCTGCTGCGAGAGGAGGCGCGAGCGCAGGGCCGCCGCCGTTGCGGGCAGGAGGGGGGCCATCGTGCGCGCGCTGGCGGTCACGACGAGGAGGAGGCGGAAGAAGAATCGCGGGAATAGGTTGGCGGCGAGGGCGTAGTAGATAGGCACGCGGAGGCTGAGCGAGAAGGGCGGTCGGGGCTCCAGGTTCGTTGGTTGGTTGGTTCGCTGGTGGCTTGTAGATATATATCTTTGCTTTGGGGAGCGCGGGATTTTGCTTCGTAGATATGTGATATGGAGAAAGAGTGTGGAGGGCTAAGGTTTTAATAAAATATTTAAACAGCTCGAGTTCAAGCGGGATTCATTTACTGTTAAATAATCCAACTATGAGTCGGAGAAGTCACATGTTGGGTATCATGTGAGTGCCATCCTTCGGGTCTATCTGGTGAATAGTCTTGAATACGATTCTGTGATCCCTATTGTCACACTTGAGGTTGTTGGGTCCACAAGGTGATGTAGGCGAGAGTGAGACAAACTCGACTTGAGTGTAGCACACTCGAGCATCTTTCTCATAGAGTATCCCTGAAAATATACTGAGTAGCACATACTGGCCCATTACAAGGGTCATCTCTCTGCAGCAACGTATAAGGCTGAGTAGGGGTTGTTATGCTCAATTCTAGGGCTATTAGGTATCAGAACAAAGTAGCTTAAGGAGAGTCTTTTATTGAGTAAATAGGTACCTACTTAACTTAATAGCTTCATTAAAGACTCATTTCTGACTCGATTTGAAAGCGAAACATACTGGTTCATAAGACAAAACAGCATAATTAGAAAATATTCATTTGGCCTCAATGGTGTACGTTACATGCTGCCACTACTGTATCGATGAATCTACCCAATGTGTCGGGATGGTGATATTCCTACTGGGCCCGGTGGTTCGATAATGTAGGCCAACGTATGATTAATGCACCAAACTCCTATTGACATACTACCGCTTTGGTAATACATGCGGAGTCGATACTGTACATATTCTGAAAGATTAAATGCTCTTTGAAATTGTCTAGGAATTCCTGTGCCCATGGCAGCACCGATCTTCGGACAAGAAATCACACGACATCCTCACGCTGCAAGATTCACCATTGGGGATATTTGGATCACATAGTGTAAGTTTATTTGCGACCTTTCTATCATACCTCTGCCTAGGCTTCCTAGCTTCAGATCTATCACGGAAGGATGCGCACAAGAAGGAACAAAAAATGGTCATCTCGGGTGATGACTGAGGATTTTCACTGCCAGCTCGAGCTGACTAAAAGGCCAGTATCCATCAATCCTAAGTTGATTAAGGGGGTGGATATGAACGCGCCCCCGAGCTCTGAGACCTCCGTACCGTGGGCTATTCAAAATCTCTTCAAGAATATGGCACCTCCGTAGGCAAGGAGCTCTATGGATGAAGATGATAATGATATAGACCATGAAGGATGGGAGAATGAAGGGCTCGATAGACAGCTCTCAGACATTTCGAAGGAATATAGGATTGATGCTTTCTCCTAAGTATAAAAGGTTTACATCCACAAGTCTATACATGTATTAATAGTTGTAAATGTACCCAGGTACTTACTAAATAAATTCCAGCTTTACTAGTCATGTCCATTGTATTCCGTGTAGTATTCCAAGCCAAAATGTGATCAAAATTCTAGCTCACGAGTGACTAAGATATACAGGGGACAATAGGGGCTAAGTACACCCTCCTGGTTGACTTGAAGTCACCAATAGCCTTAGTACTTACCTTCATGCTGAGACTTATAATTCTCTCATATACTTGTCAGTGTAGACTCTTCATTATAATACCCAACCTCATAGTCAATATTGTTTGCGTGATCAGAAAAGAGGTTCACCTTAGGACAATAAGGAAAAGAGCTCTAGCGAAACCTCACTTTAACAGTTTGACCCGTCACTTTTCTCTATTACATCACTAGATTGTGTTCCCCTTGTCTGAGTCCTATCCTAAAGTCCATCGGGAACAAGTCCACTCTTCAAGCTTATTGTCCTATCTAGGTAGCTTATCTAAAAGCACAGTATTAGAATCCCATTGAGCAGTACCTAGCTATGAGCTAGTTGAGAAAGTCGAGAAAATGCCAAGCTCCTATTTCCTTTAGTGACAGTTCTACTTGCTTAAGTTTCCTCCCACTGTTTATTCTGCTTATATCAATGTATCTTAGAACTATTTGAAATACCATGTTTCTCTAAATAAAGTCGCAGGAAGTGTTAGCTAATCAAGTGTAGAACCACGAGCAAGTTACTAAACTGGTGCTGCTTTTATGATGAGTACCTATCTACGTATGTTGCAGTCTTTAAGGAGAAGTTATTGAGGTCGGTGACAACATATGCCCATGCACATTGATGTCAGAGGAATTTCATTTGATAGCCCAAGTTTAGTGTACACTGATCGGCGATCCCAGAAGGGGGCTAATAATTGGCCAACGTAGGCGTCAGCTTGCTCCGCAGATCATCTACTTGAAGTGACATAGGAATCTTCACATGCTAGATGATATCATTGAAATACAGGATTACAGAGTGTTTTGTATTTACCATTTCAGAATAACCACGGATTTTCTAGCTTCACAGCAAGCCCAAAAAGTGCTTGGGGGTTGGAATATCATGAAAGGGGGGAACATTGAACGCGGGTAATCGCTAAATGCTGATCTAGCCAAGACTATGATTTAGCTGCAACATTGATCTTTCAAAATTAAGTGAAGCTGAAACTCTAGTCAGTTCTTCTGACCCCATAGATTTCTTTACTAGCGTATTATGATTGAAGATCGATGAATGGACCTGTAGATCTACGTAGGTGGCGTATGCCAGCTTTCACCTGATGACAACTCCTTGTTAGCGGATATAATACATTATATCTCGATACACGAGTATCCGGTTGCCCCTTAGCTTGTTCCTTGCATTAGTCCAGGCTTTAGCAGTGATCAATAGGAGCTGGAGAATAATGTGAATATTCTTCGAACGACCAGTGATCCATAAGGGTCATAACCACGTGTAGAAAATACCTGCACAATATACACAATATAGGCTCGGAATATAAGTCCCATGCATCACTATTGTGACTCTATCTTAATACACGTACTATACGGGGGTGAAATGTGGATAGCTGTTATTGTGCGAATTTAGATTTATAGGTATACGTTGACGCAGGATGTGGGCGTACAAATACGTTCTTTCTTTACTAGCAACTCGTGTACTTCTATATCCAATCTCTGAGCTCTCAGGTCCCAGCCTACGAGCTCTTACACTATAGTTCATGTCATTAACACTAAGGGCGTGCTATAAAAGCTACTCAGCTCCATAATATAAGGGGACTCCTTGTAAGTGATCCAACCACTCAGTCTTGCTTCTTTCTACAGCTTTTAGTAAAAACAATTTCAATTTAGTTTTGGCATGAGATGAATATGATGGAATAGGATAGAGTGTATTCATCTAGGAGAGAGTGTAGTAGGAGAGAGGAAGCCCTGATATATATGTACATGATGTAGTAGTGTAGTACTGTATAATGGGGTGGTAACCCCATATTCCAACATTTAGTATCTATCAAAAGATGGCTCCATCCATTGTAACATAACTATGATAGGATAGGTCCTTTATATGTCTGGTGTTCTACTATGATCATCAGTGTCCATACTCCCAGTATTCATCAAGTAGATTACTTATAATACGAGTAAGGGAGAAGTCAACACTATATTGTTTGATAACAAACTAAATAAACAGGATAAGTAAATACAATATAAATATTACTTGGTACTAAGGACGTGTATGTAGGTTGTCTCTTCGATACATACCTAGGTACTTACAAATATATCAAATTCAAGACATGATATATGGCAAGCTTTAGATAGGTAATAAGTGTTGGCATGTTCACATTTAAACTTTGGGAGTTGCTTCTGAATAACCTTCGTTTACTGCTTGTGGGAGGGGGGGGCTGAGTTCACCGAGCACATACAATACAATATTACGAAATAGGGAATGGGTCATGTGGCCTCGGTCTATAACGAAAGCTTCTATGGTGTTTAAAAAACTGATGATCTTGTTTTCATAGCCACATGTGTCTGAGATGTACAGGAAGCATTAGAATGACAGCTCGCAACCTCTTCCTTCCTCACTGTATTGACAAAACCATAAACTAATACACTGGGGATGGCCAGTTCGTGAAATATGTAACTATGGACAATCTTATGAGTAATCTATAGAGGATACGATATCCTGTGGCGAGTAATACGAATTACCTCGTTGTAAAGTTCGCAAGTTAGCTTAAGAATACTCATATTTCTTACTCCAATAAAAAGTGCACATTCATGATATGGGCGAAATATCTATTCATGTAAAGCTTGTACTAAAATTGACAGGAGAACTAGAAGACCAAAAACATGGAAATCCGCCGAAGAGTGTTTCTATTTTAGAATAAGGACTGATTAATACTATTGAATTTGCAGTAAACGTCTAGAGGTAATGGTTATGGCCTATAGCCGGCCTTTGATAACCAAGATATATCCGTAACCTAGATGCATGTATAACGAAGCAGCCCTTTTCATAGCGACGATAGCTCGCAACCTATTGACCGGGGAAGCATGATACAGAACAACACAAACTTCCGAGACTGCGGATATGATCCAACCTCTGAAAATACCATTTTCTTCGGCCCATTACTCATACACTAGGTTTGTGTGCAGTATCATCCGACTTATCTATGAAACCTGTAAGTATTGCCTAAGGTTACAGTATTCTTCACAGCCCGTGCCGTCGTTCGACGAATCGATACACGGGAAGATGCTTTCTTCAGACAGTGAGTCAACCTGGGCTTGACAAAGAGCACGCCACCAACACCAAAAACTGCATATATGCCTAGACTCTTATCATGACTCTGAAAAGACATTAGGGTCAACGGAAAGGAGCAAGAACTCCGGTTGGCTAAGGGGCCCCGGACCGGTAGACGGGTGTCTCGGTCGTCGTTGCGGTGTATGAGATGCAGAACGACTTTACTGACGGCTACCGAGACCTATGATGTGAAAAGGACAAAATGGATGGTCGTTTTACGTGATACTCTGGGGGCTATAATTCTACCGATATAGTCATAGTAGTAAGACCTGTCGTTGATTGCTGCCAAATCACTGGACCAGGCGTCAACGTCGACGTACACTGGGTGAGCAGGCACAGCACAGCCACTTCCTAGATATACAAGATTCGCATGCAAATCGAGCCCAGTGTTCTGACACTGTCGAGTGAAGTACCCTTTTATGAATCATCGTGATGCCGGTTCGCAAGGACATGGTAAGGGGGTGTGCGAAGTGAATCGCGGAAACCCAGCTTTGGTAGCCTGTCGTCAAAGACGCGAGAAGCCCCAGCCTGCCTGGGTAGCTGATGGCCTGTGATGATTTCGGCAAAAAAAAAAAAGGACAAATGAGACGCCACAGAAAGGCCTTATCCCCTTTTGACAAGTTACACTACTTAGGTTCCCGGGAGTACATGGGAGACACGGGATCGCAAGTGGACGGTGAGCCTCGCAGCAAGTCCAGATGGCTGGGAATGAGGCGACTGACTGACTGGTACACACGTCCACATGTGACGCGGCAATGGGGGAAGACAGACAGACAGATAGAACGTTTAATGTCGCCGGAACTTCAAAATGAAACATGAGCCAATGGGCGTGACGTAGAAGCAGCCATGTTCTACCTGTTAGGGCATACGGATTTGTGCACTTGGACAAGAGCCGACCAGTCAATCCCACCAAGAAAAAAAAATACGCCCCATTGCCGTTGCGACCCTACGAGGGTCAAGTGCTGTTGCCTACGATTATGAAGCCGGAGCGTGAATATGCTGATAGGATTTGTAGGGCGAATTTCACAGTCGCCGTTCAACAAAAAAAAAACAAAAGCCACTGGGCTGGGGTTATTGCAAGGAAATCGTTCTAGTCATCATCGTCGTCGTAATTGGAAGTTTTGCCTAGTAAAAACTCCGGGCTTCCGGGGGGGTTTTACGGTGGCGATAATTATAATTTCGCTCGGACTTGGTAATTCACTTGGCTAGTTTCCCGAAGCGAACAGGCTTTGTTTGAGACCCCAGAGGGCTGGCCAAGGGGAAGAGAAGGAAAGAGAAAGATAGGTAGACTGAGAAATAGTGAGGCCTCTTTTTTTTTCCTCCCCTTACCCCTCCCCCTCTTACACGGTTCCCTTCCATGTTTGTTTACGCAAGGGGATCTAGATGGACTTACGTGTGAGTCATGAACGATGAAACACACGGGAGGCAATGAGTTAGATAGGTAGTGTTCTGGAGTCTAACTCGTCAAGGTCGCTTGTTGAATTTGTGACTAAAACTCCTGAAAACCCAGCTGGGGCGAATGATGTTGAAGCCCTACCTAAAAAAATGTGATAGCCTAGATGGGTGTGTATGTGTGTATGCGCGCGTACGTGTGTGTATCTAGTGTAGGTAGTGTAGTGTAGTGTAGTGTAGTACTCGACTTTAAGACGCCCCCGGCAGAGATGAAAACCCACCAGCTGCGATGATTAATATTTTGGCATCTAGTGCTCATCGCTTTGAAATCCTACGGCTTATTTCGATTTGTCCCCCCAAACGCCGCACTCCGCTCCGGGAGAAGGCTGTTGGCTTGGTATATCCGAGGCCCTCCCAAGTATGGGTATAGATGTACCTAGTGTGAATATGCGCGTGCGTGTGTCATTCTCTCAAGATTCCAAAGCAGCAGCACTTGAGCCACTCTGCCGAGCGAGGTACGCTCGGGTTAGACGGAAGGGTCAAGGAGTCGTAGGATAACTGTTGTATTTGTCACGGAGGACGAAAGAGTGAATAAGATAATGGAGCGGTCGGAAACGGAAAGCTTCCGGAAGAGGTGGAGTGGCAACTTGTGGCCTCTGGACTTTCTAGGTCTCCGTATTCTGTACCTAGCTGTACCCCGTCTGCCCCCCCCCCCCCCTTTCTCCCCCTTCCCATGCGAGTGAGCGAGTGAAAGGTGGCACAGCCACACCAAAGGAGCGCTCGACTTGGACTATTCTTCGTCTGGCATTCATCGGTGACACGTCAATCATACCTCTCCAATCCAGGCTTTTGGGTCGTGATGCCGGCGGTTGAATGCCAATAGAATGAGGAAGCGTGCATACGTGCATGTTTAGCTGGTCTAGGTCTAAGAATGACGTTCGATTCCTGAATACCCTCTTGTCCTGAATTGGTGGGTGTTACCCATTCCAAGGCAAGATTCGGATGTATTGGGCGCCAAGCAGCCCTCAGCTACGTACTAACTGATGTTTTGATCTCACGATATCTCCCCCCTTAACTATACAACAACGCCCCCGCATATTATTGCAGGCACAAAAGTGAGATAGACGAGATTTAATTCTCGCCTTGGTGGGACCTTAAAGGGGGAGAGGTAGGTAGCTTAGCTGCGAAAGAACAGATACGATGATGATGCCATACGCCATACGAGCGACTAGGTAGCAGACAACCAATCTGCCGATAGGTAGCTGCTGGTCACTCAACAATTCGATTTGCGAAACCAATGTCGAATCAAACATCTCGCAACCCCGCGAAGTGTGAACGCAAAGGGGGGCCAGGTGAACAAACTGCAAGGATGGCTGGGTCGTTGAACAGCGAAGCGGAAGTATAGACAAGCAAATTATTACTTATACCTTTTATCACATCGAGATGTCTCCTCCAGCCCTAGTCACGAGCTACATATGTCGAACTCCGTCACACTCACGTGCGGTCGATTCCGCGGGTATGCTACCTAGCTGTAGACCATGATTACTGACCTACAGGTGTATGGTTACGTCTAGTGACCCATTGTTTCCACAACCTTCCTCTGTTATGACACTGGCCGATCTCGTCGTCGAATCGTCTCGCCCGCGTAGCTTAAAAAAGAATGGGGTCTTAAGATTCGAGCATATGGGCCGCCGAATTGGGTGGAAGCAAGATGGTTCGGTTCTTGAAAAAAATACGATGGTATTGGGCATATGCTTCCTCGTTCGTTTTTCTCTTTCGCTTTCCTTCTTACTCATGCATGATGCCCCATTGTCAAATTATCACTCGCACTCTTACCCTCACTTTGCCCTCTTCCCCTTGCAAGGGCCTGAAGAACATGAGGGGCTATATCGGAATATTCTTGAAAATTTCCAGATACATTTCTGTGCGCTGCCATACGTCACGTTCGACTGGGCCGGCTCGGTACCTGTATTCTGCAGGTAAGGCATGAACAAATCCTGGAGAGCTTCAATCGCATGCATAACCGTGCTTCATCGAAAGTCGGTGAAGCGGGAAAAACGAGGATCGGCTTGTTTATCATGACCGAGTTCGCTTGGTGAGGTCCGTATTTTCTAATCGAGGGTCGCTGGATTGCTTTTTTTTTTTTGTTTTTGTTTTTTGTTGACCGTCTTTGTCTTTGGAGAAGGAAGCCCGGTGGAGCGGGCGTCAGTCTTACGAGTGGTAGTGGTCAGGATTGCGGGCTTGTTGGGTAAGGGGACAAGGGGATGGAGTCGATGGATTAGAATAATAGCACTAACGCTCCGTCTGGGAGGATCTTATGGCTCGATGCGTGGTGGCTGCTTCTCGAGACCCAATGACACCCAATCGGCTGGTGCATAGCTACATGCAGTCTGAAAGCGAGGCCCCTCGATTGACCATACATCGTGCCGGCTCTCTTCAGCCCACAGACATTGGACATCAGTGCAGCTCGAGACCGATATCGTCTACCGGGCATCAGGGCATAAACACCACACATTACCGTGACATGACGTCCGGCAACAATGAGTCACAATGGTGGTGAGCTGACAGACGATGTCGGTCTACGAGCGACTCTCAACCATTCTGTCTCTTTCTAGCTATCAAACAACAGGGTGCCAGTGATAGACATGAAAGGGGTTTCTAGAAAAAAAATTTGTTCCTGATTATCATTTTGAAATGAGAGGGTGGATCAACCGTACTCAGACCGGTAGGTACGGGACAAGGGAGAAAGTCACCCGAAATAGGGGGGCCCATTTCTATCAGAATAAGATCGGAGGCTATGACCCATCCTTGAATGTCAAGTAAATGGCGCTAAAGGGGACATGGGCTTAAAGTAGGTCACTCCACCGTTGGACTGACCCGTGGTAGTGGATGTAATCTCTAGTGTATCGAGTCGAAGCCGCAGGGAAAAGTTCTGTGCTTGCGGCTTGAACATCTCTGAGGACAGTTCCACAAATACTGTACGGGGAACAGCCTCAGCTAAGGAAACGAGATAAATAAGAACAAGCGTCATGCCCTACCTAGGTAGGTAGGTATGTAGGTAGGTAGTTGACGGGAGTTAGCACTTGTCAAGCAAGGTATTTCTTGAGCCTTTCACATGTCGATGTCTTTTTTCAACTAGGTACAGTAAATCCGAAATTGTCAGGCTTGAGGTATAGCTAGTTTAATCTCTACGCGATGTTGTAACGGATATAAACCTGCCATACGAAGCTGATGGCTGGCTATGGCTGTAGTAGATACCTACCTACTTACCTAGGTAGGCAAACCTAGAAGATACACGTCGGAAAGGATAAGCACTAGGTATCATCATTATATTATCGAAATCAGAAAATCAGCCTTTAATGATAGTATGTATTGATGGAAAGATAGACAGCTGAATAGTGTAGATATCGAGGTGCGTGAATACATACATCCAAGAGTCTCACGGACCCAATATTGAAGGCGCTACAATACCTAGACTCTGAACTATTGACGGAAACTTTGGTGGCCAATGTCGATAACATAACATCGATCAATCTGAACTTGGGCCCGGTCGAGGCTGGCCCGGGCACAAAGTCCAGACTCAACTCAACTCTACACTACGTACCTAGATCGCGAGATCCTCGGTAGGTAGGTAGGTAGTAGGCATAGGCCGCTATTAGACCCGAGATCTAGCATACAATACTAAATAAGGCCGAAACAAGGCACTACGGCTGTAAGACAGACCTCTTTTAGGTCTGTGAATGATGTGATTGACCAACCAACCACGACACTAAATAGGTATACGACCGCGGTGCACACACCGAGATCAGTAGATCCTTGTTACAATATTAAAGCCATATCGTGCGACGTGCGGCGAGGCGGCCCCCATGAAGCATCCGAGAGGGACGGAAACCTTGCCATGTATTTGTCGATCCGCAAACATTGTCAGTGCATTTGGAGGCTGAAAGCCTTGGGGCCAACCACCATTAGGATTAGTAGTCGAGTTAATTCGGCATGAAATATGGTGCACATACACATAGGACTAGGTACCTACCTAGGCATGCTGCACTGCAGCTTATCTGCGTCCCAACTCGTGGTTAGAGCCTCGAGTTTTGTGCATATCAAATCTCTCCCCCCCTTTTTGAGCTGCGATGTTATATTGACAGATATTAACCACGGGAGGAATCGACATCTCATGCCATATTACTGCTGATCTTGCTTTCGATATACTGCAGTGGCGTGTCTAATAAACCCACAAGTGTCCGAGTTCAAAGGTGATAGGCCTTTGCTTTGCCGTAAAAGGAATATATCCATACATACCTACCGTGTCAAGTACCAAGAAATCCGGAGTAGACGCACGGAGGAGTATAGGCAGGTTTTAGTACCTAGGTAGTAGGTAACAACATCACACATCATTCATCATGGATAAAGTGATTGGAGAATGTGGGAACTACACAGCGGCGACCTCCACGTTTATTCTTTACTCTTCTGTCGACTAGGTAGGTAGTGCAACCCATCCCCCCCTCCTCCGCCTTATACATACCTATATGCATGGGGATGTGCGGATGACCGTTCCTGAACGAACTACTCTTGGTGGAGTAGTTCGTTTAGCCCGGTCACGGTCACGGTCATTACTCCTCTCCCCTCATTACCTACCTACCTACATATGCCTACTGTGAACTCTTCTCAGCGAAGAGTGGACCAAGAAGCAGCAAAAGCCGGTGATAGATGGGTCAGGCTGCTGCACAACTCAGGCCTCTCATCTGCGCGGATGTCAATCACGACTGTTTCGATCCGTATTTCCGGCCAGATCGAGAATGGAAGCGCTCGATGACACTCTGGGGTTGTGAATGGTGTGTAGGACCTTACCCTGCCTGTATCCCATTCCCACCTCCCACCCACCGGATTGCACACCGGGAGGAATTATGGCCCCGAGGAGAGGTGGCATCTACCTGGAGATAGTTGGACCGACCGGGCAAGCAGTTTAGCTCGGCTCAGATAGAAAGGTGCGTGTGAGCACCTCGCCATGGGCGTTTGGAAAAGGTGGAATAGACCGATGATGATACGCATCCTGATACGTATGTACAACATAGTAGCATGCCTAGATCCCTCCTTGCCTCCATGCCCATGCCGCGTTATACCCCTCTTCTTAGGGCCGAACGTGACGATGTGCTTCCAGAGGCGGGGGAGGAGTAAAAACCGCGCAAGCCTTGTCGCCTTCCCATCTGGTTGCCGAATGTTCTCAGGGCGATGACGAATGGACATCTGTGCTTAGCCTATTGCTTTACTTACATCAAAGATTCCTCCCCCCCCCTTGCGGGAACATTCTTCTATTTCTTCCATTCTATGCTCGATGATTCCTCGTTGCCAAACGTTTAGCTAGGTAGACGGGCGTTCGTACACCACTCGCGCCGTCCTTATTTCTACCGTAATCAAGGACTGATTCACTTGGCACTGCTGTCATTCCCTACAGCACGCGGCCTTGAGGTTTAGTCTGGCACAGCGCAAATAACCAGCCAGGCACCTAGGTATCTCTGATTCGCATCCTGTCGCAACCCGCCGGGGTCCAGTCGTTATTCACATACACACCCTCACTCACTCACTCATACATAAACGTCCGGAACCACAACCACCGGTAAAACCATAGAGTCACCAAAGCTACGCCCGCGATTGTCTGGTAGACACCATACTATCTTTTCATACATGTACCGGTTTCAATATTTCTACCTAGAGGACTGGTTGCGGATACCGTGGTGCTCCTGTTTGTCCAACCACACTCACAACGGCTAGGAGAAGAAGCAGATTGGTGTGTCTTTCACCCGTCTTACTCCAGGACTCCATCTATTTGGCCCCTGCAATTCCCAATTGGATTTCGTACTTCTGAGGCCTATGGCATCAGCGTCGCCAATTGTGTAAAGAATTTCCATTAATACTGTCAATAATCAAACCACTCTGGTTACTCAGCTTGGGGGGTTATCAAGCCTTCCCAGGGGCACGGCGGCCATTTGAGACTATTCTGCTTATGAAGGATTCCCGAACCCTAGACCGGATAGAAATTTTTTCTTCTCTTTCTTCCTCTTGATACGGGCCGCCCGTATCGAAATCGTTAGCATTGGGCCGACCGAGCAGCATTTGGCTGGCAGGCCTCGTGTTGTGATCCATATCTCAATTTCGCTAAGTGCCGGACCAAATTTCATCAGCTCTGGAGCCTCGGCCATCATCTAGGATCATCGAGGACAACCCCAGTACACTCCCCAGAGAACTGTCATTGATTCAAGGAGCACATACCTAATACCTTACCTTGGTAATTTACCTTTTTTTGCCTTCCGGAACAAGGAGTTCCACAATTTGGAACCTGAAGAGGCAATATCTTGGGAAGACATTGATCAACATCAACACCAAATTTCACTGAGTGACTAATTCACACGAATCTTGTTGGGGCTGTGTATTACATAGGATTCTCGGATCAAAGAAACCGATCGATACAGCTTGAGGACAATTCAGAACCGACACGACGTGGTCGCTCTCTCTCGTTGATCGCATCCCGAGTTCTCTCAAGCGCCATAGTCAGCGACTTACACAAGCCGTGGCGGGGAGATCTAGATATAGAACAGGACCTGCACGACAACCGGCCGCAGCGAAAGGCAGAGAAGCACTAGCAGCTGCAAGGAGAGACAAGAAAATACTATTCGTGTGTCTCTTTGGGGCCGCCCCGCTGGGAATTAGGTATGACGCGAGCCTGAGCCGAGCAGAGAAGAACAGAGCAGACCAGAACAAGACAGAACAGCGCAAAGTGCGAAGAGAAGAGTTCTCAGACGTTGTGGCTGAGTCCTCTGAGTTCTCTGAGTCCTCTGCCAGTTCCACTGGGTCCTTTTTTACTCACGCTCTGTGCTCAAGTACTACTTACACTACTACCTACCCCTGGCCGTATCCCTTCTCGTCTCCCTTTCTATCCTCACCCCCCCTAGCTCTGTTGGGTACATACTTGGCAGCCAAGGATTAGGCTTGGTCTTGCGAGACAGGGGGTTCCATATCCTTGCCCTTGTATTGTCCCCCCCCTTGGCCCCGAATAGAAAAAAAAATATTTTTTCTAATCCCTGTTAGCGAGCGCACTGCAACTCTCTCTCTCTCTCCTCTCTCCAAATATTCCGGATGTCAGTCATACATAAGTCCATCCTCACCTCGCCCAACCTGCTTCGACTTCACCTTTTTCTCCCTATTTGGCTTTTGCCATCCCTCTGACTCAATCGCAACTATAACACTATATTTCCCTCGCTTCTTTTCGGAAGAAACCCTTTCAAGCTGGACCCAGAACCGTCCAGTGGCTTCTAGCGTTGTTTACTAGTCAGAGTCGGCTCGTTCTCGACTTTGATGCCCAATCTCCGGCCTGGGGGATATCGACACCATATCTTGACATGTTCTCACAAAGAAGACGAACTTCCTCTCCTCTTCCTACCGACCACATACCAAGGTGACAGGTGTCACTACCTCCAGCGTCACGTCACAGGCGCCATACAGCGTGAAGAATAAGAGAAGCAGACCGAAAAAAGAAAACCCACATCAACATCAATACACCACAGACCATAGCGTCACAGCGACAACGGGGGGCGGACGAAGGTTCCGGAGTTGAATCGAAGAAAGATATCAGAAGGTTGTCTGCGCGACAGACAACGCAAGAGTTCAGGATAAGATGAGTTACGGGTCGCCATACGGATCCACGCCTCATCGGGGTGATGGGGCCTACTACTACGACGTGAATAGCCCCTCACCTACGCCGTCACCTCATCACTACCACTTTTACCCAGCAAAGACCCCCCAGCGACCGGCGACGCGCGCTCACGTTCGCGGTGCTAGCTCCGGCTACAACGACTACCGACCGTCGACGGCCTTCTCCCCGCGATACACAAGCACCGGCGAGTACGCCACTGGCCCAAGCCCGAAAGTGAGTTCGCGAAAGCAAAGTTTCTCAAAAGGGTCGATTCATTATCCCTCCACACCGAAGCGCGACCGCCGCAACTCCTACTCCTACTATCGGGCCTCTCATGGGGACTCCGACGAGGACGAGATCATCGAAGTCGACGGCATCACTTACGTGTTGCCCGCGCAGTCGAGAAGTCAAAGACACAGAGACTTTTACTATGCTACTCGTCCGGGACATAACACTGATTACCACTACTACGCGCAGGGCTTTCCGTCGTACTACGAGAAAGAGAAGACCGAGTACACCCGCTATGAGGACTTGCCTCCTCGATCGGCCACCCGTCTAGGCCATCACTCTCACTCTCGTCGTCCATCAGGACCTGTGCCACTCCAGCGTCCTGCGACTACTCGCCCTTCTGTTGCTCAGCAGAAGAAGGCTTCTGTCCCTGTCCCTGTTGCGACAGAGGCTGACGCCAGGAAGCACCGTATCCCTACCGGATACTCTCTCAAGAACTGGGACCCCACAGAGGAGCCCATTATGCTACTAGGCAGTGTCTTCGACGCGAATTCTCTGGGGAAGTGGATCTACGACTGGACCGTCTACCACCATGGACCCTCCACCCCCATGGCCGAAATGGCCGGCGAGCTCTGGCTCCTTCTTATCCAGCTCTCGGGCAAGATAAAACGTTCCGAGGAAGTTGTACCCCAGGTTAGAGCCCAGGAGAACCGTGAGATGATCGAGGACTTCATCGAGTCTGGCGAGCGCCTGACGGACAAGCTCCGAGCCCTATTGAAGAGATGCGAAGCCCCCATGCTCAAGGCCAATAAGCGAAAGGAGGCCGCACAGCTTGGCAAGAACTCAGGCATTGAGTTTGTCGAGACCCTCTTCGGCCGAGAGCGTGAGCTTGAGAAGACGGAGCGCTTCATGCAGTCTGTGCGCCTTTGGAACCTCCGCTTCGATGCCAACTGTGAGGATATCCTCAAGAAACCCACCCAATAGATCCAGGATGAAACCCCCCCTCCATGGAGTCTTTTATTATTTTATTTTTACCTTACCATCAAAAGGATCCCACCCGCCAGTTCCGGCCTCTGAAGGAATATTTCTTTTATCTATACAACCAAAATTATCGGATGGCACGCCCATCGTGTACCACTAGGAACTGATTTTCCCGTTCGGGTCATTTGGTCATTTCCGGAGTCGTGCCTCATACCCAGGATGTCCCTTTTCGGAATTTCCTATTTTATAACTTGTCATAATACATACCGCCTCGGGGCAAATCTAACAGCAAAACGGGGAGAACGGCTCGGGCTTTCCTGTCTCATGTTTTCACTTTCGAGATACCCCCATACCGAGAGAGGAGAGCGCCGGCCATTTTCTTATTACCTCACCGCGCAAGCAGTTGAACGAGCACACGAGCGATATACCATCTTTGGGATACTATTAGGACTTCAAAAGTTGATCTTGTTTTTTTTATACGGTCGTCAAAGGGGGATGGATTTTTACTCGCCGCCGGCAGTATTTTGTAATCGGGCTGGTTAATCGTCGAGGCAAAACAGAGCTTTTAATACGGATTTCGTTTTTGTTGCAGGATCAATCACCAGATATTATTTTTGTTACGCGCAACGGCACGCAACGGGGACGGACATCGCAGGGCGTTTTGTCAATGTGGTCATTTTTTCTTTTTATGTCCAATGTATAGAGAGCGTCTCAAGAGCGTTGCGAATTTTTTGGCTTTGGGTTTTTACGGGCTGGATATACCCCCTTCATTTATTAGTACTAGATGAGTAGTTCTTTTTCAACCAACCAGAGAGACTTCCCTTCATATAATTTCGGCTCAATTATCCTCATGACGTGATATTTTCCCCAGTGAACAGAGTATTTTGGGACAGAACCTACGTAAGTCCGGTAACGTCATGCGCATCATTCGATCATAGATGAATATTGCTGCCTCTCATTACTGACCGGCCAGTGACCAATGCTCCAGAGCCCGCCCATATTGGACGTCCCTTCTCATGCAAGGCTCTCACTTCGATGGCATCTTGGGAGGAGCATTCCATGCCAAGACACGAGGCTGAAGAATATACTGGACCAGATGGGGAGATTAGGGTAGGGTGGGTAATCTACACAAGGCTTCTCTGAATTAAATCACGTCTTTAGTACAATAGTACAGGATAACCTACCTAGGCTAATTACACTCATCAGGTATCGCGAAGGAAACTGACTAGGTACTAAGTGTTCTAGGTATTACTACTACCTACTACCTACCTACCTCTCTACCTAACTCGAGACAGAGACAGAGACAAGGAAACGAATAGAAGATAGCCAGGATTAGTAATGTACCTGTGTTCCTGATCCTGATCCTTGTTGGGTGCGGTACGGTACAGTCAGACGAGAGATTTGACGCCAAGACCCAATACCTCTTTTTCCCCCCTACCTACCCAACCATTTTTCTTTTTTGGGTGCCCAATATCATCTTACCTTTGTAAATCAAAACAACCCCTAGTAAGAAAAAAAAAATTTTTCTTCCACCCTCTTTTTTTGTTCTGTTTTGTTTTTAATTCCACAATGGTCTGAGATTTCGCCCTGAGAAGAAGAAGAAAAAACAGTAGTGTTAGTAAACTCGGCGAGAAGCATACCTCTCAGACCTCCCTAACTTAGAAATGTGGCAGCTAGGTTAGAACAATCGCATATCTCTGATACAAAGCAATTTCCGGGCTTTGGCTCCACGCTGGCTGTTTTTTATCGGGAGGGAAAATTTTTTTCTCTTTAAATTACTTCCTTCATGGTTATTTTTTTTTCTCTTCCGTACTTTTGTGTGTGCGTCACCCTATCCGTCCGTGTGTGTGTGTGTGCGGAACGAGCGGTCCCCCCTTGTTTGGCCGAAATTACCTGTCCATGCCTCTTCCTCCCCCTCCTAAACCTGAAGTGGACTAAGGTAAACCGGACAGAGAGAGAGGTTGGAATTGTATGTACTATGTAGGTAGGTACATTGATACGCATTGGCATTTGCGAAAGAAAAAAAAAAGTGCAATCGATTGAACGGATTGTGATGTGATGCGAACACATCACGATCCGGTTAGTCCATAGACAGGGAACCGATGCGCAACGACCCTTGCGCTCGCTCGCACGTACGCAACGCACAACCATTTTTTTTTCTTTCTTTCTTTCCCCCCCCCCTTTCAAGAGAGAGATTGATCGATTCCTCCGGAGTTAGAAAAGAATTTTCCCCGGGGAGAGAAACAAGAAGTCAGAGAGTGAGAGGGACGGGGGGGAGGGAAAAGCGATGAGTCAAAACTCCTCTCTAACCCTCCCCCCTTTCCCGTGTAAGAGGAGGTGAGAACCGTGGCCTCGCTACCGACACGGATGGGCTACCCGGACGGCCTAACTACGAACCTAACCTACCTACCCAACATTCCTTTTACTTGTTTTTTTTGTTGACCCGGCGGCGTTTTCCATCCCCGGGCATGGGGATAAGGGAATGGGGGATGGAAAAAAAAATTCACCACCTACTATTTAGAAACAAGGGCTTACCTTAGGGTTTGGTAGGGTTGCAAAAACCTGCTACATACTCAGGGCCGGTCTCTAGGTAGAGGGGGCCTTCTGACAGGCTCATCTAGCGATTCTAGCGATACCCTCTCCCTAGACACATCCGTGCGTGTCTAGATGCAGGTCACCTATCATGGCCGCAGTAGGGCTCAAGCTCAGCTTTGCGGGGGCGTCTTTTTCCCTTGTATTTTTTCTTCTTCTTACCTATTTCCCTCCCGGGCGGAATCCCGTATTCTCTCGCCTCTCTCTGTTCCTTCTCGTGTTTCTTCCTTACCACCTAGGATATAAGTTCTATTACCTACCTACCTACCTACCTACTGTTATCTGTCTATAACCCGTTTCCCGAATAATTCGCCTCTCACGCTCATGAGAGAAAAAGCCTTTTATTTATTTTTACTAGTATTAGGAGTTTGAATCAGGAGATCGGGTATGATGTGACGATGATTGAATGATGAGTGAGGCCGCCCCTTCTCGGCGGCTTTCACGGACGGACAGGTCCTACATTACACCTATCGTCTTCTCTCATCTCATCTCGTACGCTAAGTATACACAGGCAGACGTATAAGAAAAAAATCCCCACAAGCAGCCGCTGTCGCATTTTAGTAGTAATCTTTTCTTCCCCCTTACCCCCTGTCCTTGTCCATTCAGATCATGGGCACGGTTGCTCAAAAGAAGCGGCTGGACCGTCCTTTTCTTTTCTTTTCTTCTTTTCTATCGGGCCCAACCATGATCCATCCAGTCATATATAGCAAAAGGGAAACACTTACTAGGCTTAGGTAACTTGGCAAGCTATGGGGATATAGCGGCCATATGTCCAAATTATCATTGTTTTTATTTTTTATTTTTTAACCATGCACTTCCCTTCATCAGGGTGTCGATATGTCGATATGGGTAAGAATTGACTGCGTACTGTGCAGATCGTGGCTGGTGATGTTTCAACCGGTGGGTGACATGGAAGGAAGAAGGGGTGTGCGTAGGAAGATCAAACTCGAATTTCGAGCACATGCCTGTCTCCTGAGACTTTTCATTTTCGTGGTGGTGTGTTAAGTAAACCTTGTTTTTCATTTTTCTTTTGGCCGAAAAGAAAAACAGAACAGATACATAGCCAACCAGCCAGTCCAGCCCTCCTTGGCCCCCGGGTTGCCCTCCCTTCACAGAGCCCAAAGACTACCTACTAGAACACATACTAGTTAGTTCCTTGCATATGCGCCGCCTCCCGGAAGGCTGTCGGAAACTAGTTGAGGACGGGCTCTATTTTAGTCGACAGACAGACAGACATTCTAGCCAAGTGGGTAAGACATGTTGGGCATCTCTGTTACCTACGTTGCGCTGTTTCCCTTGACTGGCACTTTTCTTTTATCACAGACACCAGTATCGGTGACTGGTTCAGGTTTCTCCATTAGTGATTGCTGTTGGTTGTCCAACTTCTACAATGAATCGGGGGTAAAGTAGAAATAGTGAGGCTATACTGCATCATGGCCAGTTGTTCAGGTAGGTAGATCAACAGTATCACTATCACAATTCCCCCTTCAGCAGGTCATTCGGCATAGCCCATGGCGTTAGTTCGGCGCCTATAACACCATAAACTGGCAATTATCACAACTATCACCCGCGACCACACACACAGTAGTGAATATTTGCACCTTTTTGGTGGCTGGCGGGCGTCTGTATCTCCAATCACGACGTGTGATGGACCGAGAAGTGTTCCGGCAGTTGGCCTCATGAGCGACCGGTGAGGGAAGAGGAGTAAGCTGTAGTGTGGTCTCTGGCTGGTTTGCGGCACGGGGGGCTGGCTGCTGCTTGCGAAGTGCATGCAGTACACCTACATACCTACCTACATACATAGTGTCGCACCGCTTGGTATCAAAATAGCACGCGCACTTGCTATGCTGACAGGCTTCAGCTCTCAGCACCCTTCCCTTATCACACATGGGAAATAGGAGAAACAATACTCAAGAGAGCAGGTTCTCGGCAAATCAGCGTATTTCCAACCACGCAGTTTCAGCACGATCATCCTCCCCCCCTCCCCTTCTAGACATATTCTACGTCGGGACTATAATCTCTCATAAGGCTATTGCCATGTGCAACTACGCCACTCATGCACATCAATCGATTGACCAGGCCTAGATAACTACCTAGGTAACTTTAAGAGCAGCAAGGACCATGCCTACCGGACCCTCTTAGTTCCCGTTCCAAATTGAGGTTTTCTATACTCAGTGGCCAATGAAGAGTTTAGCCTGAAGTGCAACCTTTTGCCAACAAGCGGATTGGCACCGCCAACATCTAGTAGTATTTCATAACCGAGTTCGCAGGCGCATATTGGTAAGTTCTTATAACTATCTAGCTATATGACTAGGTAAAGTCGTGCCTAGGCCCTCCATAAAATCGGGAAGCACAGCATTCATCATAACGCTATACTGATATTGACCCTTTGCCGACCATCCACCATTTGGAGACTGGGGACTGATAGAGAAACGCAGAACCACCGAGTGAGTCGTAGATCTAGCCCGGAACCGCCCGGTATACCATCCTCGCCTACTCACTACAACAGCGATGAGTAACTTTTGTCCCACACCCAGACTTTTTCCAGAAGAGGCGGGCCGGGGAGGAGGAAGTTGATGGAGGGGTTGGGATCGATTATCTACACTATACTACACACCCACTCGCATATCAGCGGCTACATACGAGAAGGCCGTCCTATGTGTGCATGCAGGTCATATAAAGGTGGGTGGTTGGTGGTAGGAAAGGAGGCATCTCCGCCAATGATGTCTCGGGATGTGGTTACATCGGTCAAAGGCCTCACTTGGGCAGTACGTAAGAAAAGAAAGAAAAAAAGTCCACACAACTCAAATGTACTGTAAGTATGATGTCTTATATGCCGCGAATGAGACGGCAACTGCATTTCACACACACACACACACACACACACACACACACACACACAACAAAGAACGGTAATAGATCATCACAGACAAGTCCTCTTTTAGGGGGGAGGGGGGCTTGTCGGTTTTTCTGTTTCGGTCTTAGTCCCCGTTGCGGAAGAACGAGCCTTATATAGATTTCTTTTTTTGGAGGTTAGTCCTCTTTGACTCAACATGAACCCAACAGGACATATCGATGATGTTTTTCTTCAACGCATTCTGAGCCCCTCCCCGCATATGTAGTAACCCTCCCCTGTCGACCTCTTCCACCCCTCCTCCAGAAAACGAGTGTGGTAGTTGTAAGAATGATGAAGAGCTAAGAACATGGACCTCAATCTGAGCCTTTTGTACCCCTCACGGTGTGTAGTACCTTCCGTACGGCGTACTTCCCCAAGCTCCTCCAACCCCCCTCACTTCGCCTAATGCACGTAAGAAACGACAAGATGCTAAATATACTCCTCTACATATGTAGAACTCTTGCTGAGAAACACACACCAAGCAGACAAGACAGAGAAAGAGAGAGAGAGTGGGTGTGTATGAGCATGGTAACTTAATTCATAGGAAGCATATCGATCGGTAAAGTATCTACAAGGAATATAATCCGCGATCTCAGGTTTCAGGGGGCCAATCCACGCTCCTACGCGTGCTACCCTAGAGCAGAGCTGAGTCACATAGTGCACAAGCCTAACGCCCACGCTGACCCCCTCCAGCTGGCTCTAAGAGCCCTCGCACACATAGGTAGCAAATGCAAGATGGAAAGGAGCTATGATATGCCCACATGGATCACACGTGCTGCTGAAGCAAATTCCTACGTCATGTCGCTCGGCGGCTCCTAGCTAGGCTAGTGGGATTGCCGGTGCGGTATACATCGATAGCCGCGCCTGAGGGAGGATGGAGCATACATACACACACACTCACACTCACACATAATATGTATATGGATAGGGATGTACGGTATTAGTCCGTCCCAGCTTTAGCTTCCCCGTAGACTAAACGACACTACTCTTCTGCAGCCCGTTACAGGCTCTTCGTGTGGACAAGGCGGGCTGACACAGCGCTGAAAAGGGGGCCAGGTACTATGTAAGAGCGGCAAAGGCAGATAAGGTATGGTACGATGCGTCTAAAGTCGCGGCGGCACTGTTGAGGGGGAAGCAGCGTTACCTAATTTGCCTTGTCCTGTATAGATGATTCACGACTTCGCCCACACCCCCCCCCCCTTCCCCTTATCTTATGTTTCATCTTATCTCATCTTACTCTTTTGTTATCGTGTCTTTATATATATATATATATATACCTATGCCTATGTATATCCGCGTGCTTACGCGAGAGTGAAGTGCGGAGCAGAGTGCTTGAGTCAGGTATGTCTGGCGTAACTCTCCGCTGTAGTAACCCTCTCCTCCTCCTCCTCCCCCCACCACCCTGCCACCACTGTGTCTATGAGAGAGAGAGAGAGAGCGAAATGCAGCTTTCCCGATCACGGATGCAGACCGGGGTTTGGGTTGGGGGAAGTTTGATCGCCTGTACGACAATCTTATGTCTAGCATATCTGCACGTTTTCGACACCGGATGGCCGCTGGGAACGACGCAGGTTCCCACCCCGTTCCCCCCCCCCTCTCCCCCCTTTCCCTATGAGCGACGGGAACGGGTGATGGCAGTAGAGCTCATCTACTATCTACCCCATGCAGACGACGTATGCCAGTCATTTTTGCGACTTCCCATGGCTGCCTGTCCATCTTACTCCGCGATGGACGTACCTAAACTCTACCAGGCATCTGCGCTTCTACATATGCCGGGGTGGCGAGTGTGAGGTTGAAGTTAATTCCGCTAGATTCCGAGGAGGATGGGAGGCTCAAATCCGGCTGACGGGGTGTGAAAGTGTCGCGTAGGATCTTGAGTTGGTTCGCAAGGCTGGTTGGCTGCCTACTTACTAGATATTGGTAATAATTTGTTAGATATATCCCCCCGTAATGCATCTTTCTCCATCCTGAGGGTGCTTTGACAGATCGGTCGATCCAAGGCTCTGCATCCGCCATGCAAGCAAGCACATGTCTTCCAGGCTAATGCTCTCCGCAAGGATGCGATGTGATCGCGGCTACTCCTTCGGTGCACCGCAGGCATAGTCGCATGAAAGGGGAAGGAAAAAACTGGAGTGTCTCTCCCTCATGCAAAGTGGCTTCGGGATTGACTAACGCGTTATAATAGGCTTCTCACTGCTGTGGTGGTAGGACATGTGCTTCCACATTGCGTCTAATAGGACTACAAGGCCATATAGATTCATGTACGTCTGCCTGCTTGGAGCCCGGCACTGTGTGACTCCCCATAGCCTGCTTAAGATGTATTGAGTCTCGATGCGCTCAGCCAACCAATGTAATAGTAGGCAGGCTATGAATCATAACCGACCAGAGAATAGCCTCGTGTTGCATAAAATTTTCCTACGACGAGGAGAAAGTACCTAGGTAGGTAGGTTAGGTGTTGCATGTGCTGGAGATAAGGTTGTTATTGTGATCTGTGGAATCTAACTAAATGGTTGTTGGACTTCTGTGAACGACATATCACAAATGTGGACGTAGGTAGTATGTCACACTATATTTCGGATGGCTGTTGTGTTGCAGCCTTCAAGTCAATATGTTGGTCTCATATAACCAATAGTGGGCAAAAGATTACAAAATATCTGCACTGAAGTAGAAATATACCTAATTTACATAATACTATCGGTATTACCCAAGGAGTAAAATGATATCGAGTTAATAAACAAGTTGACCATAATAAGGAGGAGTTGCAGTATGCAGGATTATGTGATGCATGGTAGTATTCTGTACCTATTTGGAACACGGGCAGTATCCATCGCCTTGTTACCATTAAATTCGTGAGACACCGCTTACGATAACTTTTAATCTTATGTAAATCCGTACATTACAAGTTTCAAAGGCGAGCTCCAAGACTAAGATAGGTAGACTTTAAATATGACAATGTAGGTAGGTAGCTATTATTTATAAAGACTCCTTGGAAATCTAGGGAGGGGAGTGTTGACCAGAAGAATTAATGATACTCATAACGAACCTAGAAACATGCTATATTCGTTTCCTTATGTGGTGTGAGGTGTATCAACCACGGCTAGACCTTATGTTAGATAGAAGTAGGATATAATTTTGCTATAAGAACTCTAGTGCCTGATTACCTGTAGTTGGTCGTAATATTGTGCTACTCTCTAGTGTCTTGTATGGACATTTCTTTGACTTAGGCTGACTTGAGATTAGTCGAGATGTTTAATAAACACACAACGTATCTACATCAAAATCTAATATCGTAGGATAGTAAAGAGGGGATAATGAAGCACTTTATAAGACAGATAGGAGTAAGAGGAGAAGGGGGATTAGGGATGCATCAATAAATATTGAACACTTTTACTTACCTACCTTGGTATATTATATATAGCCCTACGGTAACGGAAAGCACATTTAAGCCCATCTGATTACTTCATGACTCCGATGTCAACTATTATTAGCTTTTGGATAAATACTTTAAACAACTAGGGATCTTCCAGAGAAACCCAAGAACCCTTTCTAGTACTAAGCTAACATCTCCACAGCAAAGACCTTCCCGTATTCTTGCATCTCAAGCCTCTCCTTCATGTGCTTCCATGTCTTGTAACTACTCTTAAGCTGTCGTGCCTCAGACTCTATGCGCTCAAGTTCTTTGCACAGCGCCTTTAGTTCCGCGGTCTCCGCGACAAGAGCCCCGCCATCTAGGCTCTGGCTCTCCAGTCGTTTCTTCTCGTTCACAGCCTTGATGAGCTCGCGTGTCTTTGGGCCGAGGTCTGCACCCTTGAATTTCATGCCCCGGCGCGCGATTCGCAGCTCTTCCGATGGGAGATGCTCGGTTTGCTGCGGGCTCGCCCTGGCGAGGACGTCGTCGATGCTCAGGAGGTGGCGCCACACACCAGGACCGGGCTTCACCGCCGCTTGCATGGTGAACGCACATGGTGGCTTGGAAGGCGTGTAGCGGTGGTAGCTGACGATGATGTCGCAGCCGCAAGGGAACGTGCGAGTCGTAACTTGGCAACAGCCATGTGCCGTGCACCCGGAGCTCGTAGAGGAGCAGTAGCATGCTTCTGGGTTTGTGAATGGGTCAACGACGAGCTCCGAAGGTTCTGTTGGATGCGGCATCACCGGACGGCTGTCGCAGACTAGCGAGTGAGTGATGATCTTGAGACACATGTTGAGAGGTAGCTATGGGACGAAGTAGACTGAAGGAAAATTGACTGTTTCTCTATCTGTGGCCTTCTGGTTTAGGAGTTGTTCTATATGGCTTCTGTAACTCTGAACTCTGGAGGAGATAACAGATTATATAGCCTCCTGAATGAGCCTTTATAATATTCGATTCATTATCAGTTACTTGAACATAAAGAGTCTTTGGTGCTATCATGGCTAGAGCTTGAGCTGGATAACGACAAAGAGTCGCGAAGTTATCAAAGGAATTTCAAGAGTTCCATGAGCCTACTGTAGAACATTTTTCAAGGTATCTATCAGCTATGCCAGTGCTAGCAGAATTCCTAAAGCGATCAAACTATGTTTTCAATTGCTTACTATTATTGGCGGAAAGAATATATGTATTGTAGATTAGGTCAACGGTCTAGCTGAAAACACTGAAATTCTTTTATTGTACGGTACTTATGTTCTAGCCAGATTAACATAGACAGCCTCTACAAAGCATCAAGAAAGGCCATTATGCCAGGAATACAATATTATTGAAAGCTTGGCAACACCTTTGATTAAGTTTGAATAGGTAGGTATTGTTGGTAAAAATTAACTCTAGACACCTACACTATGGTGGGTCTGGTATACGTCTACAATTATACATTCCAGCAGTTATATGGTCAATCGCGTAAGATCATGTTTTGTTATAATACCAACACCTAAGATCATTAACATGTCTATATCATACGCCCAGGATTATTTATGAGCAACACAACGAAGACTGGACACCTATTTAGGCATATTGATATAAATGTACAAACCTAACTTTTATATGATTAGCCCTTATAAGGCTTATGATATAAGTTCATAAGGTAGCTGAAACAGACCGTTTGTATGTGGTTTCCTTTGCACTTACCATATCCCCTTTTACTTAGGCCATCATAAATTCTTTTCTATTCATTGCCGTGTTATCATTTATGTATGCTATACGTAAACAGCATGGTGAAATCTAAGCATTATAACACAGTTAAAGATAATAGCTCTGACATACTTCATTGTTACGTATTCATTAGTTGTATTACCTTCTACACTATAGTCTTATACAGTACAAGCCCCCTCCCTTGGAAAATGTGTAAGATAGGGGTAAGATAGGGGTAAGACATTGAGACATATTACATAAGACTTAAAAGGCATTACATATTTTGACATAATGTCATAAAGCTAGTTCATGTATTTGAATTACTCATATTATTACCTAGAAATCAGATATTGTGGTAACATATCATGTTTACTTAGGTATGCAGTAGGATAATTGTGTGAAATGGCTTAGGTTGGCAATGGTATAAACGATTGTATATAGTGAAATATGTGACCATTAGTAACATCCCAATCCTCATAACTATGTCTATTCTTTTCAGTATTCCGTAAAACCTAGCTATTACTGATTATCTCCACTGTCGCCTCCCTATTCAAGAAAAGAGATCTAACTAAGGTTTCATGTTGGCTCATAACATATATCCAAGTATAAACTTCAGGCAATCGTAGTACTCGACTGCGCGCAGTTGGAAGTTCAACGCAGGCGAGCCCAAACTTATGGTAGAGCCACCGGCACCATGGCAGCCGGCGCCGAGGTCGTTGATAGAGGGGGTGCTTCCGGTGTATCCCGACCCGGTATGCTTCTCGATGGGAACTAGGTTGCAGTCATCGCTCAGACTATAGCCAGCGCATCCGCACATCTCGCACATCTCGATACAAATGCCATCCGTAGGAACTTTTCTCGCAGCGCCCTTTCCGCCTATGCAGTCCCAGTTGTCCCAACCAATAAGTGTACAAGCAGCGTTGGTGAGACCGAAGGCCGTGGTGGTTACAAGAAGAATGGTGTTGAACTGCATTTTGGAAGCATATGAATGATTAAGAGCTTGAATATGTGATTCTATAACAGGACTTTGAAAGTATTTTCAATTTAAATGTGAGATAGATGGCGTTGAGGAATGATGCTATGATCTAGTAGAGAGCAGTCGAAGAATTTGTGGAGATATTTTTACCTTTATATACTGCAAACCTTCCAATTTTAGCCTAAGTGAAATCTATACAAGACTTCCGTGCCGCCTTGGATGTACTTATAGCTCCTCTCCACCCTTAACTGTTACGTGCCTTCATTCAGGACTCGTATAATAGTACACAAGACTTATGCGAGTCTCTCCGAGGGCACATGTATCACGGATAGTCAGTGTGTCAATGCGAGGAAATTCTTACTTTGACCTAAACAAGGCTGCGTGAGTCTCTGTCATGAATAGGGGCAATGATGTGGATAGTCTCTGGCAAGAGTAGCATCCACAGTGACAGGCACTTGACATACTATACTTCATTAACAATACGTGTAAGCTCGCAACTTCGGAAACGGGGGTGAGAGGGCTCGAAGACGGGAATATTAGAACTGAGAACTTCTTGAAGGCTTGAACTAGTTAGGGAGTACGAGGGTGACGGGTAGACTAGGAGCCCATAGGATAAGAACATGATAAGGTAATGTGTGGTTTAACATCTGATTTGGCAGACTTCAACTATAGTGAGAAGAGACAAAGCAAGGTAAGTTGTCCGGAAACTTTTGGTATATACCTACCTGGCAAAGAAAAGGATTCTGTTGAAAGAAATCTGTCGTGTTGAGCAAGCTATAAAAATGTTTAACAAGACATTGATCGTTAAGACAATGCTATGGTGTTCATAACACAATCCAAACAGCCCCTTTGACCTACTGACAAAGGCGTCTGATTGTTTCGAAATGGAATAGAAGGGAGTGTCCGAGACATAGGAAGCCCTTTCCATTGTAAGTTTATTATACGTTTGGGTTCTAAACAACAGAAGTGTCTACTCTCAGCACCTCGAACATGGAAGCTTGTAACTTGAAACTCTTAGACTTTCTGTTCATTATCTTGACATGCTGTCTTCCATGTGTATATATATATGTGCGTATATCCCCAGTAGACTTTCCGAGGTCCTGTGTTATCATTCAGTGAATCCAATATCTCTTTCGCAACTCCCGGCAGTCAGGAACTGCATCGCCTCCGAAGTCGACAGAAGAAACCAAGCTAGTCTTGGTATTTAAAAAATCTGTGTCCACATCCGAGGCAAAACACGCATTAGAGATCCAGGTCCAGGACGAGCATCGTCTCCGCTTTCGGCTCTAACAATATTCCAGAAGCGACTACTTGCAAGTGTAGACAGGAGAAAAGATGTGTCGTCGAATTATCACCCACCACATGCACCATGATGTGCGGCAGCCGATGATAATAGACGCCTGCGCCCCTGGTGATCCACCTGTCTTCACTAACCCACTACACACGCCCTTCCATACGTGTGAGGTCACTTGGCCATGCCATGCGCATTGGCTTCTCAACAAGCCTAGAAGTTGCAACTATCATAGCTGTTGTCTGCCTCAGGAGGAGGTTGAGTTCTGTGATCAAATGAAGGACTTCTTCCTCAAAAGCCAGGATAGTGACATGTTCAACTACCTCGAGGAAGATTTGGCGATGGAGCACGAGCCTGAAGAATGCGGGGCCTACTCTTTAGTGCACCGCCATGAGCAGCTCCCATACTTCGGTATCCCGGAAGCGTTCAATTTGTCTTCCGATACTGACTCGTCCGAAGATGGGTGTGGTGTCCTGACCCGAATGTGGCGGGATGATCTACTGGAGGTGGTCTACGGCGAGCAGGATTGGTTCCCGTGTTTCGAGCACGACACCGTGTACAGGACAAATTGGGAGATCCTCTTCTTCCAGGAGGCCGCGAAGCTGTACCAGGCCGAGTGCGACGCGCGCATACAGGATGCCGTGATGACTGACCTCACAGACGCAGCGAACGCAGCGTATGACCGCCAGCTCCCGTTTTGCTCGTTGCATGACTACTATGAGAATAGCACGACCGCGTTTAATAACCTTCTCCGAGCTGAGCAGAGCCTAGCAGAGCAGAAGCAGCTTCTCTTCGATCTTGCGCAGTGGGCCGCCGAGCCGTGCGGTGGGTGTGAGCATTTTTAAAATACAGTGGTCCGACGTGCGAGCTATCCCGGGGCTATTCTCAGAACGATCAACAAGAGTAAGGTATCATCCCTGGATTCGACTCTGTGGTTCGGCTAACTCGCAGCTCTCCGGCTGTTGACGATGCCTGAGAAGCGTTAGAGCCGCACGAATAGGAGTTAGGAGAAACAGGAGTCATCCTAAGCCGCGATGTCGTGATAATAGTCACTCACGCGATATAGGGTAAGGTTTCCTACATATTGCCGTTGTCGGATTCAGTCAGTCCATAAACTTAGGCGTGCTGGGGAAACGGATGTTAACGTAGTACGTGTCTCTTTAACTTGGGTAAGTGTTTACTAACGATTTGCGAGCCATAGAATTTTGAGCGTGGTACAGCAAATCCTTCTTTTTCATAGCTTACATGTTTTACTTGTTTACTCTAGCGAATTCGATATGTTTTTACTTTTCAACTACGCAATCCTAATCTTAGTTCCAGTGACAATCATCAATGATGGGCTGTGACAGAAATTCACGATATCAGTGATCCAAGTAAGCAGGGGCGTTGAAATGAAATATATCCAGCATTGTTTCATAGGCAGAGGTTTCAAAGGTATTTCTATAACAACCTAATGTAAGAAGGCACAGGATTAACATTAAAAGGTGTAAAATATATATAGAAGTCCTAGCTAGATCCCTTATGAGATCTCTAGTACGATTATAGCGTGTTGTGGGTGTTTTCGGCAGTCATGAGCGAGATACATCTAACGTGGCAAATAGGCATGTTATTAAAGTGGTTATACTTTATGAATGAATCTATGTCTAGGTGTCTACCTAATTGTAGCAATATTTAGCAGAGAACCTAGAATCTATTGTCAAGCTCGATTGTGCAAGTTTATACCCACCGTCGCTATGCTTGATTATTTGCTCTAAACTCGGATCCCATCCCTTCTCGTGTTGCTCAACATGGACATCGAATCTGTAGGTGATCGAATGAGTCATGAGTATGTTGAGGAATCGAGCCTTGTCCGATAGCATCGCTTTCAGCCGATATATAGCCTAGGATATGCTCTACTGAATTGGCCTAGCTAGCTATGCACCCGCATATAAATGCTGGGGAGAAGAACTACTGGCCAATCTCCATCCTGCAAAATGACGGGATATTTAGCCCAGTCATGGTGATTATAGTTTCCTGGAGTATTCTGCATCATTGGATTGGACAATGAACTCTCCCGGGCATTACATACTAGATTCTCACCACCTGGATGAATGCGGGTGGGAAAGAATAGCAGCCAACTTGCCAACTGCGGAATGCTAGGCAAGGATGAGAGACGGGACCAAGGACCATGTATTTCAAATAGAGATGGCAACGTGGAGATTTCCTTGCTATTTTAAATGATATATACATAACCTGTCATTTATCCCAATCATTAGGGGATACCGAGCCGTGGTCTCAGCATAATGACTGTATCTCACGTCAACAGACTTTGTTCTAGCCCAGACGAGGCTATGACCGGAAGCACACATATTTCGATAATATGTAGACTTTAGTATGATCCTAACAAGGATTAGACCTTTCAGGGTTGAAAAAAATTGAAGTTCTCCCAGTATACCTCCTTCTTAGGGTTGCGTCCGAATCGAAGCGTAGTAGTAGAAGCTGGCACCTGACTTCATGACGCGTCCATGAAAGTCGTGAGAGCCACAGCTGCGTCCTAATACAAATGGAACGTAGGATCGACAGAGACTATATTATGTCTAAAATATCTTGCTTTAAGATCGCGTTCGTCCGTAGTATTAGACGTGGATTCGACGCACCCCGCATGATCATCCAATTGGTGAAGGGATGGATAAATTGGGTTGCATGCAGGATTTCCAATATGCGGCTCTTGAGATGACCGATGAAGCTCCATCCTTTTTTGGACGACATACGATTTTTGTGTAGCATCACCAAGCTGTGGGAGTCAGGGGTAAGTGTGTTTACTAAACTACTGCAGTTGGTTGGAAGTAACATAGAAGCTAAAGTCAGTTCGACGGGTTATTTGATGCAGTTGTTCTCGGAACAGTCCATTGTGAGTGGCGATTACCAAGAAGAGTACGAACAATACCTAATATGAAAATAAAGGCGAATATTCTGCCCCAAAATATCATCCAAGTTCGGGTCAGAATGGAAGCCATACTGTTTAACAAGGAATTGATCATGGAAATGTGGCTACCACATATGAAGAATGAGTAGTTCTCGCTTCATGTGATCGTCAGGTCCAGATTTGTGATTTTCTGCGTCCCTGAAAAGCCAGCAATATTATTATTCTGTTATAAGGAATGTATTGCCACAGGGTGCTATGCTAGATACGCGGTACATAGCGGTACGTCCCTCATAAGGGAACAAGGAGAGCGTAGTAGGCATAAGGGACGGTACCACAGGTAGTCCTAGTTCTTGTCTGCCGCAGAACAAACGTGGTAATTACCCAAGTTCTTGCTGGGCGCCGCGTGATAGGTATGCTCTTCGTTTAATAACTTCTCATGGCACTGACATCATAAATATACAAAAATACGACGTAGAAAACGTCTTTCTAGGCATTGGGGTCACTTTGGGTAGTTTTCTGCACTCTTGGGTCCTGGCGGGACTGCTGGCAAAATCGCCGGGGAAGCATGTAATTCAGGGGTAAGCGGGAGCACCAATGGCAGGAGATTTCCCACCCTCATCGTGAGTCCTCTGCCTCTGACTAGGACAGTGCTGACTTGCCACCTTCTATGTGATGTATATGTGAAGCTATATGTCGCCTTGGCCTTGAGGTTCTGGCTTTCGGGTTGCGGGCTGCATATCCGTGGATAAGAACTAAGGGAGTAGATGGTGTTCCTGCGAGATCATCCTACTGTCGGCGAGGAGAGAATATTCTTCGGTATCTAGGATCCGCTAATATAAAGTCCTAATACGACCAATCCATTCGATGGCACTCGGAAATCTTCCCGCTGGGTGGCATCATGAGAAATTCAAAGTCACGAACGTCACATCGTAGCGCCGAGTGTTTTATTCTGCAGGGATGAATACAGAGAAGCCAGGCCATAAAATGTGATGTTTCTTTTTACTAAAGTCATGACGACACCGGGCAGAGCAAGGTAGCCTCGAAGAAAACCAGCCGGAAAGTGAAAGAAATAGGGGTAGAGACGAAAAAACATAAATAGAACCTTTCAGTACGCAAAAATTGACCTTCTCTTTCCTCCCTTACCCGCAAGAGCAGACTCCTTAGTACCCTAACTCCTCGTCCAGACCTTAGGCTTATAGCGCTCAATACCCTCTCACCAGACATCAAGCCGTCAACATGAAGGCCTCACTCTTCACTCTCTTGACCTTCGGCGGCTTCTTCGCCAGCACCATCGCCAACCCCGTGGCGATGAGCAGCAGCAGTAGCGTCGAGAAGCGCCAGGACGAAGAGTACGACGAACTCAACGCGAGCCTGACCACTCTCTTCGAGAAGATCCAGGAGCAGACCGCTATTATCAGTAAGCAGCAGCACCAAGCCCTATTGATTGATTGATCGTGGTGGCCACCACCACCACCTCCCCAGCCGCTAACGGAGAGTCTAGACGAGACTGTGCAGGCCGCCCCCGAGGGCATCTCCGAGCAGCAGGCCAACGCCACCGCCGAAACCCTAGCGCCGCAGTTCCAGGCCATCACGGACCTGCTGCGCGGCTCGACGGCCCAGTTCGTCAAGCGCTCCTTCGGGAGCGCGCACACCAAGGCGGACCTCTTCGCGACCGTGTCCATCATCATCTGGGAGCTGCTCTTCACCGTCAAGTCGGTGGTCTTCAAGCTCGGTCTCGGTAAGAAAATGATTAAAACATACCTATCTACCTATGGAGCTTATGAAATAGGTAGCCGTGGCTAACTTTACTTAAACTACGTAGGGCCCGTCCTGATCTACGCGACCCCCCTGGTCCTGGGCCTCGTCGATCTCCTCAAGGCGCTCGACAAGGTCGTCGCGGGCCTGCTCTACGCCGTCAAGGAGGTCGCCGACGAGCTGCTCAAGACCGTCGGCCTGGGCCTCTTGGGCGTTATCCCGCCTCCGTAAGGAGACAGCAGGTTGTGCCGGTTGGTGCTCATAACCTGCGGTATCGCAGGTGAGGCAAACAGGTCAGGAAGGAAGGAGTACCTAGTTTAGGGATGTTCGGGCCTGGAAAACACGCATGGAAAATATCGATGGGGGGTTTTTCTCTCCCTTACTTTTTAGATCACAGCATGTTCCCTTGTGGACACGTACTTGTGGCAAATTCCCTTAAGACTTTCTTTGATATTGTAGATGGATGGTTAGTTAGCTAGTTGTAGACCTTGCTACTAAAGACTATATCACTCACACCTAGCTACCTACCTTATTAGACGGGTGATTGAGCAATGACGATATCCTGTAAGAGAGTACCGACCCAGGCCGCACGTTGGTCGGAAATGGTAATCATATCGTACACACAACTAGGTAGGCAGTGTAGGCGACCCAGTGTCAACCTGGATATACAGCATTGATGGGGGGAGGGGGTGGGGTTTGCCCGAAGTTGTCGTTACATTCGCATTCGCAGCTGAAGTTTGAGCGAGAGCCGCTTTAGCCGACGAGATTGACATTCTCCAGTGATCTGATTTCCTGCATGTCCCATCCCCATCCCCATCCCCATCCCCCCAACCCAATGCTCATCTCGTGGGGATGGGAGATAATATCATTATGTGAATAGGCCCTAGGTAGGTAGGTAGTGCGATTTCAGGAAAAAAGGAAATCTAGAAAATATGCAGGAAAGCAAGGTCCCCTACCCACCTAGGCAGTGCGATGCGACAAGGATGAGGCAGATCACACGGCGCCCAGCGCCCGCCATTGGCCGCCGGCGCATCGTGAAACCCAGGATACCTGTCGTCGAACGTCGCAGTTATCCGTCAAGAGATCGCAGCCGGGGTCGGGTGGGAGGAGGCTTAGGCTGTATGTAAAGTTGAGGCTCTTACACGAGTTCGAACCCCTGGGTAGGTTAGGTTAGGTTATTTTTCTCCTTTCCCGCCCCGTCTGTTCTCGAACCAGAGCGTGCGCGCTGGGCCGGCGAACACGACCAGGGCCCCCCCTTTCGCGGGTTAGACTTCCCTGTCCAGCAGTAGGTAGGTAGGTAGCGTCGCGGGTTGGCTCGAGTCTCAAGGAGCACGACGTTGTATTTTTTCGCTCCCTCGACATGAGACGAAACGGGACGTACCTAGTAAAGGGGAGGGGGGGGACTTCTGGCACTGCAGTGACGCTCGACAGACGTCAAGTAGTTAGGTAGTAGGTAAGGGGAACATGGCCCGTCTTATGCTTCGTTCAAACGTGCAATTTTAAGTAAAGGTCCCGAGGATCGACGGCCTGATTTTCAGGGCGAACATCAGACGCGCAGTTGATAAAAGAACCCGTGATGCCCTCCCTTCCCTAGATACTTACCCCCGACTCTGATCGTCACCCATCCACCTGTTCGTCCTTCTTTATTTTTTTTTTCTATTCCTCTTCTCACAATCCTGCTGGTCTGCTTTTATTTTTTCTACTCGTTTCGATTCACCCATTTAAATAACTAAAAGACAAGAGATAAGGTCCTTCTGGAAAAGGTTACCTCTACTCCTTCTCATACACTCGTTCGTCCCTAGTTCACCTTCGCTTCGGCTTGTACATATATACCTATAATATCACACACACACACATATATATATACCCGTACCACCACCAAAGGAATCGAACATCCCAAATCCAACAAAATGCGATCTCCATCCCTCTCCGTCCTCGCCCTCGCGGGCCTCATCGCCACCTCCGCCGCCAAAATCCCCTTCGTCGCGACCTCGGACGTGATACCCCTCCCCGACTCGTCCTCCGGCTCCTCATCCGCATCCACCGCCTCGTCCGCAGCCATCAACGCAGCCACCGCCGTGTCCGCCGGGGTGGCCGCCATCCCCGTCACAGGAACGGCCAAGCGGTCGGCGCGGCGCACCATGGCCTCGCGGCGGCAGAGCAGCAGCAACGGCGGGGGCCTCTGCACGGTGATCGGGTCGACGGCGCTGCCGGCCGAGGTAGCGACGGTAGCCGCGTCGCTAGCGGATAGCATAACGTGTTCGTCGAGCCAGACGACGATCGCCAAGGTGCCGGACGCGACGTCGGGGAGCACGAGCTTCTCGTCGGTCGACTTCAGCACCGACGCGCAGAAGCGCACGCCGCTGCAGTTCGCCCTCGACGAGTTCGCCACCGACGACGCCGACCTGGCCGCCACCGACCTGCAGACCTTCCAGGACAAGCTCGACGTCTACCTCGCCACCGAGGCCGGCATCCGCAGCGTCGGCGGCAGCCTCGCCATCAAGGTCCCCAAGTTCTTCCTCCAGATGCAGGTCAGCCGCATCCAGACGGCGCAGGGCAACCCCCCTGCTGCAGCCGGCCAGCAGGTCGATCACCTGCGCGACAAGGTCATCAAGAATGCTGCGGGCGAGAGCCAGGCACTCCTCGACCAGGTGACGAAGCTGGCAACTCAGGTTAGCTAAGGAGGTTCAGATGCCGATAGGCATTTCCTACCAGTAGGTAACAATAGTCGATGGCTTACGAGTCTCGCATGTTGTACATTATACGCGCAAGGGAAAATGGTATTTAGCGAAGTGGTTGTGATCTGTCAGTCGTGCAGTGACCGTCTGGCCTGGTCTGAATTAGCTGTATTTATTCACTACATGCCTATATATATTCCAGATCTATATTTCCCGAAGCAGTACTCCAATAGGAGGAGTGGTGTATAGTTGCCCTGTCCATTGCCATGTCGATATGTCCATCTAAACGCCCGTCTAATGCAGATAGAGGTCTACCTGTACCAACAAATGCTTTTCCAACCCGGTCCGTGTGTTTATACATTTGGCGACAATAAATCGTATTTGACGCATCTCTCGACCTATATTGGTAGTCGTCAGTTATATATCCTTGTTATAGTTACTGTAAGAGGTAGGTATAGTCAAACTTACGTCCTCGATGCTAGCCTGCATGAATCTCCTCGCCTCTAACCCAGCCCAAACGAAGAACATGGAGAAATCACCCCCTTTCATCATTTCAGCCCCACTCTGAGCACCGAGCTGTCTGAGGATGGGCAGGGAACTGCTTAAAAGGTCTACGTTTGGGTCGAGACTTCGGCCGATACCTTCAAGCAGCAAGATACTGATCACGACATTTACAAAGTCACCTTCCAGTCTCACGTGGTGACCTCTCACCATATCTAGGACCTGCTGGAGGATATCGCCAATCTTGACATTGCCGAGCGCGAGGGTACGACTTTTGACACTTAGTACGAGATGCTGCATCTTCAAGGCAAATATCTCCTTGTCGATAACAGCTTCCGGTTGCCGACAGCGTTCGCACATGAGATGGCCAGCTTTATATCCATCGAACTCAGCAACTGCTCGGAAGAGGTCAAGAAAATTGCGACGGTTTGTCGCGTTTAGTTCCGTCACCAGTCCCGTATCGATGAAAATGAGTTGCGGCCGGAAGCCTTCGGCATCGATCTTCTTTAACTCGGCTTCCCATGCTTTCAAATCCTTCTTCTTGCGATAGGGTCGGAGACGGGCTAATACTTGCTCGGTGACATCCGGTTGTTCATGGGGGCGCATCCCTTCACTCGACGAACGACGGCGGAGGTGGAGATCAGGCTGTTCGGTTTGGTAAAAGCGCACCATGATATTCCCAGGATGCAAGTCTGCATGTACAAAATTATCAAGGAGTAACATGCGCAAGAAGGCATCTAGTCCCTCCTGGGCGATGTCTCGCTGGAACACGCCACCCCCATTTTCAAGAAAGTCTGCCAATGGCATGCCCTGGGCGAATTCCTCTATGAGGACCTCGCGCGTAGTGAATTCGAGATAGGGGAAGGGAAACCACGCGGTTGTACGGTGTTTGAAATTGCGACGAAACTTGGCCAGGTTAGCCGCTTCGATGCGAAGATCCAGTTGTAACTTCATCATCTCCCCAAATTGCGCCACCTCGTCGGGCAGCGACAGCCATTCGATAGTTGGTATCATGTTGAGAATGGAAGCAAAGAAGCCCATGATGCGTAGATCTCGTCTGACTATCCGCTCGACCCGAGGGTGCAAGACCTTGACGGCGACGTAGGAAGAAGGGACTCGCTTCGGCATGCTTTTTAGGACCGTGTCGACATTGCGGCGGACATGCCGGCGAATGTTGGGCGTGTCTGATACATCTACGTCATCAGGGACCGTGAGATCCGGCTTCAACTTCGCACGATATACTTGGGCGATGGCGCCAACACCCAAGGGGGCCTCTTCGAATTCATCAAATATATCCTCAAAGTCTCTCCCACCAAATGCGGCTTCGACTATCCGTTTCGTTGCGTGTATAGAGTGGGCGGGGGCATGGGAGTGTAGCTTGGACATTATATCACACATCTCGGTGGGAAAGATATCGGTCCTCGATGCCGCCCATTGACCCAGCTGACAAGGCGGTTGCGTCAGCCCAGAACAATACTACGAACATGGCCAAGTGAGTCGTCTTACCTTGATAAACGCAGGGCCCGCGGTCTCCATGCTCAACACCAAAAAGTTATACCACCATAACGTGCCCGACCTCTCGTTGTCGCGATGCCGCTGGCGACGACCAAGCCATATTGCCGGAACGGTCAGGATGACGGGGACGAAGATGAGGAACAGATGGCAGAACCGGAAGCCGGTGCATAGAGGCTCCCACAGGTACAGATCTAGGTATATCATGACCGTGCGCTTGAAGCGTGAGAAGCGGCCAGCATCATAGTCTACCGTCCTCTTCAGCTTCAGCTCCTCGCGCGAGGCCTGCAGCATGCGCGCCTCGGCCGTGTCTTCGGTGCCTCCATTGTCCTTCTCAGAGAGCTTGATGAAAGCAGCTGTTCCCAGCGCACCACCGGCAGCGGCTTGGAGTAGTATAGTGTGGTGGTATCTATAGGTCCGCGATCGGAATGGAAGAGTCGAGTGCCATCGGTAGAGTCTAGTAACCTTGGGGGTATTCGGGGCGAGTCGAGCAACGGGGGAGAAGAGGCATCGTTGCGCGCATAACCGGCCAAGCGCATTGGTGGCCAGTCCCATTTCTTCGGGGAATCGGGATCGTTGATTAGGTCGGCGAGTTTCTCATAATTATAGACATCATCCGATGTGCAGGGTGGGAGGGGTGTGTCTGTCTGGTGTCTGTGTCTGTGCCTGTGGTTGTGGTTGTAATTGTAGTTGTGGTTGTAGTTGTAGATGTTTTTTCTAGGTTTCAATGCTCTAAGCTGCATTCCAATTCCAGGTTGAGGACTTTACGGCGGGCTCCTTAGGGTAGGTACTCTACACTTACACTATCTATCTAACCTAGTACAAAGTACCTCGGAATGCGGGAAAGAGGGATGTTAGTGACGTAACCTATTTACTTTGTAACCTTAGACTATTTACAATCGAAACTAAGATAACAGCTTGAACGACGCAAACACTATCGGTGGGCATATCCCCGGTTGAACAGGTGTGACCCTGCCCGCCAATCAGATACCGCCTACACCGGTGTCGTCTTTGCTCCGCTTCTAGATAGGTACTTGCTAGTGTACCCAGGCTTTGCCACTGCCGATTCATCAATGCGATAATAAAAAAAAGTTAGTTCGATACCTTAAAGATCTCTGTCTTTGCGATAGCTACTTACTTACCTATCTACCTACCTACATACGTCTACCTCTACCTTTGACATCCCTAACCTCAAGCTAGACCTATACAACATATACTAGATATTTTATTGACACGCAGTTTCGTGTTATTTCTTATCCTATAAAATACAACCTCATCTAATCTATATCCATCATGGGTTGGTTCTGGTCCGACGGTCCTGCGACGAACGCCCAGAGTCGACCTCTGTTATCCCACCACACATTCATACCCCAAGATGCATCTGCAACACCACCTGTAAGTTCTATTTCTCTCCATCTGGGTCGTCATCCAGCGTCATAATCCTGGAGCTAACAACCCTCCGTGATAATAGCCAGCATGTCCTATGCACAAGCACCAGAAGTCGGCCGATAACATGACCCCTCCTTCGACATCCCCGCCCACCTGCCCCATACCCCACGAGCCCGAAGAACAGTCGGCCTTCTCTAAACTCAACCCCCTAAACTACATGTTCCGCGACCTATCCCAGGCGAGAGCACCGAACCAGACCTACGCCCTCCCCACCTCCCGAGAGCCCTCGACTATCCCGAGGGGCGATGGCGATGGGAACTGGGAGTACCCCTCGCCCCAGCAGATGTACAATGCCCTCCTGCGCAAGGGCTACGACGACACCGACGTCACTGCTGTCGAGAGCATGGTCAGCGTCCACAACTTCCTGAACGAGGGTGCTTGGGCCGAGATCATGGAGTGGGAGAAGCGTTTCGCCGGTGGTATCTACAAGGGATGGCGCAAGTGTAGCCGGGGCGAGAATAACTTCGACACGACAGTGAAGAAGTACGGCTACGAGAAGGAGGTAGAGGAGTTGAGTCCCAGCCTGGTGAGATTCCAGGGTCGGCCCCAGGATATGACACCGAAAGCTGCCATGATCCAGGTTATGGGATGGCTGTACCCTTCGGCCTTTGGGTAAGTTGACGTATGCGAAGTGAGCGCCAGGTCTGTATACTAATACCGTGTAGTACCGAACCTCCTTTCGACCGACACGACTGGTATGTCACACGCGACACCGACAACAAGCGGAAAGAGGTTCGCTACATTATCGATTACTACTCGGGCCCGCCTGAGCCCACCGGGGAGCCTGTGTTCTACCTAGATGTTCGACCAGCCTGTACCCCTATGGGTGCCGTCGAGCGAGCAATTCGCTGGGGATCTGATGTCTGGTGGAGAGCCTCTGGAGGTGATGTCCGAGAGCAATCAAAGCAGGCAGATTCGAAAGAGTCGAAATGATAGAGATGATGTGGTTCCTCCCCGTCACAGATATGATAATAAAAATATAAATAAATAAAAAAACATATGGTGGATCTGGGATGACCGGCGCAACCAAGGGGAGCTACGGAGTTCGGGTTCACCATGAGTGATGTATCAATAAATCATACCAAGGGGGGAATGGATGGGTGGTTGTTTGGATATTACCCCCTGTCTCTCCCTGTTCCACGAGTGGCAATACCATTTGCTCAGAATGCATCACGACTCTTCGATTTTTATGAACAATATATGATTAACTCTGTGTACACTATCGCGCCTGTTCTTTTCACCATCTGCTTACCTCTTGATATTCTACTCTAGAGAGGGGCGATATCGGTGTCGTGAGTTCGTCTAAAGTCACAAAGGCGGTCCACTCCGGGTACCTAGTCGGCCCCTCTGTCTCTCTCTCACTCTTTCTTTCTCTTTAGGTTAAGCCTCGATGACCACGCGTAGAGCCCATGACGGTTAATGGGGAATCCTCCCATCGTGGATCCTCACCTTCGCTTGTAGTGTCTACATGGGTGGGGAGTGGGGGTAAAGTGCTAACGCTCAAAATTGATTCCTTGCATATATAGCCTTAGCTGAAGGTCAGATGAACCAGAATCTCCCATCCGTGCCCTCTTCTGTCAGTCAGGGTCTTGGGGGGATCGGGAATGGAGAGCATCCTCCATCGTCAGCCGACCCGACTCCTCGTCCTAATCCCGAGAGACAGGTTCGGCTTAGTTATTTATTCCTTTACAAAATGAACGTTTCACTTTTTTTGCACTTGACTTATATGCTGTGTCAGCACTGACCTGCTATGCGTAATTACTTACTACCCTGAGAAGAGAGCTCAGGGTATGCACATACACACCCACGGTCATTATGACAGCATGGTTAGCCCTGGCGTCAATGCATCGCGCCGATAACACTTCATGGATACAGAGTGCCGCATGTGTAGCTTCATTCACTTACGCCGAGCTATGGTGAATTTCTACCTAGGTCAAGTGGGCTAGTGTGTGAGAGCGGTTTCTGTATTCGAGATAGCCGCGTGAGCTATTAACCGAACCGGGAGGGGAAACAGAAGACTGTCATCGTGGTGACTATGAAATGAAGAATAAAAACCAGGTCATGGGTTGATTGTTGAGGGGAGGGGATCACCAGCTCATCCCTAGCCCAGCGCATCCATTTCGGCCGATCTAACCTAGGTTACTTCTTTGAAATATTTCCATATTGTGTCTCTTGTAATATAATATAATATAATATATATCCCACGGCCACTGGTAAACGTGTCCATCTCACCAACTTCGGCAAATATGAATAAACCCCCCGCCAGCCAACCCAACTTGACAGATTGATTAATACACACGGATAGAGACACAGAGAGACGGGGAAGTGAGAAAAAAAAACTATTTTAACAGGGAAGACGTCGCCACCACCATCACCCGCACTCACCACCGATGAGTGAATAACTACCTACCCTATCTCCCCATAAACTCGACGAACTACCTACCTACCTACCTCGCTTACCGCTTCTCACTCCTCGTCGTGCAAACTAAAGCATACTTGACCTTGTCCACCTATCCACCGTACCCGTTACCTTACCTCCATACCATCCATACACACGTGCATATTGGTATAACCCTGGCCTACGATCCTCGAGCTAGCTGTTGCCAACCCCCGGTCTGCTGGAGTCTAGTCTACCCAGAAGTGCAGTAGGTTGGGTAGAGATTATCGACCATCGATTTTATTTTATTTTTTTGCCCTGCCAGCCCTGCCAATTTACCTGGGCAGGGTACATACACTTACTTACACAATTGGCTTTGCGACTCATCTACATATCACTCTATATCTCTTTTCACCAGAGTTTTAACCCGAAAAAAAAAGGAAAGAAAGCACCCCATTACCTACGCCTTCTTTCGTTTCCCCATCTTAGCCCAATCTCCATCTTCTTTCCACCCATCCCCTCTCGTTTGTAGAGGTAAGGCCGGCTCGGAAGGGGCTGGTGGGTTGAGGGTTTGGGAGGGGTCGTTGGACGATCGAATCGAATTGACTGATCTGATTCGATTCGGGGACGCTCAAGGTGGTGCTGTATGTATGTACGTGAGATGCGGCGCCGGGTTGCGTGTTAGTCAACGACAGTAAGAGGTTAGTTTCCTCTTGGTTTCCTCTGTCTCTTTGTTTTCCACCGCCCTTTCTCTTGTATTGGTGTGTACATATCTTGCAACGGTTGGGTGGTTCGTCTTCTTACTTTTTCTTCTGTAGGGTAGTTAATACCTGCCTTTCGCCCTCTCCCTTTCTTCCTTTTTGTCTTTTCTCTCTTCTCCTTCCTGTTTTCAAGTTCCTCTCTGAAAACATCATACCACTTATCAATTTTTTTATTATCTGGGTTGTTATGGGGAACTGGTTTGTCCTTCCCCAGTTAACGACTTGACATTGTCCCATAACCAACCACCACAACTGCCCCCCACCGACAACTTATATTGATACGGCACACAACAACTCACTATCAATCTACGCATAGTTTATACCAGACGCTACACACCCTTCTCACACTTACACGTTATTCCGGCTCTATTTCCTACGATATTGCGGCGCAATACGTACGATTTAGATTCGAACCTTTGTTTTTCTTACAAAGAAAACATAAAGAAAGAGAAAAAAAAGAAAAGAAAAAAAAACATAACATCCCACTTTCTACCCCCCCTCCTTCATACCTATTTTTCTCCCCTCCACCCCACACCAGCAACGCACGCACAATACCTACATACCTCACCGCCACTACGCCAACTAAGAAACTCTTGGCGCGCGGGTTTTGAAAGAAAACGAAAAAAAAAAAAAAGAATGGAGAATCTAACCTACCGCATCGGCGGCTACGAAGTGACGCTCGTGGACGGGCTCTGGATCGGCCTCGTGGCCCTCGAGGCCCTCATGATCACCGGCGCGCTGGGACGGAGGGCGTACAAAGCCATTGGCAACTCGAGACACGTGAGGGCCGAGCCCGCCAACAACAACAATATCAATACGCAATACTACTATAACTAGGTCAACCTACCTATCTACTTACTTACCTACCTACATCACAGGGTGTAGGTAGGTAAATAAGGTATAAATGCATGCCCGGGGGGAAGAAAACCACCAACTGGTGAAATTCGAACAGAAGACAGAGTGACGGGCTGTCTTGTCGGTCCTAGGATCAAGAATCACGACGAACGAACAGACGAACGAGCGAGCGATTGAGGTTTACTCTTCCACTTTTTTTTTTCTTTTACTGTTTTTCATTTTTGCATTAAGGGTTTCAAAAAGGCACCGGGGTCGGGAATGGGAACATAAGGCGCTGCTACGTTATTGTATTTTTGCATCTATGGGGTTCTTATTAGCCGCTGCACCTATACGGGAGGGAATATCCAGGTATTATCGGCAAGGCGGGGCGAAATCGAAGTTAGTGACGAATTGACGAGGGAAACGAATTGGACTTGTATATACAATACTTATCTGTTACCTGTCTCCAAGGTTCATGATGTTATTTGTTGTTGCTTACAAGGTCACTTCAGCAGCACTTCGACCTTGCTTAAGTAGGTTAGGTACCTATTAACAATGCAATTGATGTTGCGTATTGAGTGACAGACACAGGATTGAGTTATGAGAAATAAAATAAAGCAAGTAAAACAATGCAGATGCATCTCGCAAAATATGTGATACTTGACCGCGGAGAGGGAGAGGAATTGAGCATAGACCGGGAATCATGAAAATCAGTTTCCAAATTTCGACCATAGCCAACACCCAAAAAATCCATATCACTTCAATAAGACACGAGTGTCGCCAATTCCATGGTGGGAGAAGAGTGGTATGGAAAGACAAAAAAAGGAAGATTCGTTGGACATTCTGGGAATTGAACCCAGGACCCTTTGCAAGCACTGTTTAGAAGATGCGAAGCAAATATCATACCCCTAGACCAAATGCCCGAACAGATGTTAGTATGGGTGTTAGGTAGCAATATGTAGCTTATTCCATGCTAGCTCATCCTGGGGTAAGCGGCGTCACTAAAACCGAACAGCTTAGGCTGGTAAGTTTTAGGTAGTTTAACCAGGAGTTGATTATCTAACTTAAACTAACCAATGCGGTGTAAGCGGGGGAACATTTGGACTCTTTAAAACCCCTAACTTAAAGCTAGCTAACTTACCAACGTTTCAATGTAGCTATTAATGTCACTATTGATAAGAATTCTAGAAATAAGCAAGCAGTTGATGATTTGTTGCGCCAACTACATCTTCGGAGACATTAGGTTGATTAGTTACAGCGCGCGAGGAGTTAGTGGGTTTAGGGGGGGCTAAGAAAAGAATGGCAGCGAGAGAAAAATGCAGAGGGTGTCAGTAAGCCCAAAGTTTGCATCGAACCTCGATCTATTAATTCGAAGTTCAAGTTTGCCGATTCATGCAAACCCCCCGACGAAAAGATGGAGAGCTTGATCTCAGATAGAAGTGATTCCAGATCTACCTGCCTTAATGGATAGGTGGATGCTACCTAGTCTAAGCCATACGTTGGTTCCCGGCCTATAAAAGTTTCGAATGCTGCGTACCTGGAATTACGTTGGGAAAGCCGTTATCGAGATCCTGTCCCACAGAGTCGTGTCTGGCGAAGCAACGAGTTTCGATTGCTGAGCAGATAGGTACGGTTGAGTGCCGCCGGCGCAGATAATAACATAGAAACTCCCGCATGCAAGTCGTAAGTAGAAAACTCAGTGGGATATGATGTCTAGGTTAGGATATGGACATGTAAATAAAATATGATCATCTCTGCTAGTTGCTGGAATACTACGAACAAAATGCCCAGCGATAAAAGAAGGTAGGTATTTATAAAGCCGTACATTGGGCCCCCCTTTTTCTAAGAAACGCATCTCAAATATCCTCAGAACTATATAGTAGTTCACCAGTTGCCAAGCTCCTAAGCCTAGCATCGTAGTGCCCGTCACGGCGAAACGACCTTTCACAGCTCATCATGACTGTTGCCGACCTTGTTCTCTGTCCCCGCAGGGTCCCTATTTTGCTCATTAACAGCAGTTCTACGCATCTCAAATTAGCTCCATGGCCCCCATCTTCAGGCGCCTACCTACCTAAGTACCTCCCCAGAACCGAGCCATGCAGTGTGGCAGAGAAGAAGAAGAAGAAGAAAGGAAGCTAGAAGAAGAGAGAGAGAGAGAGAGAGAGAAGAGTATCAGACTCACAAGAACAACTCGCCATACCCATCCCCGTCCCCACGCCGCACATCCACGACCTCGGGGCGGGCGTACTCGCAGCCGAAGCCGAACATGCGGCCCTCGAGCACGGGGGCGGGGGTCTGCAGCACGAGGCGCTGCAGGCGCTCGGCGCTGGCCAGGAACCGGTCCGCGACGTCCTCGGCGTACCGCGCGAACGTGAGCCGCCCGTCGCGCTTGCGGAACCGCCCGTCCACCAGCACGTGCACCATGTCCCCCACCCCCGCGTGCAGCACCACCGCCGCCACCGGGTCGTTCCACCCCAGCATGCCCGGCGACCGCCCGTCGAACACTACCAGGTCCGCTTTGGCGCCTACTTTGATCACGCCGAGGTCGGGACGACGTACTGTGGAGAGGGGGGAGGGTGGGAGTGGTCAGTACGTAGGTAGGGAATTTCTGCTTGAGGCAAGGGGAAGGGGGGGGGATGGGGGAATAGGGAAATCGAATCACTTACGCGCCCGCGCGCCCTGCCGCGTCGCGAGCAGGAACGCCTGCGCGGCGGACATGGGGCTGGCGGCGGGGATGCGCCAGCGCGCGACGAGGTCGTCGTAGAGGCGGCTGCGCGTGCGCTGCAACCACAGGCGCGCCTGCGTCAGCAGGTCCGTCGAGAAGGTGAAGTGCGTGTCGACGCCGAGCGCGGCCTGGTCGAGCGCCCGGTGCGCCGCCGGGTGCGAGTGCCCGTAGTGCATCTCCGACTCGGGCGTGATCGACACGAACTGGTCCGTCGCCCGCAGGAGCGCCGCCGACGCGGGCGCGATCCCGGTCCCGTGCGAGAAGACCACCGCTGTGCTGGTGTTGAGGATCGAGTACGAGTGCAGGAGCTCCGGGTGGTTGTTCGCTGGGAGAGAGAAAAGGGGGAGAAGGGAGTTAGTGAAATTGTATAGGAGAGGAGAATTGTGTAGATTGGCGTTATGTCGTCCTATGGCAGATACCGACTGGAGACTGACTACGTGTAGAAACGTGGATGGGGAGAGACTTACTGGGCCAAACACTCCCTAGCCAGTGGGTGGTCAGAACCGGTATCTTGTAATCCCTATTATCGTAGTTAGCCAGATCCGCCCGATTTATTTATCATAAAGAAACAAAATAAAAACCACATTCACACGCACTTAATCAAATCAACTACAGCCTGAGTCTCCTCGGTGTTCGGAGACTCCCAACCGTCGTAAGCAACCGCGATAGTGGTCAGCGCGTCGTCCCCGCTCGACCTCTCCTCCAGCCACCCCTTGACGTCCGCGATCTGGGCCGCGACGCCGTAGTCGCCGTAGGCCGTAAACGAGGGGCTCCAGTAGACCCGCGCGCCGCTGTCGACCGAGGCGTCGAGGCCGGCGCGCGAGCGCTCGGTGGACCAGATGTGGTGGGCGTGGTCGAGGGTGGTGGTGACGCCGGCGTTGAGGGCCTCGAGCAGGCCGGCGAGCTGGGAGATGTACACGTCCTCGGCGGTGTAGACGGCGGCCGCGTAGTCGCCACGGTACCGGTACAGGTAGTCCGGCAGCGTCGTGTTGGAGGCCAGCGTCTTCAGCGCCGTCTGCCACCCGTGCCGGTGCGTGTCGATGAACCCCGGCGTGATGATCTTGTGCCGGCTGTCCACGACCTCCGTGTCGGCCGGGAGGTCGGCTGCGGTCGAGGGGATCTCCGAGGACGAGTAGAGCCCCGAGATCTTGTCGTCGGTCACCAGGAGCGCGCCATTGCGGATCACCTTCAGCGCCTCTGCTTCCTCGTCAAATGCGATGATGGTGGCGCCGGAGAAGAGGATGGAGGAGGAAAAGACAGGGCAGAAGGCACTGGCGAGAACAAGGATATCCGATAGATGCATGGTGGCATAAAGCACATAACTCTACAGCTCAAAAGCAGTGACAGGCTAGAATCAGTGGTCAGTATAGTTGGACTAGCGCTTTTGTGGTATTGAATCCCACAGGCGATGTCGAGGTCGACCGTAACATCGGTATTGATGGGGCCTAATATATGTACATGATATAAGAAGACCCCGCGCGGAGAGACTGGGGATAGGCTGATTCCCTCGCGACCCATCGAGTTGCATCTCCAGAGCTGTGCCGCATCTTCTGGGTAATTCCGCTGCTTGGCACAAGACGTGTAATCTATAAATAAATAGTGGTTGCAAGAGCTAAAAAGTCTTATGCCAAGCTGCGGAATTATACAAAAGAGGCGGTAGATCATATATCGATGCATATACATCCCGCAAGCTGCTGGAGAAGGAGATACGTTAGCACCGCTTACCTCGGGGTCTCTGCAACTTACCCGAGAGGGCGAAAGTAAGACAGTACAGAGTGTCATAGGGCGATTCGTTCGTGCCGTAAATCAAGGCAGTTAGGCATCCCCCCCCCCCCCCCCCCCCCAAACTTTGCATGCAGATATAGATAGATGATCTACTTCACTATTATGATACGAAAAATGTACCTTTTGGTATTATATAACACATCCCTCGACGAGAAATCATGCCATGGTGAAAAGGGGGGTGGGGGGGAAGGTACCACTATGGAAAGGGGGCGAGGGGAGGCGTTGTAGGGCAAAATGAACAGAAACCCTACACAGTCTGTATTCGAGATTCATGCAGCGTTCTGGCTGAATTCTCCAGGTATTTATGGTCTAGAAACTAGTCATAGGAAGAACTCGAGGTATTCGGTAAATTACTATGGTTCCTTGACCAGATTCTGCAATGCACGGCACAGGCAATAGGGAGGGCAAATGTAGGTAAGAAAAGGGCTCTGTGGCCAATATGAGATTGTTAAGTTGCCAGACTGTGCGGGTGTGAAATCATCTATCTACCTGCGAGTTGTTGTCTTCTCCGTCATCATCATCATCTTCATCCTCATCATCATCATTGTCCTTATCCTCGTTCTTCCTCTCCCCTATTTTAGCGGGAGGAAACCATCCTTCAACGAAAGAAAGAAAGAAAAAAAAAGAACGATAGGGGAAGAGGGAAAGGAAAGAAAAAGCTAATGTCGACTGAAACTGAACCAAGATTTTGTTCCCCTCTAGCTCACTATATCTGGCGATCGTGTCGGGTGCGGTCGGGCCTTGATGACCACGGAAATGACATCCGGCGAGCACGGAAACAGTATATAGATAATTCCTCTTAAATGGCGAGGAAGTTGCGAGTAGGACGAAATAGTAGCGAAGATGAGGATATGTAAGAATCTTATCAGGGCGTAGAGCGTGTCGGTGGGAGGCAGGACAAAAAGAGGCCAGTTACTCTTTCTTCGGCTCGGAAAACCCATTCTTCGGCTTGGTTGCTATTATCCCCGTCCGGCTGCTCTTGTTGTTTCTACTCTTCGAGAGCATCCTTGTTGGTAGCTCTATAGTACCGGCCCGTACCACGTCGGTACGGGTGAGCTCGTCTAGAGCCCACGGACGACAGAGGGCGCAGCACCATACCCTCACGCAGACGCGCCTTAGGGGGCTCTTCGGCCTGAGCACGTTCCTCAAGCTGAGGTTCGGGACCTTGTAGAGCTCTGGCAGCTTGCACGACTTGCTGCTTGACAATGCGGCACTTGTCTCGGATCTCGTCGAGGATTGAGCGATCCTATCGCGACCTAGTCCACCGGGAGATGATGCGGGAATAGATTTGCGCAAATTGTTGAACCATATCTGCCTCAACCATAGTCGCAAGTTCATCAAGGCAAGTAGCCCTGTCTCCGATTCTGTTTATGATTTCCTCGAGACTGGGCACATACGGCTGGGTATACATTTGTCCGGATCCTAGGAACCAGCACATTTCCTTTAGGGCCTGGAGGAATATTGGATGTAGGCTTGAGAAGACATGCTTTACAACATAGTCTTTCTCGTAGGATGCCATCGGGCGCTCACGCCCGGTTGTAGCACCATTATGGCCTGCTTTTTTTTTTTTCGATGTTAGAAACCGGTACATTATCAACCAGGAAAGCTTCGTAGGGGGTTATTCATACGCTCGGAGGCCTGTGAGCCCATAGAACCCCGACGGTTCGTGGCAGTATTCTCCATGCCGAATCTGGAGCCTTGGCTCTGACGCAAGATGAGTATGGTAGGAAATGAGGTGCGTAATACTGGTGTGAGGAAACCAAGATGAGCCAGTGCTGATCCTGTAGAGGTTGGAATTTATTTTGTGGGAATATTCCCTGCCAGAAATAAATCCTGTGTGGGAAAGAAGAGAAGAACTCTTCCTTCCTCATCCTTTTCTTACTCTATACCTTCTCCCATCACAGCACACTCGGAGATTGACAAAATTACCAGATGTCGTCGACTGGTAGTTATACCCAAAATCCACTCGGAGGTAAAGAGGCGACGACAATGTATGGTAGACCCTCATGATGCCCCCCGAAGTCTTAAGCTTTTTTGTATATAGCTTGTAAATAGGTCATCTGGCCCCCTTTTCTGTGGAATTATTTCCCCCCAAGTCCAAGCAAATAAAGAGACATGAACTCCAAGCATGACAAGGCCCTGATCTGGACCTTGACGTGCGTGACTTGGACGTAGCTGTAGTCCACAAAGTAGTTAGTGTTGTTACAAATCTGGGGGCTTAGAAATACCCAACAAAGAGTTGGACCTTTTCTGGTATCTTACCAATAACAGACCTGTGATGTGCCATTTCTTGCAAGTTATGAAATATCCAGATATGTTATGTGTAAGGACCTGGATTTTAAAGAAGCCAGTCCTGACTTTTCAGAGTGTAGCATGCCTCTATATTTCAGAAGCCCACGCTTAGGATAACCGATTTCCATTGATATTAATATCAATGGTAATATGATAGGCTTTCTCATCAGAGGTTAAGAGAAGCTTGCGTTTAGAGCTATTTTGCATCCTGCCAAAGTGACTTTGGAAGAGACTGTATTAAGCGGTTAATAAGTCTCAGCAATAAGAACTTTGTTCCAATACCATACCTCTTGAAATGTCTCTTCTCCCCAACACTGTCACGGCAGCGCAGGTCGATTCAAAGGCAATGCTTGATTTCCTGTACTATCGACGAGAATACTAAAGTTGAGAAAGGAAAGAAAAAACAAATGGGAGATGGAACCTCCAGATACAGCTACTATATACATAGGTGGGGTAGGTACGTACCCTAATTCCTGTTGTCTTATTGGTTTCTGTGTTGTCTAGGAAACAATGGGTCCCGAAGCCATGCCGTGACAAACATCGATTCCATAGTGCAACTCCAAGAAGACAGTGGTATGTATCCATCAGCAGTGAAGTAAGCATCGGATGCTAGCACAAACAAGTGCATTTTGATATTAGTAGTTGAGATAATTAAGAATTATAGACTGAAAATTGTTGCCATATTTAATGTAAATTGGGGATGTCTGGTATATCTTATTGTAGGATTATCTGTGTCGAGTGTGAATTCTACTCGAGGAGAATTCACAATATTGGAAGCTTCATGTTTTTTATATGAAGCTTTGTACAATAGGTAAGTACTTAAGTAGGTAGGTAGGTAATTTTGTTGTCTGGTAGTGAGCTGCTTTAGGTAAGGGGGTGAACCTTATGTACATATGTACCAGCTTCCAATACCTACATAAGATTTGTGTAGGGGTTGAGGTTCCATAAGAGGTGATAACTGGAGGGATACTTTATGTTTGCTTGTAGGCAAGGTTCATATGAACATACACTACCGGCATTGATGTACATACACATGTACATAGTTCAGATTAAGTATCTTTTAGTATGTAATATAGGATGGTAAGTACCTGCCCCTCTTGCAAGTGGAATCTACATACATTGTAGTTACCCCACATGATGACTTCATAGGTACATACTTCAGTAAGGTCTATACATTCACCAGACCGGACAAGTTTCAAGCACTTGAGAAGCCCATGTTAGTAGGTACTTATGTAGGTACTTACCTAGGTGTGTAGTACGTATGTACATAGGTATTAAGTACTTAGGTACAGACCTGGCCCACCTCTTAAATGGAAATCGTGGGCAGTGTTTGGCAAGTGCAATTAGTGGGGCGATAATAGATAGAGATAAGGCTCCAATTCCTAGGTACCTAGGTAGTCTTTTTGTCTTGCACTCGAAGAATTGGAAATCAGCACGCGTCTCTTGATCTTCCCACTCTCCTAATTTCATCATTTCTAAACATTTCCCCATCAGCCCGACTCAACCACCCACCACGACACTGACAGTTTGCATGCAACTCACCTCTTACTGTCGACATGTATAGAAACAACTATACATCCTCATCGTCGGCTGGTGGTGGTGGCGCACCACCACCACCACCACCACCTCAGTATGGATACGATCGATATGAAGCATCAAGCTATGCATCGTATCCGCCGCCCCCGGGGCTTCCTACTGCTCCTCCCCCTCCGCCTCCCTCTGCGCGATGGAACGATCCACCACCACCACCTCCCCCGAGCAGTCGTGATAACTACTTGCCCCAAGAACGCCGTAGCGGCCGTGGCCCATATTCCGACCTCCGTCGCTCTGGCTCCAACGACAACTATAGGGACTACCGCGACAACACGCACCCTCCCCAGGGTGACTTCACCTTCCGCGTAGAACGCCCTGCTGGTCTTGATTCGTATAGACCGTCATCGCAAGACGAGCGCGGTAAAGCATCGTATGACACGGCTTATCTTAAACGTGGAACTTCTTACGCTTACGATGGAGATAGGCATGGTCGCCGCGATGATTCAAGGAGATCGAACCGTCGCGAAGAAACGAGATACAATGGTCGCGATCAGAACTACCAGAGAAAGAATGGCCGCGGGCGCCAGTCACACCGCAACGGCCACTCGAGACCATTCGGTCGAGAAAAGACCCACGAGCGACTTTTGCTGGTTCAACAGCATGATGACGAGGCCCAGCTGATGCTGGGCGACACGACCGGCCGGGCATCGTATAGGGATGTTGATGCCATGTCTGATAGCGACGAGACGGCCATGGACATCTCGGACAATTCCGATTCCGGCGCTGCCGAGCCTGTCAGCAAGCGTGCGCGCACCTCGGCTACCGCGACAACGGGACAGGACGTACCTAAGTGGTCGAACCCTGATCCTTATACAGCGCTTCCTCCCCCGGATGAAGGCACGCGGAAGAAGAAGGACATGGTCCAATTGATTCGCAAGGCACGTGTAGAAGCGGAGGGTAAGAAACCCGCGTCAACCGAGGCTGCCGATTTTATCTCGTTCGATTTCAGCGACAACGAAGCGGAGAGCAAGAGCGATAAAGCGACCAATGGAAAACCCTTGACTTCATTGAGTAGTATGCGGGAAAGTGTGCCTGACGCACCTAAAGGACCACGCGCTGCAACCTCGAGCCTTCCCTCAACCTCGAGCCTCCCCTCGAAACCGCCACCTCCTGCGCCCGAGGCAGCTCCTCGCGCCCCTCGAGCAGACCAAGCAACATCCCAGCCCTCAAAGCCTTCCAAGAAGGGCTATAAAGAGGAGCCTGCCGATCTCACTCCATCCACCTCACTAGGAAATCGCAAGCGCACATTTGATGACCAGATCAAGTTGCCGCACGCACCGCTCAAAAAGGTAACTAAAATGGCGGCAGGGGGTGACATAGTTCCTATTTGGCGCCCTGAGAAAGGTGAGGATCCCTGTCCTTGGGCTACTACAGATCATTCAGCAACCGCTTGCATGGGCACTAGGTGAGTTGGCCTCCGTTTTGTTTTCCAAGCCAGCTTGTATTGATGAATCCCAGGCTTCACAAAGAGATAATGGATTTCTATGAATATGTGCGGCCCCGTGGTTACGAAGAACGGATACGACAGGAAATGCTCTCTAGACTGTCTTCCTTGCTCAAGCGCAAGTGGCCCGATGCCGATGTATATGCCTTCGGTTCTTTCATGTCCGGACTCTATCTACCTACTGCCGACATGGACATAGCTATATGCTCTGACAGTTTTGTCCAGAGAGGGATCCCAAAGTATCATACCAAAAGCTGTCTCTTCAGCCTAAGGAGCTTCTTCCATTACCACAAGATCGCCTTCAAGGATGACATTGAAGTGATCCTCAAGGCAAAGGTACCCCTCGTCAAGTATACTGATTCAGTTACGGCTCTTAAGGTCGACATCTCGTTCGAAAAGTTGGATGGACACCGAGCCATTCAGACATTTCTGGACTGGAAGGAAAGATACCCCGCGATGCCCATCCTGGTGGCCATCATCAAACATTTCCTACTCATGAGGGGCCTAAACGAACCAGTCAATGGTGGCATCGGCGGCTTTACTGTCATCTGCATGGTGGTGAACTTACTCAACCAGATGCCTCAAGTGCAGAGTGGCTCCATGAAGCCCGAACATCATCTTAATGAGATGCTGATGGAGTTCTTCGATTATTACGGCAATCGCTTCCAGTATAAGACGGTGGCAATCCGCATGAACCCCCCGGGACTCGTTAACAAGGTGCGCGCTTAGACCTACCACTCGCTGATGATGTGCTAACCACTGTCCATATAGAGTGAAGTTAGTAGTATTGTCTACCGCAATATGGACCGCCTATCTATCATTGACCCAAATAATCCCGAGAACGACATCTCAGGTGGCTCATCAAATACCGAGACGATCCTTGGCCATTTTTCGAGAGCATATTCCACATTACGAGAGAGAATGGCAAAGCTTGCGAAACAGGGTACTTCGACCAAATCGGGTGACGACGACGGGACTATTCTAGGCCCGATATTTGCAGGCAGATACTCTAACTTCCAGATCCAGCGAGATTACTTGAAGCGCCTGTCAGCTTCAGAACTCCCCGAGTATGGCTTCAAGGGTTCAACATTCCGCCGTAACTACCACTAGTAGTGGTCCGGCAAAGCACTCCTTAGGGCCCCTACGGAATTCCAAGTACCCGATTTGGTCTCAAGAGAAACTCGATCTGACAGCATTGCAATGTGCCCTTGTAGAGCTCGTTGATTTTGTGCGAGGTGTGAATTACGAGACGACGACTGGCGTTATGAGGGACACATCGGATATTCAAGAGGACCAGAACATTAGATAAGGCGGTCGCCCGCATCTTATCAGATCCATGGACGAGGCGTTACCGGATTGACGTGCCATTTACGGATATACCCTTCTTCCTTTGCTATTTCTTGTCTGAACTCATCGTTTTCTTCTGCTTACTCACGGCAGCATGTAGCTTATAGTATATAGGGGTTTGGGGCGATGTTGCGAATTTGCTCTCTGTCGATTCTCCTCAACCCCCAATCCCGTCGCAACCAACCCCCTTGCTCGGCTTATTTACATCGGTCTAGACCCGATGGAAGTGTTGTTCTGTAGCCAAGTGGCAAGGGAGGGGAAAAAGAATAGGAATTGGCACTTTTTCACGATGTACCATCTGCAAATCTCTAGTGGAGAGAACCACGTGACTCGGGAAGAATTACTGACTAAAGTTGCTTCTAGATGAGTTACAAATATTAATACAATCTTAGGGGGTCGTGGCTAGCCAAGTTGCTTGCTGTTGCTAATGCTCACATAGGACGGAAGGATTCGAAATCCCTCTGTTTTTTCAACTACATTCTGAGTCACCTTTTTTTGTTTCCACCCTTCTGGGCTCCGGAAGAGTGGAAATAAATACCCTATGTGTTTTACGGCTTTCGGACTTACTCGACAGTGTCTTCGCACCACCATTTTCTCACCGGGTGCTGAGCTGCGTGCTGGGCTTCGGAGAGGAAATCATCGCCATCCCCCTTCTATTCCCCTTTTTAGGGATTATTGTAGTATTGGGTGATTTACCTTGTGGGGAGGGGTGTTATGCTAGGTTGGCATGGTAGGCAGTAATATGCTTGGCTGTTGGTGAACGGCTTTATCATGTCAGGGGCGAGGAAGGTACGTTGGGTTGGTGTTTGTATGTGTAATGTATCTGTCTACCTTACCTTCTTATGTATTTGAGTATATCGTCGAAGACAAGAACTGCATGTACCTGAGGCACCGGGCACCCGAGAGTGTGTGAACACCTCACTCGGATTGCTCCATCGTACTCTCCTCTGCTGTTTGCTTCTAGCCGGCCACGATGGTCTGCCATGCTGTGTACCACTGCTTGCTTGTGTGATAGCTTAAAACTAAGTACTCTGAGGTATATGCCGAGTCTGATGGAATCATGTCTTCCATCTCTCTCATCAGCTCTGGAAGTGTAACCCTCGTACCTCATACATACGTGTGCGCTATTCCAGAATAGGACGGCCGAAGTTAGACGATATCAAAACAGATCACCTAGCAGACATTCTCGGTAGGATATGTTTTTTAGGCACATGGGAGACTCGGTCGGGAGGGTCCCGCCATGGGGGAGGGTTATAATCTATCTCGACCTGAACAACAAGCACCCTGGAAAAATGAGTAGGTCTACGGTGATAATCGTCTCCTTTAGTGCGCAATGTTTGAGGACATGTCCTACTAAAGCTGTTGTTTATGACGTTAGATTCCTGTTCATGATTGTGCACAAAATCTTTTGCGTACTATGTAACTTCATATATAGCAACGATTAGTGTTCCGTTGTTGGGTACCATGAAGTACATGATTAACTATTAGCATATGTTCCCAACCGGACTCCGTTGCACGTATCTAAAAATATACAATCACCTTGAAGTGGTTCACATGTCGAGTAATTTTCTTGAATTCAAGAGAAACGGGAGGCATACTTAAAGGGGATAAGAATCCTGAACTCATCATGTTGATATCTTCTCATGCTTCAACGAGGACACAATACTCTGGCACAACACAACCCGTTTTCTTTTACAGATCTGATTGTCCTTATTTACGCTACACAGCACGAGCATTTTATCAGTCTGACAACAGACTTGATAGAAACGTTCCATCTTACACTAAAATGGATCAGACACCCGAGTGCACCCGCTGCGGGCGCACATATCCCGGCGTATCACAGCAAACATGTCCCCATTGCAAAGAGAACTGGCTTGCCTGCTTGCATTGCAACCTTCTCATGAGAACTCATCACGACCAGCACTGCAACTCTCTACACCACAGTATGTGCCTCGACATTGATAAAATATCGAACACTAGCGAGGGTAGACATCTGCTTTCAGCAATTGGTCTCCGGAAAAGGGACTTTTTTGGAAAGCCAAATGGTCTTGAGTAAGTTGTTAACTTTGTCCTCACGAAACTGTCATCATCATCATATGCTAAAAGGGGGAAAACAAAACCACCCCAAGAGTGGTCATGCAGGCCCTGTATGACAACTCAGTACTAAGCAGATTGAACATCCACTTTTTTTTCGGTACTGGCACAAAATTCGATTTCTCCACGTCAGCAAACCCGTATGATAGCAGCGCAGTATTGAAACTAGAAAGGGGTCGCGAACAGGTCGTGATTAATCTACAATAAGGAGGTAGCATGGCAAACATTTTGATAGCAAGCACGTTTATTGTTACCTATTACTAATACGCGGGACACCCATAATCAACCACTACCTACTACTTGCGATAATTGGGGCTTATACATGTCATCAACCAGCTCATTTGCTCCCCAGGAGGCTCATCATGCCTTGTGTTTCCCGGCATTACAGAACGGTACTCATAAAACTAGGATATTAAAGAAAGTATGAAGAGGTTCTTTGTTATCTGCGACGATGGTGTGTGAGACGCACATATTTGGGAGTTGGATAGAGAGAGCATCATATCTTTTTCTTTTCTTACATCAGGGTTATGGGAGATCTTGCATTTCTTTCTATTGCTCGGCTAATCAACTTCGTGGATATTTCTTCATGGCCGAAGAAACTAGGATCAGCGCAGATACTTGGAGGGATAGGATGCTTTTAGACACCAAGTCTAGACTACGATGAAAAGCAAAGCTTTTCCGTTTTGCTATATTAAAGGTAGTAATGCTGTCCTGGTGTCTGCTGTGTTTGGCATGGGACGGTTTCAAGAGATCACAGAAATACTTTACTTTACTGGACTTTGAAGAAAAAAAAAAAGGGGGGGGGGGGGGGGGGGGGGTACGGCCTCTCATGGAAACTATTGTAGCCCTACGGAGACTAATGAATTATACAAAAACGTTGGCAAGGTGCGAAATGTATTAACTTAGGACTTTCCTACTGTCATGAGAAGTTTGTCTGTGTGACACTATCCCCTATATCCATATTGAATTAGCTTATGCATTCGCGTGCAACGAGCTGAGGCACTCTTTCAGGATATACTAACGCGGATAACTGGAACAAGCACCATCAACCTTGCTTCAGGCCAAGTGCACTCTATGATCAACGATATTCGTAAAAAAGCCTGATTAGGTATGTGTACTGCCAGAGCTACCATTGTTTCTCTAGGTCATGCTACTAGGAGTTCGGACGCAAATTATGAAGAGGTTTATCTGTTTAAACTTGGGAAGTAATTAGAACAAGCATAACATTAAATAACCTTAAGTTATCAAGACGTGGGGTGGGCATGTGCCATCCTGGCCGACGAGAAGCTAAGCGCTTTGCCTACCTACCTATTTGACATATGCGACGATACTGACGAGCTAAGAGCGAGACCCCCAAGAGGTCTGTATGATTCTGAGTGTTACCAGTCCTGACGTACGTCACACGCAATATACCATAGGCCTTTGTCCCGATACAATCCATTTCTGGGTATCATATAGGTTAGGATATTGCATTTCTAGGATTATTCCCAATGATGAGTTATTATCTGGTAAAAGACAATCTACCTAGTAGAGCTCTGAATCGACAAGGTGACGTTATACGCCATGAGGAATATTTTCTCCATATATGCAGCATCCCGAAATTAAAGGTCAAGTCAGTTGTGCTGTTGGGATTACTGAATCAAAGAGGGGATAAGGAATCAACTATATGTGAATAGTACCAGACAGTACAATTGCCAAGAAGAGGCCGTCCATTTTAGCGGTGCATGAACCCGACTATCTGGTAACTCTTTTCTCTAGGCGCATTTATATGTATCAATATGCAAAATAAGCAACCAGTGTAGGTCTCAAGCCACACATCGAGTATCTCTCTAAGGCGAGCTGAAATTGACTACCTAGACAAGCCGTAGTGCATAAGCGGCCCAGCAGGATGCTGCCACCTCGCGCGGATGGGAAAGGGGCGAGAAAAAAAAGGCAATAGGTTAGAGAGTACGTTGAAACCTGCGTCTCACAAGATGGATATTCCACCTATAAGACCTTCGACATTTAACAAGCCCGGGCTGGAAACCGCGCCGACTACAAAAGGGCTCGTCTTCCGTTGCCAGGATTTCTTCAGCTGATGATCATCCCCCCTAAACGGCAAGACTAGGCAAGGGGGGTTCCATTTCCCCGCGAAAATCGCATATGCTCTCCGCAATTTAACGCGCCTTGTCTAACTACCCAGGCCACGGTGCGACCTTTGAGCAGTCGATCGTGAAGGTGGGGGAGAACCCCCTTGGATCTTCGGCCCTTTGCCATCCTGCACGCCTCCAGCTTTTGCTGCCTTTGGTATCGCGTTCCCTTTGGCCCGGTGCAGCGTCTCCCTTTTGTGATCCTCAACTATCTACATCCTAGACTACATAGCACACTACCTTACCTACATACTCTTACAACACGTTACTCACCGCAACTGTGTTTGCCAGCGACTTTTTTACATACATACTGGCAGTACAACCTTTCCCTCCTTCTTCGGGGGATCTTGTACAACAGTATCGACTCAGCTGGGGTGCTACGATATAGTGCACAAGTGTATTTGGACCGGCCCCTCACGGAGGCGAGGAAATAGATACAAGTGCTTACGGAATGGGCAGAGAAGGGGGAAAAACATGTCCAGGTTAACATCATGGGAAAAAGCCTTTGCATAGCGCCACTTTGCCAGCGCAGATCTATGATAGCACCATGACACTACCTACACAACCCCGACTAAGTACCGGCTAAGAGGAGGGAAACGTACCCGTCGTTGCCGTGGCGTGGTCTTATGAATCTTCTTTTTTTTCTTATATATATTACCAGTATCATGCATTAAGTAGATGAAAGAGAGAAAAAAAGAAAAATCTTCGTCTATTCGGCCCATTCCACGCACGTCGGAAATGGTGAATGCAAAGCCCACATGGCCATCTTGTACGGATACAAGCGACCCCAGACATATACCGTCACATCGTGTATCTTACGGGGAAGATCGGCCCCTTGCCTAGGTATGTACTTCATCTTGGCCCCCTTCCCTTTCCCTTTTCCCCACCCCCAAGGGGGGAGGAATATCGGGAACGTACGTAGTAGTGTAGAGGTTTTTGGCTCTTCGTCGCACACGAAATTATAATAAGTTTTAGTTTTATTTTATTTATCTTACTCGTGTTCCCGTGTTCGCGCGTGTTGTTGCTGCTGTTGCCGCTTGCTGTCGTCCCATATGACAACATGTCTGTGCTATGTATGTAATCTGCCGGCACCCTATTCGCGATCTCGTAGCCGAGCTTGCTTCGCTCCTCCTCCCTCCCCCCCTTCCCTCCGCGCGTCAGCTTGCCCACGGCGCCCCCCTTTCGAGCCGGCGCGAAGTAGGACTGGGAGAACTTTATTATCAGCGGGAGGGACGGGCAGGTTGTGCGCCTCCCGACTTCGACTTCGACTTCGCCTCGTCTTCCTTTCTACTCACGCCCGAGGATAACTGCTCGCGCACCCGATCCCATCGACGCCCGTTATGTATCAGGCTAGCAACGTATACTTCATCTGCGGGTTTGCCGCCATAGGTAAGGTCGTCGTCTATACCTACCAGGTGTTTGAATACGAATGAGAATCGCATCGTGGACTAACGCTGCTCTTTCTGCATAGGGGGTGGGCTCTTCGGCTTTGATATCAGCTCCATGAGCGGTGTTTTGGGAACCGAGGCCTATAAGCGCTTCTTCGGCCACCCCGTATCCTATCGTCAAGGAGGTATTACTGCCTCCATGCCCGCTGGCTCTCTCATTGGTGAGTACCGCACTTTTTCTGGACACTCCGCGTCTTTCGACCTCGTCGCAAGCTCATAACCTGCAGGCTCACTTGCAAGTTCGTTCATCGCCGACAAGTTCTCACGTAAGGTGGCCCTCCAGGTGGCCTGTGTTCTATGGATCCTAGGCTCAATGTAAGCCCATTAGGCAAGCCTTTCTTACATCCAGATTTCCGCTCGGACAGCTATGGGTGGCCGTGGTACCGTCAACTAACATGAAATCAGCATCCAATGTGCTGCCAATGGTGTCGGTATGCTCTGTGCCGGCCGCGTTGTAGCCGGACTCTGTGTCGGCATTGCATCGTCTATCGTGCCTGTCTATCAAGCCGAAATTGCGCCCAAGGAGATCCGTGGCCGAGTTGTATCTCTGCAGCAGTGGGCCATCACTTGGGGCATCTTAATCCAGTATTTTATCCAGTACGGCGCGTCCAAGGTCGGTGGCGGAGAGAAGGATCCAAACCAGCCGGAAGCCGCCTTTCGGATTCCGTGGGGTGTCCAAATGGTACCGGCATTTATCCTCCTGATCGGCCTCTTTTTCTTCCCGTACAGCCCTCGGTGGCTTGCCTCCAAGGACCGTTGGGAGGAAGCAATCGAGGTCCTAGCGCTGCTGCACGGCAATGGGGATGTCAACCACCCTAAGGTTCTGGCCGAGTATAAGGAGATCGAAGAAGCGCTACGCTTCGAGCGCGAGGAAGCCATTTCTAGCTTCAAGGCTCTTATCCGACCTCGTATTTTTAAGAGAGTGATATTAGGAATGAGTATCCAAATGTGGTCGCAAGTACGTTATACCCCTGAAGAGCACACCCGTTGTTTCTTAACCCTGTTTGATAAAGAGTTAAGACTAACTCCCGTGACTTCAAAGCTATGTGGAATGAATATAATGATGTATTATATCATCTATATCATGGAGGGAGCCCAAATAGCGTCTCCTTTAACCACCGCCTCCATACAGTATGTAATTAATGTAGTCCTCACTTTACCTGCGATTTTGTACCTCGACAAGATAGGACGACGACCTGCCCTGATTGTGGGAGCTTTCATGATGATGGTCTTCTTGTTTATCAATGGTAAGTTCGCATTTATTCTCGCATTACCATCGGATCCTATTAACCTAACCTTCGCATATAGGTGCTTTACAAGCTGTCTATGGGATCCCCAATAACGGCACTGGAAACTCTGACATCACCTGGATCGTTCTGGACAACAAGCCCGTATCCACCGGTATTGTGGCATGCTCATACCTCTTCGTCGCGACCTTTGCCACGACCTGGGGGCCCACGTCCTGGACGTACCCTGCCGAGATCTTCCCGAGCAAGGTGCGCGCCAAGGCGGTCTCGCTCTCCACGGCATCCAACTGGTTCTGGAACATGATCCTCGCCTTCGCCGTGCCCCCTTTACTCTGGAACATAAACTGGAAGATGTACATGATATTCGCAGCTTTCAACGGCGCCTCGTTCATCCACATGACGCTCATGGCGCCCGAGACTAAGGGCTATACCCTTGAGGAGATGGACGATGTCTTCGACTCGGGCCGCCCCGCTTGGAGGTCCCAGAAGAAGACAAGTCGTCTTGATGCTCTCACGAAGGACATCGAACAGGGTCATATTAAGATCAACGCACCCCTACGCGGCGGGAGCTCTGCCTCCGCTGCGACGACTGCGGACA